>JADMLL010000002.1:14538565-14963456 GCA_016920875.1 Columbicola columbae
AATACAATTGGGAGATCATTTCCAGTTTAAAGATACTGGATTTGGTGTTTCAAACCCAATCCATTCTGGTTGGAACTCAGCTAGGTGTCAGATAGTTTCTAATCATCCACTGGAAGCATCCATTAGAAATGTAAGTATGTTTATGTTTGTAGATGAAAACTTGAAATTTATGTACCATTGAGAATGAGAAAGTACTTATGAAAAGAAAATGAAAATGAGCAGTAAACTAAAAATTTAAATGAGAGTTAATTGTTTGAATGGTGTTTTAATTTCTAATCTTTTTGTGGGAGTAGTGTAGTGGTTAAGTTGACTTGGACGCAAATGGTTGTGAGTTCGAATCCTCCTCCCACATACCCAAAAAGAAGGGTGAAAAACCGGATTAGAACCACCACTTTATTTATAATCTTTTTTTGTATTTCTAGTTTAGAAATGATGAACTTAAATTAAATAATGCAGTAATGCTTCATGCACAAGGACCAGCTGGCCCTCTCATACAAGCCATGGAACTAAGAGCTGTTAAGCAGGTAAATAACTTCGAAAGTATTTTTAATCTTTTTTTTGTATCAAAAAATTTTTGTAATAATTTTTGAAATGATTAAATTATGTTGTTTTCAGATTGGAAGGCAATCATTCTTGCCCAGCTCAAACTTTCAACTTGATGTTTTAACTGGCCGTGATATGGAAATGGATTTTGATGACTTTTTAAACACAGAAGAATTCAAAGAAGTTCAGGCTCAGCCTCATGTTGTAATGGAAAATTTCCCATTAAAACCATTTTTCTAATTAATAGCAGTGTGATGTTTACTTTACGTCATTATGAAAAATCAAACATCATACATGTAATCAGGTTTGAGAGTTTTGAGGCTCCAAACAAAATATGTATAAGTTACTTTTTTTTAACTTTTAATTTCTTATTTGTATGTAAGACATCTTAAATATAATACATTTAATATTAATATCGAATATTTTTATTTAAAATTTTCAAATTAATTACAAATATTCATCCAAAGTTTTAAAAAATGGTACCTAGTTGAATTGTTTATAAAATTTTAACAAATAAATGTCAAATTTTACTTCAAGACGTGGAATAATTTGTTTTTTGAGAAAAAATTTGAAATGAGAAAAAACGAAATTTGAATCTCCGTTAGAATTCAAATGTTGATAAAAGCAATAGAAGGCGGTGCTTTAATTTTTTTATGATAATATCCAAAAAAATTCTGATTTCAAAAACGAAATGTATGAAATAAAGTGCGGATCAAGCATCCTATGCAAACTATAAATAATCAAACACAAACTTATGTTCAATAAATAAAATAAAATAAAAAATTAAATAAGAACTTGTATAAAGGAGGCTTTGTCAAATCATGGCTTCAACGGCGTTGTAAACAGTTTCAATGTGACAATAATTGTTTTTATTTAGTTTAATGATTACAGTATCGGTTGTTAAACTTTTACTAAGGTAAAGTTCTTCTATTTCCTTGTGCAGTATTTTTAAGTTGGGACAATAATTACATTCACCTTTTGTTGCTTTGTTTATTTGATAATTGCTTTTCAAATTTGTAACGGATCTTTAACGTCAAAAGGCTGCAACAGAAAAATTTCAATTTTAAAAAGTATGTAGCGTTTCCATTTCACTTGTCAGAGTAATATTCCTACAATTTGGAATTAAGTTACTAGTAGTTTTTCCTGTAAGAAAAAAAATGGATAGGTACGGAATGATCTGTCATCAATTAGAAAAACTAGGTTATAAGCATCGCTTATTACCAGAGAGCATACCGATAACGGAAAAGTTAGTCAATGAGCTTTTGACTCTTAAAGAAGAATTAAAACAATACAAGCAAATGATGAAGGACTTAGAAAAGGTAATTGTTTTCCAAAATCCTTGATTTTCACAAACTTCAATCGACACATCATTTGCTTGTTTTGTAGTTTTGTTTATAGCACTGAAGAGCACTTATATCAACTCTAGTATATTCAAACATAGCTTGATGAATAACTTTCTAGGATAAAGATATTTATTTGTGTGTTTTATGTAATTCAATATAAAAGTATGAGTGTTTCAAGGTATCATTGTTTTTGATAAAACCTTCGAAGACTTCCAACCTAAGATTACACTGTTTAACAAAAGTTGTTTATAATTTTAGAAGACATCTCTGTTATGTGTTTTAGGGTTCCCAAATATTCTTTAACAGTACCCTCAAAGAGCTTTTAATTTCCTACCTGTGACATTGTTGTTCTCAGTGGTGTGTTTAGTTTCAAGTTTCACCCAAAATCTCAGATTTGTTCAAAATCATTCTTATTAAAAAATTAATTATTTGAAAATGGATTTGTGAATGTATTTAGTTTGTAAAAATTTATGTACTATTGGCATATTATTTGAAGTCCAAAACAGGGGAATATTATTTTGTTTCAAAGATTAGTCAATCCAAAAACTGGTTTAAAAATTCTGAAAAGTTTGTGTTCGAAAGTAGTAAAGACAAATCGAACAGCTCAACTACATATACAGTTACATTGCTCAATTTATTCGATTGTAATTTTATCTAGAGTAATAAATATTTTCTTGTTTTTCAAAAAAAATTATAATTCAATGTGATTCTCTATTATAATTACAATCTTCAACTACAGCAGTTTAGAATATGTCATTACTTACTCATTATTAAATAAATAAATAAATAAAAAGGGGAAAAACCAGTAGGAGTAGGATAAAACCGTTGAAATAACGTGTCGCATGCGTAATGTTTCACTTGAGTGATTTCCCCAAGTTGTTATGGTGATGGAGAGTGAGAAAACATGCTTCAGACTTAATTACTTTTCGGACACATTAAAACAAACACGCCAAGTACGAAATTGTACGTTTTTACGGTTTGTTTGAAAAAAAAATTATCGCGTATTGTGAAAGTGTCCTGTATGAAGAGGTTCGTTTGTCCACTTATTAAATATTTAATTAATGTAATACATCAACTCAAATGGTAAATGAAATTTTTTTTAGGAAAAGAGGATTCTCGAGAAGAGTCTAGAACCCTACCGACAAGACAATGCAAGACTGGTGGAAGAGAATAATAATTTACATGGGAAATTAATAGAACAAGAGAATGAACATGAAAAGGAATTGAAGGGCTTGAAGAAGAAAATCAGAGAAGCCGAACGCGAATTGACTGATTTAGAATTTATCAATAGTTGCCATTTACAAAAAATTAAAGAATTAGAAAAGGAGTTGCTCGAGAGAAACAGGAAAATACTCGATTTAGTGGCAAATAAGACAGTTGTGATCAACACAGGTAATAATGGCTACAGTATCGTTATCTCTTTCTCTCCAACAGCTCGAAATACCTTAGGGAAAGTTTGAAAACAAATTTTTGTATTTTCTTTTATAGAGGGTAAAACGATCCCGACAAAAGTTCCAGTACTGGAAATAACAGAACCATTGAAATTGAACCGTGAAAATTTTGAAAATAATCGGTGGAAAGCTCAAGCTCAAGCAAATGACGTGAAAGTTTTTAACATGGTCGAAGTGATGGAAAAGCGAGCGAATGATTTACTGGAGGAGCTGGAAGAACTTAGGTTGGATAATCAACACCAGTCAGACATAATAGCTGCTTTAAAATGTCAGGTGAGTGGATAGTTGTATCCATTTATGCGATTACAAGAAACATGATCACATTGAAATTGACACCAAAGACTTTTGAATGTCTAAATTTTTAGTTTAATTATTTGATCTCTTTCTTTTAATAGATAAGTCAGAAAGACAGAGAAATAGAAAGACTGCGGCGTGCTTTGGAAGGAGGAAGACCGCTGTCTGCATTAAATCGAGATTGCTGTTGTCAGTGCATGCAAAAAGATAACAAAATTAAATCTTTAGAAGAGCAGCTAGATGAAGCAGTGGAAAAGCAGCACGAAGCTATGAGTAGGGCTTTACAGTTGGCGGAAAGGAATCAGCACTTAGAAAGTTAGTTTTATCAAGTCTACTCTCATGTGACAAAACTTTTTGGTTTTCTAACCTTTGTACCGAAATTCAAATAGTCAGCAAAAAATGATAAAACCAAATTTTTGTTACAATAATTCATGTTAACTTCTCTTTTATAGGAGAGTTTAAGGACATAGATAACATGGCTTTGGCGGTGGAAGAAGAATGTCAGAACAAAGTTAAACAAAATTTAAAGAACATGGACTTTCTGCAAGAGAAATTGCGACAGAAAACAGAAGAAGTAAAAAAGTTAGAGGGGACTATATCGGAGTTGAAGAATACAATCGCGTGTAATGGACTTGAATTAGAAGATTTGAGGAAGGAAAAACATATTTTAGAGAGACATTTAAGTGTTACCACTAATGAAAAGAAAAATTTAAATGATAAAATCAATCAATTTCTCCTAACAGGTAATTTAATTAAATAAAATAAATTATTCTGTCAGATTCTTTCTCTTATTCGGTGTTATATTGCTGCAGAGAAACACTTAAATTCTGAGATAACAAGACTGCAAGAGATAAATAAAAGTCTACAACGACAAATCTGCGATATGGAAGAGAGGGTGATGGATATTTTAGGAACCGATTGTAAAGGAAACCTAAAAGGTAGACTGAAGAAACCCACTTTATCATCAGGGTGAGTTTGTAAGGGTGGTAGGGTGGTTTTATTCGATTCGATGTTAGAGTTTCTTTGGATACAAACAAAATGTCGTAGAGTGTCCTCACTGACCCTGGTATTTGTAATTATAATTTTTCCAGGAATCCTAATTTTAAATCTCAATTTAGTCAGCAAAGTATTTGTCCTTCCAAATGTGGCAAAGGAGAAAAGGGCTGTAAAGGAGACCACAACTTTCAAGAATGCTTCCACATGACTTCAAGTATCAATCTCTTAGAAAAAATTCAACAGGAAAGAGATTTCTATCATAACGAATGCCATCGACTTAAGGAACAACTTGGAAGTTTGGCCTGCAGATCTGATAGTGTAGGTCTTTGGAAAATTTTATTTTCGCAAATTTCAAACTGGTCTTTAATTTTAAACAAATTTGTAATTCTGTTTTGATAGAATATAGATTTAATAAGGCAGTTAAAGGATCGAGATAGAGAAATGTCAGATTTGAAGCAAGAAATATTCATGTTGAAGCGTGAAAACTGTTCTCTCTTAAAAAGATTAGAGTCCAGTGAATCATTCTCAACTTCTTCCGGTGACTCGATCAAAATAATACTCGACAGACTTGAAAAAGAACGAGACATGGCATTGTCTGATATATCAAGGCTTCAAGGGAAAGAGACGCACTCAGGGAAAGAATTAAGGTTCGAAATCTCGTTTGTTTGATAGAATTAGTGATAAAGCTCTTTGTGGCGCCATTTTGAATTTAATTTAATTCACTCTCAGTTAGCCACTGAAAGTCAAAAAGGAGAGCAATCCAGACTTGAAAGAATCGTCCTGGAAAATGAAGAAAGGATCAGAAGGCTTGAGTCTGAGAGAAGAGAGTTGATAAGCAGTCAGAGTTCTCAGAGGATAGCCCTCGGGACTTTGGAGGAAAAGTGTGACGAATATAAAGAGCAGGCGCGAAACGCTCAAACCGAATTATCGCAAATGACGGCAAATTATAATCAACTCAAGTAGGTCTTTGTTAAATTTTTAAACACTATGACTCAATGAGTAGTTTCGTGGGACAACAAACCATGAAAATTTCACTTTTAGAAATTTTTATAAAATATTCTTAACGAAATTTATTATTACTTTCATCGGCAGAACACTTCAAGAACAAACTGACCGCTCTTTGTCCGACGTTCAGGGTCGTCTAACTCAAACTGAAATCGAATTGAGAGTTGCGACGACAAAAATAAAGGACCTAGAAAAGGCGAAGTCGGATTTAGAAAATGAGATATCCGAACTGAAAAAAGATAAATCTAGTTTGAAGTCTAATTTAACTCTCATGGAAAAAGAAAAAGATAGTTTACTCGTGAGTACTATCTCGTTGAAGAACTCTATCCTGAGTAGAATATGCCACTTGATTTAGTCTGGAATTTTTTCTCATATTTCTAGATAACTCTGGATGAGAAAACAGAAAAGGTCGCAAAGTTAGAAGCTCAGATTAAAAAGCAAGAAATGTGTATAGCCGAACTTAAGGAAGCCAATGCACATCTGGAAAAGAAATTCGAGTAAGTCGATTTTGCTTAAAGTAGGATTCCCGTAGAGTTCTTTCTATACCATGTCAGAATGTAGGTTTTGGTTTTTAAAGCTCTAAATTTAAAGCTGATCCCAAATGTTCCTTGAATAAGACGTAGTTTTTTGTGTTTACTAGTTCCCGAGCTTTTATTTGACCAAATCAATGTGGAGTTAACAAGAGAGGTACACTTTGTTTGGAATTCTTAAACGAATTTGTGTTGGTTTTGCTTGTTTCTTAAACTTTTGATGGACATCCTAGAAGACTAAGAGAGTATAGGTCAGTGGTGTCGAATCTGTGACTGAAATTGACCCAACAGGACTTGTTAAATGACCCAGGCAAAATGGATTATTCAATGTTGAAGAGGTCAAAGGAGACTGTACACCGTAGAAAATCTTGGAAATGGTAACCTCCTTTCAGCCACAAGGAAATCTGCCAAATTTTCTGTTTCTGCATCCTTTCTACCAAACCCTCTTGTCGTTTCATAGAATAACCACTAACCCATTGACTCATGTCCTAATATAAAAAAATTCGACCAGAATTTGACCCGTTTGACCCACTCTGACATGAAGTTTTTGTTATCTCTCCGTTTTATCTATCTGCCCGTAATATGAAACAGCAAGTACTTGGCATACGGTTGGGCTAGGAAGTTTTCATCGAGAGGAAGGTTACCAACAACTTAGCCCCTGGAGTAGAAATAGGCAGCATCATTCGGGTGTTGAACCTTTGAATCCGTATTTAAGCACTCAAACTTCTTGACACCCTTTAAAAACACCACCCACATCTCATTTTCAGCTTTTTAACACGAGTTCATGTCTGACGATTCTATTCTAAGACAGTCTTGACTTTTAGATTTTGGCTTCCAAAAATCCGTGTCAAATCTAAAAGATGAATAAATTATGATTTCGCAAGTAATTAATTTTATCAAATGTCGCATGATTCCGGTTCTCTCTGAAAATAATAATTCCGTAGAAATCTTTTTATTTTTATTTTGACTTTTGAAAAGTTCAGTTGGAAAGAATTGTGCCCATCTCTCTTGACACTTTCACTCTCTGTCCAGATGGTTGTTTTCATAGTTTTTTTATCAATTCTGAAAACCATCAAATGCGTAATTACCGAAAATGGAAACGCCTCCGGATTTCATTTACTAGGCTCATTATTCGAGAAGTTAGGTTTTGTTTGGGTAATTTGTTTGTTTTGTAAGATTTTGTAATTTGTTTACTTGTATAAAATTTATTAAATAAATAACAATAAATACACTCACGGGTGAGGAGGGAAAGAAATAAAATTCATCGTACACAAGGTGGCTTGGGAATTCCATCCCCGACTGAAGTAATTTTAAAAATTTTCGTCGACCGATTTTTCATTTCGGTGTTTGTTGATTAAACAGTAAAAGAATCTCTTAGGATTTAGTACGTTTTGGGTACGATATGTAGTCTTTCTTGAAGAAAATGGTTTGGGGAGGTTGGTTGTGGAAGGATCGGTCAGCTAAATAAATCTTGACCGTTAAGAAATTTCGCAAGAGTGACTAGAGGAAGATGACAGCCGTCGCCAGTGGAAGATTTACTATAACCGGGTCTGCATTCGCAACGGGCTCTTAACTTAGTTGATTCGTCGTAAAGTAATGATGGGTCCGATTCCGTCCATGCGAACCGGTGAAATTGTCCTCTTCGACCTTGTCTGGCCGGAACTAACCATTCTGCCTGCGAACAAGGGCCCTGAGAGTAAAGTGCGTAGCAGTCATTAGTCGCTGGCTTTTCGTCATTCTCACAGATCTTTATCTTGTAAGGATTTTCTTTGTGGTATTGATGACTGTTTCTCGTGTGTTTCGCGTTGGGCTTGTCGTTTTCCTCCACGTCGTTGAACGTGCTTCTTCCTCCTATTTTCGATGGATCCAAGTCATCGTAGTCTTCATCAGTCTTGCATTTTCCGGGGCCGGAGCACCTAGGAAGATTCATCATATTTAATGTGATCGTCGTATCAGTTTTGTAATTAAGTCAACTGATAGTTGTATTTACCCGCATATTCCTCGATATGACACTCCTTCCGTTAATGGACGAACGCTTTGTTCGAATAGAACTAGCTGACCTTTGGCACATGGTCCTTTAACCCCGACTCGGTGGCATGAACCATCCTCGGGGAAGTATAATTTTCCTGTCGGACATGGATTTTCACCACACGTCTTGTTGCCGAAGAGTATTTCCCCAGGCGCGCACGGTCCTCTTGTATAAAGTCGATAACATTGACCATCCTCCCAAGGTACGTGTTCAGGTTTGCAAGTACAACTTGCTTTCAGTTTTGGCGGTTCGATATCGAATAGTTGCCCTGGCTTGCACGGTCCTATCCCACCTAAAGAAAAGACATAATTACTAATGAGGACTAAAAGGAGATTTTTGAAAATGTGAGATACGAGAGGAGAGGGATTCAAACCTATTTCGTAACACTGTTTAGTGACTGGATCGTAATTGGGCAAAATTTGGTGGCAGCCGCATGTAGGTCCTGGTAAGAATAAAGTCCCCTTCTCCCGACATGGTCCTTTTGTGTAATACTGGTGACAGGTTTTCGTCAGACTCCAAAAGTACTTGGAAAGAGTTCCGTTGGTAGAACACTTGCATTCTCCCAGTTGAGTTTCTGTAACAAGAGACAGTGCAATGATTGAATGAGCAAAGTTTTATTTCCGTCATCTTTCGATGTGTTAGTTATTTCTTACCTTTATTCAGAACCAATAACTGTCCATCCGGACAGGGACCCTTCGTAAATCTAGGGTAACATTGTCCCGCAGCCGGCCAAAACACTTCATCCGGTTTGCACTGTTTCGATTTAATACATCGGCCAATTCTTCGGCTGAAATAGTTAAAAACGTCATCTTTTAATCCCATCCCTGTCTGGATCGTATATCTAGGGAACAGTTCGGTGGATTTACCTGCCGATAAGCGATTGGCGAACCGGTGCAAAATATTCTCCTCTATCACAAGGCCCCTGCGTATTTATCGGGTAACAAACATCCGAGGTTTCATTTTGAGCTGTACGTGGGGGACATCGACATTCCGCAACTGTTCTGTCCGAATTATCCTGAACAGGATTCAATTCCATTGTTTCGGGACAGGGATATCCTCTTTGAAATATTCGGTAGCATTTTCCATCTTGAAGCGAAAGGATTTGGAGTTAGTTTTACAAAAATTTGGTTGTTAACTTTCAAAAGTGTAGATGTAATAAATTTACCTGGAGGCCAGTACACCAAAAGCCATCCTCCGGGTTGTGAGGCACAAGGATTTCGTTCGGGATTAGCCCATGGCGGTGGTAAAATGGCAGCGTGGAGTGTTAGTAGTTGAACTATTCCAAAGAATATAGCTTCTTTCATTTTATCTGCGAAAAGAAATGTGGTTGGATTGGCGTTTTTGAGGCTACTCGGAGGCTAAAAGGCACTTATGGAAATTTTCGTGACTCACACTTGTCTTCGACGTTGGGATTTTTTAATTTATGAATGAAACGTCCTCGAAGCTTTCATCGCCTACAATGCGCTCTCGATTTTTGTATTGTCGGAGCATTAATAATGATGATTGTATGAGAGCATTTATGTTTCTTTCAAAATTTGATTTGTCATCGAAACTCGACACAACACACTTTTTAGTGTTTCGTCGACGTTGGGTTGCACCCACTTGAAACGCAAATAACAATAATAGGGGGTCTTCACTCTGACAATTGTTCCTTTGTTTTCATTATGAATCCTGATTCTTATGTCACTTTTGTCTTTTGACTGCCTGTGACACCATAGAATCTACGTCTGAGATATTTTTTTTATAGTCTTTTAGTTCTTCATGTGGTTTTTAATCGGGTCTAAGTCACATGGGGATTCAAATCGGTTTTTGGTTTTTTGTGGAGGTGAAAGGGATGTGGAGAAAGATTATTGAAGAGATTATCAATTTGTTGTAGTGAAGGACAGGTTTTCTGTTCGAAGAGTTGGACTTAGAACATTCAGGTTTCTGATGTGAAATTAAAAAGCCAAACGATTCTTTGATCAACAACTCATTTCATATATAATGCTCGCTTTGATAGTGAATTTCTTACAAAATTAACGCCCACTTTCGCTGAGATTTGGTTTCATAAATAATGCACACTCCGACAAAGAAATTCTTTCAAAATTGGCGCATATTTTTATGGTAAACTTTTCTCATAGCGTTTATCAAGAATTAATTTCATAAATAATGCACATTTTAAAAGCAACATCTTTCATAAGTAATGCACACTTTCTCAACTGTAAATACTGAACGAATTCACTTGAGATTCGTTTTGTAAATATTACAGACCCTAATAAAGAGCTTTTTTCGAAAGTAATGCACGTTTTGATAGTGAATTTCTTTCAAAATTAATGCACACTTTCAATGGGAATTCATTTCATAAATAATGCACACTCCGACAAAGAAATTCTTTCAAAATCGGTACATGTGTTTATGGTAAACTTTTCTCATAAGTTCTGCAAGCGTTAATCAATAATTCGTTTCATAAATAGTGCACACTTCGATTAGGAATTCGTTTCATAAATAATGCACACCATTAGGGCGGATTAGTTTGCGTCGGTTTAAATTTAAACAAAACAGTGGTTGTCGTTATTGTAGACGTTATCTCGTGGCTGACAGTTGACGTGTTGTAATTTCAGTCGATCATATCATCGTCCATCACTCTGGTTAACGATAAGGACAATCGAACAACCGATAGCGAATACGAGTCGGAGGACCTTAATAGGTAAAAATTACAAACCGAAACGGTTCACTGGTTTTAGAGAACGGTTGCAGGAAAGAAAACAATAAAAACAGTGTTGAAGTCATTAAAGCCATACCCCAGGTTTCGAATTGGGGTGGGGAGGAAGGGGAAATACCTCGATGACTAGGTTTTTGGCAAAACTGGGTCGACTAAATGGTGAATGAGTAAAGATGTGAGCCACGGTCTGGGAAGGTCCTTAAATTAATTAAGTTTGTAAAGGAAACATGAGAATGTTAGTTTACAAAAACACAATTTTAATAACCATAATTAAATTAAAATGATTTCACGGTGCCCCCTCGGTTGTAAAAAAAAAGGACAGAAGTTTCAGGTTCGCAGGTAGAATTTCTGAAGGTTTCGTATGGTGTGCTTTCTCTATATAAGTCTCGTCTGATAAGCTCAGTGAAAAAAATTTATTTTTGGGTTGGAGACTTGGAAGTAGTTCGTCATCGAGCTTTTCGGTTTTAAATGTCATTCTAAAGGGCATTCGAACATGGTCACCCGACTCGTTCAAATCTTTTATGGAATGTTAAATTATTTTTTAATTATAAATAAAATCCGACGGGTTTCTTTGAAACTGGAAACTGTTTACATAGAAATAATATTTAAAAAATTTGTAAGTTACTTACGGCTTTATGTTTCTCGTTCAGTCGAACATGTATTAATACGTTTAAGCATAATGACACACTTTCATCACAGAATACCAATAAGTCTATCGATTATGCAATTTGATTTTTGTGGTATCCGAACAGTTTTGTTTGAAAAACTAACAACAAAAATCTGTTCACAAAACGATGTAAACCGTATCCGTCTCGTACACACTAAACTAGTTCGAAACTTTTAAAAACTGAATAAAAATTAGGTGAACGAGTGCGCGGCGCACAAAACCACCCGACACACAAAAGAGACAACGATTTCGATTTTAATATTAATTTTGTCTTTTGTTTTTAACGAACAACGAAACGTAATTGACGTGCTAACGCTTTACGGAGCATCCAGCATTGATTGCGTTTGAATGTGATCAAGTTGTGCGGCCAGAACTCGACTGAGAGCCAGAGAGATGATATAACAGTAAACAAGACTCACTGTTTTATTTCCTACTGTCTGGTAGCGTAATATAGTGTAAGACCATATCCTCGCGCTCGTTTTACTTTGGATTCGCGGGTTATGTGTTGTGGATTAGTAGGGAACATTTTGTGTTGTGCGTCGTTAATGAAATCAGTTGGAAATGGCGGCGGTGGTGGTGGTGGTGGTTTTTTGTCTTTACTTCTGATCAAGAACAGATTTTGGTCTCTTGTCGGGTGGTTGAGTTTTTTATCGACATGTCGGTTACAGCTTTGGGGTGTTTTAGGACCATGTTGTGTAATTCTTGTTTCCTTTTGGTCCTGTATGTCTTCATTCTATCACTCTCTCTCTCTTCTTCCTTTTCTTTCATCTTTGATAGGTTTTCTGTTTTGTTTTTTTTTCAGTTGGCCAGGTTGGTCTCAACTATTTCTCTCCCTTCTGGTGTTATCTTTTTCTCTTCTCTGCCAAAATTCTCTGATTTTCTGACTGTGTTCTTGCTGAAGAGATTTAGGGTCGAAGGTCGTGAAGAAGTTCTTGTGCTTGAGTTGGCGTTTTGTTTCCTGAGCATGTAGGTACCACTCGGATGACGTAGGATTTATCTCCTGGGATAGTTTTTCCTGATTTTTCCTTCATCCTGTCTTCGTTGAAAGAAGTCTTGTCTTCGAGGGTTGACCATCCTGTTGTTTAAATTTTCCTGAAGTCACCGACCAGATACTGCCAAGGTTGTGAACCTTGGAGGGAGGCTTGAAAGGAAGAAGTTGAGTTTTATATTTTCACTTTTGAATTATCGTGGTGTTGTACCGTAATTCTCAATTCATGTTTATCTCTTATGACCTAAGTTAGTCCATCTTAGTTTTATTCTTCGGGGTGTAGCCGAAAATCTAGTTCGACAGTCTGCTGGTGTGTTGTTTTTGAAATGAATCCTTTGTAATTGTGCAGTATTTTTGAAATCAGTTTCTTTGTATGTTTTTATGAAATAAGATTCCCAATTATTTGAGATGTCTTTCGACCTATATTTCTTGCTTACGATGTACCTGAATTTCTGATTCAGGAGTCTGTTTGGGATTATTCGAGTTAGATGTCCGTTTATTAACCACTTCAGTCCACCGCTCTACCAACTGAGCTATCGAAGGAAATGTTAGATGTCCGTAGAAGATTTTTTGTCTTCTAGATAGCATCCTTACAAGTGTTTATAGAATTCGTCACAGACTTTTAAGGACAGCTACAGGCCATGAACCTTTCGAGAGAAATTTTTTTGCGATTTCTAAAACAGAAAATTGCGATTGGAGAGAAGTTTAGGAGTAACTACTCGGATATCTGTTTCGAACCAAACCCAAATTATTTATTTATTAATGTTAGGATTTTCTTAAAAATGAGGAAATGAAATTTTCCCGGAAAACGAACAACAACAAAAATTGGCGCGCTAAAAAGACATTCACCTTTAGAAGAGAGCAAAAAAATGAGTTAAAAGTCGTTTTCGTCATCTTTTCTCCGAGATGAAAAACATGATTCATGATTTCTTAAAATTTGTCTTACTTAAACCACTAAATTCTGATCTGTTCTAGATTCTGACCCGACTTATCACCGCGACCCTAGATCTAAGTGTCTTAAGTGTTAACGAACCTAAACCAAGTTCATTTTAACCTAAAACAGTGAAAACTGTTTGGCTTACGGACAACCGGACAGGATAAGTTGGGAAATTTTTTTTGGTTATTTCGTGTCTTTGGGTCTAATCGAAGGTTTTCAGCCATCATTTTGAGTATTTGCTTGTGAATTGAGAAAAATTGAGAGATTCCCAAGTGTCATGTTTACAATCGACGGATGAGCCGTGTCCATGGTAATTAGTTTGAGTGGTTGGAATAACCAATTTTTGGGTGTGAATGGGTTCTCAGCTGGGTTGTTTGAGTTTTGGCATGGTTCTTAGGATCGTGACTAATTTATAAGCAGGTATATGTGTGTTTTGTTTTAATTCGAAATACTTCGGTGTGTTTGGAAGATTGGAAGACACAAAGATGTGGCGAGGATATAGTTTCCTTTTCGTTACAGCCTGAATGAAATGGTGAAGATTTTCAACTGAAAAGAATTAATTATCGTTAATAATTTTCTTTATTATAATTAAAGAAAGTCTGATAATTAATTAATGATCTTCGATAGAGTTAGTTACTCGTGTGTGTTGGTAGTTTGTTGTTTGGAAATTTCGTTTTCTCCCCCTTGAATTTAAATATTTTCTAAATTGTCTTCTGGCTTCCAAATTTCGAGTCGAAAATTTACTGGCTCTTGAAACACCATGAAAGAGACTAATTATTACTCAGGAGGCTGAGAAGAAGGAACAAGAAGAGAAAAGAGGATGAGAAAGGTAGATCTCCTCGAGTCTTGGAAACCCCGTGACTGTAACTGAGGTCATCCAGGATGTATTCTGGATATCGCGGTAAAATCCGTTTTGGAAAAAACCTTAGAATAAATAGAAAATGTTAAAAAGGGAATCGACGAAGAAACTCAAAAGAGATATGAGACGGAAGGAAAGTGAAAGTGAAAAATGGAAGGAATACAAAAATAAAAACTCGTCCATCTGTCAGACGTACCTGAAATGGCAAAAACCTGATTATTGAGTTTCTATATCAATTAATCGATTTGTTTTATCGTGCGCAGGTACGAATATATTCGTATCATTGACAGCTGGATGAATCTTTATAAACGGAACTACTGCTCCCGTTACCTCCTGTCCCCCGCCATCGTGTGTGTAGGACTTTCCGTGTTATCGTATTACATAACCAACTTCCATTAGCTAGTTGGTTAGTTCGTTAGTTCCTTCCTGCAATTACTCTCGAAGACTTTTTAACATTGTAATTATATAGAATTCGGTAACGATAGAAAATCCAGAATTCCAGAAGGAGGTGGAGGGAAACGTGACGCTCAAAAGGCGGTCAGTCGAATTTCACAAGTTGGAAAGTACCAGGACACCCATGTTTCCAAGAAATGAATGGGTTCCGCCGCGGTCATTTCGTAACATCTCGATGAGTTAGCGTTTATTTGATGAGATACCATGCCAGTGGAGGCCCGGTACCATCTTCACATCACCAACGCGCAACATTTTTAATCATGCGAGTCCAATTAGGGTCATAAGGGAGCTCAAAGAAAAAAAAAGTCTAATTGCGTTAATCAGTTCCGGTTTATGTTATCTTCCGGCTTCCTCATGCCTGTTTAACGTGTTTCATTTCGTAATCGTGCAAACTGGCTATGTCATCTCAGGCATCGTGGAGTTTTATTGTTTATATTTCGTGAAATTAACTTTATTTCTTTCTTTCTGACTAATATGGTTAATTAAATTTTTTAGTTAATTAGTACTTAACGTTTCTTTTTTTTACGACGTATTGGTCAGAAAATATTTTGATTGTTTTAGTAGGCCCGAATGCAATTATTGATTTGGGCTTTATCGTTCAACTCTCTTTTGTTTTGTTTTCATTTCTCAAACTCGGAGTGTACAGGGAATCAAACATAAAACAAAAACAAATGTTCTGGGACTCATAATCAAAAACAGATAATTTATTTCGGATTACGACTTAAAATATAATTAAAGGTTAACGAAAGGAGATCGAGATAGGGAAGTGAGTTGGTGATATGATGTGGGCGCTTTGTTTGTGTTTAGAGAGTGATATCAGAGATGGAGGATTTCCTTTCGGCTTCAAATCACCTCACCGGTTGTAGTCGTGTTGTTTGGTAATCAGTTTTCAAAAAGTAGGAATGGATGGGTTTTGGGGTGGTGTTGATGTTGCGGAAGGTCTTCAGGTCTCGTAGGATTACCCTGGTAGGGATGAGAAGTAAGTCAGTGAAAATCGAAAACGAAATACTATGTCCTCTTTTCATAAGATTCGGTGGCGACTATCATGTCGTTTGTGTGGCACAAAGTTCATGGATATACCACCAGGCGAGAAAAATATAAAACTACAACATTCGGAGAGAGTTACGTTTATATTTATATTGAGCCAGACTAAAAGGAAATCAACCAGTTGACTGGTCAGGTTCTGGTTATACTATAGACTGATGTGATATATGCTTTTGTCTTGTTAATATCAGTCGTGTGATTTGTGTTATGTGTTTTGCTTTTTATTATAGAAACCAAAGTATACAAAGAGATGAATATATTATCGGTGAAATATATTTATATTCTTTTGGGTAGGATGTAGCCATAAAGGAGTCGTTGCCTCTAATTATAGTTTAGTTAATTTCTGTTAATTGATTTTGAGGGGGTGTTCCTGTGTTTTGGGAACTTTCTACCGAAAGCGGGGTTTCTCGTTTTTGTCACAAATTTAAAAGTGAACTCGTCGAACGAGACGAAGAAAAGAAAAGAAAATCAAAATTTCCAAAGGAGATAAAGGAAACGGTTTTTAAAATGATGATGACATTGAAACAAGGTAACATCATTAAAAACAAAGGCCACCGAAAAATAATTAAAATGGAGAAAGCTGGGATTGTGACGAAGAATGTCCCTCTGGCCAGACCACCTTTTGTCCGGTGACCGATTGTCTACATTCATTTTGTTTTACTTTTTTGTAGTTTTGCTTTGAACGAGAAGACAAATCGCGAACACAGCGTGAGAGCACTGGAACGAGCTCTGGAACATTTGAAAGAGGAATTGCAAAAATGCGAAAGACAGAAGGAAGCTTTCATCAGAGAGAATCGAAGACTGCAGGATGATATCGCGTCCGCTGCTAAGGATTGTGTCACCGCTAGACGGGACTTGGATAACGAGAAACAAGAGGTTGAGAATTTGAAGAGACAGCTTCAGCAGTATGTGAGCGAAGTGAAAAGAGCTGAAGAACTTCTTTCGAAAAAGTGAGGATGGAGAAACAGTGAGCCGGACACCCGTCGATTGATTGATTGATTGATTTATGATCCTCTTTTCGTAGGAATCCGAACGGAACCAAATGCTAGATCACTTCAGAAGTTTAAGTTTGGAGGCGACGGCTCTGGAATCAAGTAATCACACTTTGGAATCGACTGTGGAGAACACAAAAACTCAGTTAGTATCTGCCAGTAATAGAGTCATGGATCTGGAACATCAAATCGCATCCAAGGACACGTTACTGTACAATTATGAGAAACAGGTGAGGAAAAGCGGTTCGTACCAAATTCAGTAAGAGGTGGGCGAGCTTTCAGACCGAAACTAAATCAAATATTTGAACAGATTGCGGAATTAACGACTCAAATCGCAGAAATGGAAACTAATTTAAAACAACAGACTGATATGAGACTCCAAGCAGAAGACGACTTAAACGCGTTGAGAGATCTGTGCTCTACCATCGACGGTCAGAAGGAAGCTTTGAGACGACAGGCGAATGGTTACGACGCTGAAAAAATTCAGGTGAGTGCTATGAACATTCAGATGCGTTGTAGTATTTCGTGGTGACTTAATCGGCGATTTTGTTTTTCAGCTGATGAACGAAGTGAGGCGTCTCAATGAGGAATACGAAGGCTTGAACGAGAAGCTGAATCACGAGAGAAGTCTTTCCCAGACTCTGGAAAAATCTTTGACGAACAGTCGACAGGAAACTCTAGAACACAAGATAACGAATAAGGATCTCCATTCGCAGGTGGATCACCTGAGACAGATAGTTGATGACTTGACTCGTAAATTGTAAATATCGATATTGTTTGAGATTCTCATTTGTTATAGTTTAAGTTATGTTACACATACAAATACTTGTGAGAGGACTGTGGTTTGAGTTGTGTTTTAAGCTCTCTTCCACATCCGGTTATACTTATGATAGAAAAATGGGAATGAAACTCAACTGTCTTTATACTTTCAGAGAAACGGAGTCGCAGGATGTTAGAAGATATCAATCTCAATGCGCGGATCTTTCTCAACAAGTCAGCGAACTCAGAAGAGAGGTGACGAATGCTCGTTTCGAAAAGGCCAAAGCTTTGGAAGATTCCAGACGGTAAGGTGACAGTCAAGTCACTGACGTACGAATTGGCCGAATCAAATCTTTTTTCGAATATATTGTGCAATGAAAATCTGATGAAATTGAATCAAATAACTCTTGAGAGAGCTTTTAAGCCTAAACAATCACAACTTGATACAGATTTGTATTTTTAAATTGAGCGCAAAACTCAAAATGGCCTAGTCAGTCATAATCGCACTCGATTAAGCTCCTTTAAAGTAAATCTGTTGGATCATTTATCATTGCGCCAACTCTTAAATAATTTGTTTTAGTTATTTATTGCACAATATTGTTACTTTTTATGTACCACGGATTCGTTGAATTGTTTTCAAAATCCGTGAGCAAGTAATAGTTGCAAGAGTCACGTTTGTGCTAACTAATAGTAATTTCAAAAGCAATTAGTCGTTCTGATTCCGTCCGTGAAAACGAAATCTGTATAAATGTATGTAAAGTAAAATAATTCTAGAATTGTCATGATCTTAAGTTAGGTTTGGTTTCGATTAGGTGACTTTAGGTACCAGGTTCATGTGGTGACTTGTATATTTGAAAGGTTTAATTCTTGAATGACGTTGTAGCTAATTTATTTTAATTCGTTAATTGTAAATATAGTTTTTGTTATATTTTATTTTTATATTTGTTTTAAGCTTTTTGTTGTTGTATCGCTCACTTAGGCTTGTTGTAGGTTTGTGTAGTCACCCTCCCTCCCATCCGTTGGCACCGAAATGTTTTGTTTTTCTCTCAATTTTTTTCTAGCGTCTGTCATTTGAAACCCGAAAGTGAAGAAGATTATTGTTGTTCGTTAGCAAGTTCGTTTCGATCCCTGCCCACGTCTAGTAGAACCTTTACCTGTTCGCCCGAAGGAAGACGAAGACCCGCTTATAGTACCGAAGCGATTTCTGACAAAAAGATGGCCTTGTCTGATGATAATAACACGAAAAGCTCGAATTTGAGCTCGCAGATTGATTACTTGTCCTCGAGATATCCCCCTAAGCGAACGTTAACGCATTCGCCTTGGGAAATCAGTAGTGATTGGAACAGGAAGAGGGAGAATAGGTTTATGGGAGTGGAGCGAAATCAGGGGGATGCGTAGATGCCGTGGTTTTCTTTTTTATTAAACAAATGTATGTCATGTATTTCGATATACGATTTATATTATAATATTTAAAAAGCTGGCGAAGTGATTATGCGTGTCAGAAACGCTGTTGTGCTGTTCAGTCATTTTGTTGAGTCTTTCCCAACGGAAACAACATTTTATTTAATAATAATACAACACTTGATTGATGATGTATGTAAGTTATGTATTCCCCCGTGACGTTGTTAAAACTTTGCTTTTGGTATCTTAGTATACATATTTGGAAGTCATTTGAAGGGCTTATTGGTGTTAGTGGTTGTGTTGTGACTCTGCCCCACAGTTTGGCTCATCAGTTTATTGATTCATGGAATTTTGGGACCAAAATGCTTATTTTTGTGCTTTACTTGTTCGGGTGTTTTGTGACTACTCTGTACTACCACCTGCAACTTTAATATCGACCTTAATACTACCCTTGAGTTTGGGTTTGAGTGTGTACACTTCTCTAACATCATCCTGTGAGACTACAGTTGTTAATTTCAGTCATGTGACCTTTCTTTCATCGTTATGTGGTCTCATGTGACCAATTTTTGAGAGACAAAAACCCAAAAAAAATTGTCGAGTATTAAGAGTGTCATAAAAGAATTTGTAACTTCTTCAACTAACTCTTGGGTTTTCTAAAGCGATCGATGTTAGTCTGGTGTGCTTCACGTGCCTTTGAAGGTCTTCTGCGAAATTTGACGTAATGTGTTCGCGAAAGTCGTATCACTGTCATATTTGTCTAGAAATCATTGTGTGCGGATCGCACTACTTAGCCGAATCACGTCTGTATACAGTTCTGTTTCGTGACCTTCAATCCTCCGAATAGTCCTTCCACCATGCCAGGGTGATAGATCGTAGTTGTAATGTGTGTCACACCTGTCAGTTGTGTTAGCTAATTAAAAAATTTATTTTCTCACCAAAATGACCCATTTTTTGAGCTCACACTCACATATTTGCATGGTGTTGTTGAGACTGGGTTAAATCCGACCCTGAGGTCAGATTTGCAAATTTCAAACGACAGATCAGATGTCAACTTCACTACTTCAGGGGTGGATTTAGCCCGCTCACTGTCTTTTCGTTTTTTTATTTCACTTCCCTTATCACCTTTAGAGACAGTGAGACTGAAGTTTTACAGAATTTGTTATTTCCGTAACAGAAATTTCCAGGAGGATTTCCATATTGAAGAAGACGTGAAAGAGATTTCCTTTGATTGCAAAGATCAAAATGAATCCTCTCGAAACATTCCACCGTTGACATTTCCCGAAGATAGCGATCGAACCGTAAGTTTGGACTCGGAAGAAAATTATCTGAAAATGCAATTGGACGAGACGGGAAACACATTCAGGAAATCCTTCTGGAAATTGTCTCCTCTCATGGAGAAATTCGAAGAGAAGTCGGAAAGCAACGGCAACGGATTGTGTCAAGTTGACACAACTTCCGAACTATCTTCCCTACCGGAAGACACCGAATCGAGAAACGATGTTCGAAACCGATTAGATTTATCTACTTCCGAGGATAAAATCACCGATTATACTCCATATCCGACTTATTCGGTGGATAGAAGATTCGAATCGGACAAATGGTTGAACGAGATAACCAAAAATGAGTCAGGAGAGGAAGTGTCGAGCTTCTGTGGAACCGGAAACCAACCGAAAGCTCCTTCACCCCTTGGAGATTTTGAAGGAAGAGACAACTTGAACACGAACTATCTTCCCGGACGGTTTACCATTGAAGGAATCTTTGAAGAGAATGAACCATGTTCCGAATGCGAGTTTGAGAAAAGTCTTTGGGATGAATCTCAGCGTGTGGGAGATGGAAACGATGATGAAGACGATTTTTGTGACCTTAGTTTACCCGAAACTCCTTCACCAAAACGTTCACTTCCTGTTTGCAATTCTGGGAGGTCAATTTTGGAAGAAGATGGCGGATTCCGAACCTGTTTAGATGACTATACCGGAGGAGATTTTAAATCGGAAATTGATGACAACACGTTTTCAGTTCACAACAATTAGAATTTTCTCCGTGGTCGGAAGAGCTACTAACCAAAAAGTATGAAAGGAAACCAACCCCCGGAAGTGAAAAATGGCGGTTTTGACAAAAATTTCAAATCTAGATAAGCCTCTCGATGACAAAACAGCAGATCCAATCATTCTTACTTCAGATTTAAGAGTCAAAGCTCCTGATTAGAGAAATAATAGCTGCTCTCTCCCACACCCTGTTGCAACTAAAACTCAACTCAGAAGAACAAAAGGAAGTCAATAGGTTCTCTTGTCAGCAATAGCTGAATCCAGGTCACTAAGCCAAGGTCTTAATTGTCTTCATGAAAGCTGACTTCCTCAGAGAACAAATGGTTATTTCCAAACCCATAGACCTTGTTTAGTGAGTTACTGACAGCTTTTGCCTTCTGAGAGTGCTGAAGTACACATGATGCTACAAAACCGGACAAAAAGTCTCAAAACATCTTCCTCCCACAGTCAAAAACCAAAAGGGGGACATCGGAAGTGATATAAGTGAATAGAACATAACACAACAATGATATTAATAATTTATTTATTTTTTTGTTATTGATATTTATTTATTTAAAATGATTTTCTTTTAAAAAACTTGTCTAGTGGGTATGTTTTATATAAGTGTAAATGTTTTATGTTTGGAAGCAGTCAGCTATTTTTAATGACAAAAGAAAATTTGTTTGTTTTTGTTTTAATGCTAAGGCTCATTTTTGTTTTTATTACCTTTACATGTTTTTACTGCTTACTGTAACCTTATTCACAGATTTATTTCCTTGTCAACAGGACAACCCTAGCCTTTGTTTAAAAATTCTCAGTAACACAATTCACACGTGTAAGTTTCTTCTTTTGTGTATTCCCCTCCCGAATGAATCAGTGTATCCCATGATTTTGGATGAGAGTAGAGATCCTTCAGTGTGGCGACACCAACATCCTCTTCCTCCTTCGTTCACTTCCTTTTTGGATTTTTAATTTTTTTTCGCGTCGCCATTGAAAGAAAAAAATTTCGGACGGGCCCAAAAAGCGGGAAATTCGGTTTCGCGCCAAAAAACCTATTTGCAAGCTCCCGCGAATGTATTCCCATTGCAAGTCTTGACCGGAGGAATTTTGCAACACTCTTCTATTAATTGTTCTATTTGTCGGCGGTGATTATCGTTGATCTTTTCGTCGACGATATCGTCGATGTCCCATTGATCTGGAAAACCTGGGATACCTGAGGGACAAGTTTTTAAAAAATTTTTTTTCTGTTGAGAGGTTTGGTAAAATCAAAATTTGGGGAGGGAGGACTTACCTAAATGATTTGTGTCATCGGAGCTTAGAAATAGTTTGTTTAGTAAGACTGACGATTTTTTTGTCGTACTGGTGGCGGCTGTAGTTGTGGTAGTGGTCGTAGTTGTAGTCTTTCTCAACTCTTTAGCCGGTAACTTTCTCACTTCTTTAACTAACAGTAGTTTTGGAACTCTGGAGTTTAGGCGGAAAGTTTCTTCTACAAAAAGAAAATAATTTTTATTATCTCTGTTTTGGTGAAGTTGGACGTGTCAATAAACAATCCTGATTTGCGTTTCAAATAAATATCTACAAAGCGAAACCGGAAAATAGTTTTTGGATTGTCCTAACAACCGATTATTCACTTTTCTTTTGAGCACCTTGAGTTTAGTAGAATCACGAGGACTAGGTTCAAGATCCTATAAATGCTAATCTTTCGTAGGTTATTCTCCGACCTTGTGTGTCGCTTCTCCTAAATCAGTGGTTGGTAAAATCGTGACGAAACGAAACTTCAAAAATACCTCCAAAACCAGTTTACGGGGCAAGGTTTTGAGAGAAGCGCAACAATTTTTTGTCAGGTATAATGAATAAAGCAAACCTGAGAAACGGGAAACTTCAAAAGCTTGGGAAATCATCGCGCATGCCAAAAACCTGACTACTCTCTTCTTAAGAGGTAGGGATTTGAATGAGTAAAACAGTATCACTGGGGGACCATGATAACTCGAAAAAGGTTGTCTGTCACTGAAAAGCCCAACAGAAATTGACCAAAACTCACCATCTTCCTCCAAGATTTCGTATAAGAGAGCTTCGTTGCTGAACATCGGATTATACGGATCGTTGTCTTTGAAATATTTCAAAGCTCCGTCAAAATCCTCCGGCAGATTCTCGTAGAAGGTCTCATTGTGAACGGACCCGCTTTCCCTCTTCTTCTTACCACACGACATCATATAAACAAATCGAATCCATTTCGTGTCGCATGCGAGAATTTCCCCAATGAAACCGAAGACAAATATCAACACCAAAACATGATCGATTGATAAGACAACCTAGAAAATTTTTCACAAAACGGTAAGAAAGAGAAAAACATTTCTTTCAAATTACAATAAAAAAAGGACAAAACACCCGGACGAAAACCGTCGATTGCGGAAGAGGATGAGGACACTCACCAAAGATTTCATTTCCTTTGAAACGGGGAGATTCACTGACAAATTACTAAACAAAAAGCCGACCGATTTTATTTAGCCCACTAACAAAACTAAAATGATTCATGGGTTTATAAGTAACAAATACGGGATTCCAATCTGCATTTCGAGATCAATGACCAAATATGTTTAGATTCATTTGCTAACAATACACATTCTTAATTATTTTTCTCACTCAAGTCTTGGGCCGTTTCAAGAAAAAGGGAAATCGCTCACACTCTACCTTAATCTCCTTAAACTCGAGACAAAAGGCCCATACTAAATGACAAAAGGCTCCATTTCCCTTTTTTTCTAAATCATTCCGCTCCTTTCTAGAGTTCTAAAAGGTCTTTAACATCCTTCTATTACAAACTGCTAGAGAATGAATCTGGAGTTTATACTTATATTATGTTAAACTAATTACTTATTTATTAAACTGTTTACGAAACAACTCCAAGAGCAACATTTCTTTCAATGAGTTGATTTTCTATGGTCACTGATCTCCTTTTGCCATGAACTGCCATGACCTTTTCATAATGATTCGAACCTAACCTAAACTGGTGAAACAGGTTTATCCAAAATGGCGCCAAAATTGTTTCAAGCCAAGTTTCTGAAACCACGACGACGCCATTATTTGTCATTTCGTTTCGTCGATCCATCAACCGTTTTCTCATTATTTTAAATTTAATTTATTAACGATTTCGATGTTTTTGTGTCAAGTTTGTGTCTGTTCGTTGTTTCTTAAAAGTTTAAAACCCTTTGGGAGAGTTTTGAGGGTTTATTTCGCGATTTTGAACAGGAAAATAAAGAAAATGGGCTTATCAGGAGACTTTTAAATATATATTTTTGTACTTATTTATTGACTAGTCGGTGTGGAGGTTTGGATTTGCAAAATCGGTATCCTTTTTTCACGAACGACCCATTTTTTCCATTGAGTATGGAATTCGGTGATAAAATACTTTAAATGTTTGCAAAATAAAGTAAAACCGTGAAGGACAAAAGAGAAAACCATTTAATTTGGTGATATCGCACGCTTCACCATTATAGGTTTAACAACGATAGACCTAAGTCTAGAGGTTCCCATTCGGGAATTCGGACTTTTTGTTTCTCTCTCTCTCTCTCTATCCACAAGATACCGATTATGATAACTGATTGCCGGCAAGACCAAAAATAACGGGAAAAAATTTTTTTTCATTCGTCTAGATTAACTTAAAAGTTAATCAGTCTAATTAATGAGGTGAAGAGGGTGGAGGAGTTGGGAGGGAATAGGAAGCTTTGAAATCGATTTGCTGACACGTATCGTTTCCCTTTTTTGGGAGATATATTTCCCGACTTAACCGATTAGTATTTGCACACGTGCCGGCAATTAAAAAAGAAAGTTGGAGCTTTCAAAAGTATTTCCTTTGTTTTATTATTATTTTTCTCACAAAGAACGCTTTTTCCTATGAATTCCGCATCGAGTAGTCATCCTTCCGTGGTCGGCCTTGGAACTGTGTACATTGCTGAGATGAATGGTTCCGTGAAATTTGTCAGTTTTTCATTTCCTTTTTCTTTTTAGTATCTACCTTCTTAGAATCATCGTTTAATGTCCAACGAGTGTAATGGCTTAGGAATTTTTACGGGATCGTGGATAGTGCTAGACAATTGTTCTTTCTTTAAGAAAAAAAAGTTTTGTTGACATGTCAAAAATTGGCTTCCTAGTAATGTTACTGGCGAAGTCTGAAATCCTCCATTCTATAGAATGCCTAGGCATTGTGTGTAAAATTCTGCCTAGACTTTTAAGCAGTGTTCCTAAACCTTCTAAGACAAGACTGTACCTTCTTCACCTCGCATTCAATCTGTATGTCATACGGTTCCATCTGCCGTATACTTTCCAATAACAAAAACAAAAAAAACGTTTCAATAACACCCAGACATTTTACAGATTGCCGGTAACATACATAATCGAAAAAATTAAATCAGACGAGAATGCTAATTACTTTTATGTCGGTCACGCGAGTAATTTTCATTGTTCAGATAAGAAAAATCGAAAAACGATCTTATACCACCCAATAAATAAATATTATTTGGCCGAGTCATAACTTTCGATGAAGTTTCATAAATAATTCACACTATCAAGGAAAAACCATTTCATAAGTAATGCACATTTTCATTATTTTTATTAATAAAAATTAATTTTTTTGTGGTCTAAGAACTCATTCTAATAGCTGCAAAAAATGTATCTTCCATCCATATATAAGTATTTATGTATATACATAAGTATTTAGTAAACGAATTCGTGGTTAAAATGTGCATTACTTATGAAATGAACTCTCCTTGATAGTGCGCATTATTAATTACTCATGAAACTGGCATAAAAAAGTGATTAGCATTCTCACCTGATTTTATTTATTTATTTATTCAATAAATAAACTTCAGTTGATTGTTCAAACTTAGTCTTTGAAGAGGAAATATTGACATAAGTAAAATTTTACGATATTTTGAAATGCGATTTAACTATAAAATTTATTCATAATTAAAGAAATAATTCGTTGGGTTGATGACCACAAAAGGCTCCGAAAAAACGTTTTTTCCGATCCAATTCAAAAAGATTTCGACAAGGCGGTGAAGAGTTTTCGGTTAGAATACAAAACGCTTGGAATTATTCATTTTGTTTTTAAGGTTTATCCATCATTATTAAAGAGAATGTTGATGGTTTTTAACAAATGCATTTACTAAATTGTTAATTTTTGTAGTTTTAGAAAAATTTTCTTTTTTCCTTTTAAATATGGCTGACGCGTAGGAATAAATCCGAAGCTCATCGTTCTCATTTTGAAACTATTTAAAGGAGGCCATCTTGTGAGTTTTTAAAAGTTTAGTATTCATTTTGATAAGTTCCAATCACTAGATTAAAGACAAGGACGGAAAGAAAATAAAAGAAAATAATACATAAAGAGAATTTTTATTATTTATTGGATAAATTACTGTAAAAGATGTTTACTGCTTAAGCTGTTGAGCTGTAAGTCTCAGAGGTCTGAGCTTATCAATTTCTCAATTTGAAATGACTTCAAAAACGGACGGTTTTAAAAACAGTTATTTTATTTATGAAATCTGATTTAATAAAAAAACAATGAAGATATGAAATGTAAACTAAAGCATATTTATTTTAAATATGAATAACAATTATAAATCTTTACTGAACTTAAGCGCCCATTTTTATCGGTACTTTCTGCGCCATTTTTATTTTATCTCCTAAGCTGAGAGCCATTCCCTGAAAAATAAAAATTAAATAATAAAACGGTTCCAAGAAAACATTTAAATCATGGAAGACTTAATTGGTTCGACAAACTATCCATTCAACTACCTGACTCTTTGCTCGAATCCTTATATGTCCAATAACGGCAGCTTCGGGTTTATTGAACGGTTTTTCGATGCTCAAATTAGCCAAGGCATCTTCTCCAAATATTGATTTGGCATACATGTTAGCAGCCATGAATCCACACTGTCCGGATAATGCCTAACAAAAAAAAACACAAAAACAGGTCGGTTAGATCTAGATAATTTAAAACGGTAAAGGGAAGTGACACTGTTAAGACATATTGCTTACTTTTTCTGGCGTTAGACATTTCATGTTGGTGCTTTTAATCAAATGCTGAAGGTATTCGTGGAGATCGGTTAGATTTGTACTGACGGAGACTTTGTTCTCCCACTCGAATTCAGCCCACATCTGACGGAATTCGGTATCGTTGCACGTTGCCGGTACAATGTAATCCATTATGTCGATGTGAATGTCGTTGAGGACGACGACATTGCGATCGGAAGCCGCTCCTGAAATCTGAAAAGTGAAGAGAGCGAATGAGATGTAGCTCCTTTAAGAAACCCATGTCGGTGCAATATTCTCTAGACCATTTCGACTTACGTCATAAACTATGTTCCCAAAAATGATTCCGTTTTCAGTGGATGCAACTTTCACGCTTGCTTTGATATTGCAAAAATCGTGAGGAGCTAAAACGACCGGCTGGGGTTTCTCCACCAGTTTCAAATCTCCCAAAGTAGCTAGTTCTAACGTGCAGTTTTGTAAAGTGTCACCTACAAAATAAAACAAAACAAATTCATATTTGCACGCTACACTGACAATACGGCTTTTACACACAAGAGCCCAAAATTTATTTTACCTGTTTGGTTAACGATAAGAACGTCGAGAACTATGTCGTACTGATTGACGTGAACGTAAGCCTCGGAGTAAACGGGATCGCTGAATCCTGTCAACTGAGTTACCTTGTTTAATTTGTTCGAAGCGGTGAACTCTCCCACGGAATTTTGTTTCCCACCAGCCACGGCTCTGTTCAGAGAAAGTTCGAACAAATTTTCACCACCGAGATCACCTCCACCGCGCAACGAAGACAGCTGAAGGAAGGTGATCGGATCGTCTGCTTCGTTCATTTTATTTGATTTTTCTTTCGCCTGAAATATTTTATTTCATTAGTACACCCGTAAAAGAGAGTCAAACATAACAAAGAGTCAAAGTCACCTTTTGCAAAGTGGATTCCTGCAGAGCGTTCGCGGCAAGCATGATGGAAAGCGCTTGCCTGCAGTTTTCGCTAAAAATGTTTTCTATTTGTGGATTTGTTTCGCTCGCTAAAAACCCTGAGACAAAGCAACAAACGATCAGCATCATCGTTAGTTATTGCTTTGGTTGGAATTCCCGACTTTCCGAGATGTAGAATAGAAGACCTGAAAGTTATTACAAAATGAAACAACAACCCGACTTTGAAGAGTTTCAAAAAAATTACGCTTTAGGGAACCAGAAGTTTCCTTACATGATTAACATCGCTTCCGTTGTGAATCGGTTTCTCTTAGTGCTATCTTTAACTAAAGAACTGTAACGAAGGGCTAATTTGGCTAAAGTTGTGCCCAGGGCCGCACCAATGAAAAAATCTCCATCAATTAGATACTGACGAAGAGGAGGTCTTGCTTCGTTTTTCTTAGAAGTCCTGAAATTGAACAAAAACGTTTTTTTAAATTTATATCATCTCAGATCAATCTCTGAATGGTATGAAAGGATGCTGATGCACATACGCCATGGTGCTGAATGAAGATTGCGTCGCATAAGTCCCATCCGACGTGACCAATTTCTGAACAGTTCCCTGACTGAATCCAGCTTCATCTTCGGTTTTCTCACCCGCAGCACGCTTCAATTCGTCCTCGACGATGGGGATTTCGCCCAGAGTTTGTCTGATTTGTGCCATCACCGTTTGAATATCATCAGGCAAACAAGCATACTCCCCGAGAATCCACAAAGCAGCGCGATGAACTTTTACCGACTGAAAATAAAGCCCGAATCAGATTTCAATTCCAATGGATTTTATCGATGCTCTCTGAAGTTCCGCATCATAGATCTTTACCTTTATTGTGGTGAATGATTCGATGAGTTTTTCAATGATCAAAGGTCTTAAATTTTCGAATTTGTGAATAGCTTCGCGAATGAAAACCAGAACGTCGGTCGCAGCGAGCTCATTCGAATCCGACAAAAATTCTATTAGAACCGGAATGACAGTTGCTGCAATATCTGGGAATTTGATGCAACAGGAGTGCAATGTTCTTACTAACAACTGTCTGTATTTTCCAGTGTCCTCATGCTCGACCACGTTGTGTGTCTTGGTTACTTCTTTCTTCAAAACCAAGACCATTTCTTCAATATTACGGGACGATACTAATTCCATGGCTGAAAACATATCAAAATATTGTTGTTGAGTATTTTTAAGTCTCACCTTTCGAGTGTTTAGAATTTTACTTCTTGGTATTCTTAATATTGTTTTTAATAAATTTAAATAAACATTGGCCTACACATATGAAAGGTAATCAGTTTAGAATACATTAATAATTAACCAATCTTACCAAGATTAAGAGTTTTCTTTCGGACCTCCAAGTCAGGACTAGACAAAACCCTTAAAATATCCATAACAAGATCCTGAAGAACTCTTTCATGGGTGGGGTGATCTTTAAGAGCTATAAGACGATCCAAAACAATCAACTTCACATTGTTGTCACTCTCTTTAATTATGATTTCAATATAACAACTTGCAGCAGCCTGAAATAATCATCACAAATTAGAAACTTCAAAGAGAGCTTTCGTTTTACAAAGAATAAATGGAAACAAAAATTTTTACCTTGATAGCGGTGGGGGCGCTTGATAAGGTGACCAATGTACCTGCTGCTTCATATCTAACAGCCTGACTATTTGAATTAAGTAGATTGTAAATGCATCTAATAAATCTTGACCTTTCAGCTGGATTGACATGACACACTTTGTAAATGAGTTCAACTATGACAAGCTGTAAAATGTCTCCGAAAGATGTTACTTGATCAAGGCATGAAGCTAGATAATTTAAGGCACGTTCTTGGTCTGCATGAAGTAACATGAGGAAAGCATTTCTTTTGCAAGACATGTCCTGTTCACCTTCCAGAAAATTTGCTATTAATTCTGGAGCATCAGGAATTAAAAATTCAAAGTTTCTGTAATATAATAAAAAGAAATATTGAATAAAGAAATTATTTAGCTAGTCAGGTGACTTGATCAGTTAATGACAAACAATTTAAATACCTGTAAATAGTAAATATGGCCAAAACAGCATTTCTCCTAACATATGAGTGACGATGTTCCAAACATGATCTAATGGCTGGCATTAAGGGTTCCAATAATTCTGGTTCTTTTAGCTTGCATAAAAATCTTAAAGTTGAGCCTCTTAAGAATTCATTTGGGTGCTGCAAATCCTTACGATAAGCATCACACACCAAAATCATTTCTTGCATTAACTTCCCATCTGCATTGGTCTGGAAAGATTGAAGCAAAAGTCAAAAACAGCCTTAACACACTAAGGAAATTTGACAATCTATACTAACACCTTACCTTAGGAACAATCTCCCAGAAAATGAGCAACAGTTTCTTAACCATATGATCCTGCAGAGGCAAAACAAATCTGATAATGGTCATTAGTATCCCTGGTAGCCTCTCCCCACTCAGTATCATATGAATAGTCTTCTTCAAAGCTTCAACTTTAGTCTTGACATCGCCCTTTTCTAAATCAAGTTTTAACTGCATCTCATTCATTTGTTCCATATCAGATGGAAGATTAATTAAAGTGTAACAAGGTTGCTCCAGATTCGTTCCCATTTTTATTTGTTTAATCTAAAATGAAAACACCTAACTGTTGAGATGTTCAAAACGTTGTCAAAGGAAAACTGAACGTTGACAAAAATTTGCACGTTACCTTTAATAAATTACAAACTTAATAAAAAAATATACAATTCTTTTCTAAATCATAAGCAACCGGATGAAAAGTTTATGTATTTGAAGAATAACTCTTTTGAGAAAGCGGAATGAAATAAATCATGGGAAACAGTTTAGAAAAAATGTGTACACGACATCAACGTGATTTTATGAATGAGTCACTTAAGTAAACTTATAAATGTTTGATTTGAATTTGAATATTGTTAGTTTTGTGAAGTACTGTGTGATAATTATTATTTCTAAGATTATCTTCACCAACTACACAACTGACACAAAAAATGTCAACAAAATTCCGGCTACGTGTCTACAAGACAGCCATCATGAAGACTAATTGCAAAAGGGCCCCGAAAAAAAACTCTATCAAAGGAATTATTAGTTTGTGTCTGATGTTCCACTAGTATTTAAATCTAAATAGTTGTTTGGTGTTATTTAAAAATGGCTAACCCGGACATTGCTCAAGTTAGCTCTTTACCCTTACCTCCGATGCAATATATAAATTTATACACAGATGAAAATATTAAATTGAAAAGAGTGCCACGACCTCCACCTCCTATACATGACACTTATAATATGTTTGGTCATACTTTCAATGCTGATGATACAATAATCAGATCTCTCGAAAGCCAGGTAAGTTAAATTTAGGTATGATTTCAACAGAAAAAAAATTTGATATTAACTGACTAAGTGAAAATTAATATTTGTTTATTTTTCACCTAACAGGGAATCAAAAGACTTTACCCTCAACATTTTGACAGGAGAAAAGAACTTCGGAAGCTAAATCATTCTCTACTAGTAAACTTTTTAGATTTACTAGACACACTGGTGTTATGTCCAGATTCACCCAAAAGAACAGAAAAGGTTGATGACCTTAGCCTTTTATTTTTTCACATTCATCATTTGTTGAATGAGTTCAGACCACACCAAGCTAGAGAGACGTTAAGGGTGATGATGGAACTTCAAAAACGTCAGAGAAATGAAACTGCAATTAGGTTTCAAAAACATTTAGATAAGGCATGTATTATGTGAACTATAAATTAATTGAAGGAGGTTGTTGTGTGACATCGCTTAATATTTGAACTGTTTCAGGTTTTAGAAATTATAAACACTGCTCTTCATAATTTACCAGATACATCAGACAATGATTGCAAGTTACTAGTGAATACTGAATTATTCGAGAATATGGATGCTTCGAATAGTGATTCATCAGACAAAGACATTTACACTGAATTGGACAAGCAAATGTGTGAAATAGTTGATTCTTTATAAAGTGGGTGATGTGTGTGAAAAGGATTTTTGAATTTTGTGAACTTGAAATTTAGATGATTACTCAATTATTAGTTATTGGTGTATGTAAATGTCATAGTACTGTAAATAATAAACCATTATTGTCTTGTTTGTGTAAATAATTAATTTAAAAGGAAAACATAATAAAACATTATGCAATTCTTGTGATTTATTTATTTTCATTGAAATCATATCCACAAGCATTGTTGAAAAAAAGAGAAACACAACTTGAGATGAAGGTCAAAAGACAAAATTACAAACAACTATGTTGTCACTTTCATCATCAATCAAAAGAAACTTATGAGACCTCTGATTCTAAATCAGAAATTAATAACATAGTAGGTTTCAAAGTCTTCAAATTTGTGACCATAAAATTTAGGTAAGGAGTTTTAAACTCTATTACAATCAAACATTTTAAAAAATTATCCCTTTATCAACTACAGTAAAACTTTTTACAGATCCTTTAAAGATCATATTTTACAATTTTATCCGAAAGGAAAGTGTCACGCAAAATATTACCCAAACTACAGTTTCTGTTGCTTTTGGAAAATTTTAATTACAAGATTGATTTATTAATTAAAATCAGCGCAGAATTTTTAACAACACAAAAGGAAAAATCAAGGCTCAGAGAATGAAATTTAGATAGAATGTTTTAAAAGTTATTTATATTCCAAGAAGAAATGATAAAATAAATTGCAGGATTTATACTATAAATAGCTTTGTTAGATCAGTCGAACTTCAAAGATTCGTTTTTACAGTTTTTAGTGTTAGATGATCGTTAATGTTGTTGGGGTTGTCGTGAGAATGCTAGAAAGTTGATTAGGTATCAAGAGTCCGATTGTATTAAAAATATGATTTGAAACAATGTTGAGAGTCCGTTTGAATCCAATACCTATTCACTGAGCAACCGTTTCAGGTAAAAACTTATTTGCTATGAAAACTTCAAATCGTTATTACATGGAACAAATTACTATCTAATGTCGTCATTTATGGATAAGATTGTTCTGCGTTACTTTTACGATTGAGATAAAATTAGTAAGACACGCGTCTCCAAGTTCGTCCTCGAAACTTTCCTCGCCCACCCTGACGAAAACTCCCACGTCGGATTCTAGGTGCTCCTCTGGGTGGAACTAAAAAGGAAAAATAATTTGAATAAATTATCATCGATAAGTACTAAACGCTAAGCATTTTAATAAATAAAACGGAAACTCACTGAAACCAGTTACTTTATTGCTGTACTTCCCGCTTGGTGGTGTGTATAATTCCTTCGATTCTTTAACAGCTTTTCTTTGTTTTGGAGGAGACGATTTATTATCTTCGAAGGTGATCGGTGTGTGCCTTTTAACCCCAGTGGTGGATCCATCGGATACTTTAATCGATCGATTCTAAAAAGGGAAATATGCCATGACCATCAAAACATTCAAAATCTGAATACTTAACCCAATCCAATGATTGATGTACTCACAGCTCCATCGATGGGTTTCCAACTCAAACTTATAACGCTTTTAAAACTAGGCGGACTGTGAAACAAATCTTTGATGAGGACATTAATGTTTGATGTTGTTTTTAAAGCTACAACTTTTAATCTATTGTCTTCGGATTTCAATTCTTCGGCCGTTTTGCCACAGAGAGCTTCCCTTAATTTTTTTATGTAGCCTTGAATACCTCTCGCAAAATACTGCAACCTGAAATGAATTGTTTGATCAATGTATAAGACAACAATCACCTCTTCCCCTTATAAACACTCCATTTGAAGAAAATCCTCACCGTATTTTAAAATCCTTCAGTCTGTCAGCATCGGAAAGAAACTCTGGGCACTGTCTTGCTAGCTTGTGAAAGGCGTACATTAAGCACTCTACAAAAGAGAACTCTAGTCTCGGTTCAGTCGTCAGCTCCGTTCCATCAATTGGTGGTAGTGGCATGTAAAGCTGCAAAATCGAATTTTAACTTAATAACTAACAATTCTAACCTGACAAAAAATCTTCTCTTCCCAAAAAAGACTGATTACCAATAATCTGTTATAAACTTCTCCAACTTTCTTCTCCGGTTCTGAAAGAGTTCCACAATAAGTACAGAGTTCTGCTAAAATTTTCAACAAATCTAATTCAATAGGGCTATCTTCTTCAGGTGTGAGAATTTTATCCAGCTGTGGAAGAACTTGTTCGCATATATAACTTACAAATCTAGAAGAATTGATTTGTGTCTGAAAAGAGATAAGAATTTTTTGATTATCAAGAAAGCCATGTAATAAATACATAGTACATCTAGTGTAGGTGATAAAAAACTCACCGAAAAATATGGTAAGGCATGTCTGACACAGTTGATTAATCGATCTAAAAGTTCGGACTCTTCATCAACACCTGGACTGAATGGATGGTCAAGCTCAACTTGTTCTGCTACCAAATCGACAAGTTCTTGATGGCCGCTTAAGCTCTTTCCCAGTTTTGTTGAACCCAAAAGTTCCATCAACACATTGAATTCATTTGCTGTCACATCCTATATTTAAAATTGAATAATTCATTAGTACATTTCACTAACAACTCTTAACTTACACAATTAAAAGGAAATGAATTTACCTGTAAAACCTTTTTTACTTCAGCTATCATGTAAGATTCAGCTTCATGATTAATCACATCTTTTCCCAAACCCCTTACCTTAACAGTAAGAAATTTAATACATTTTTTCTCTCACAAAATCTTCACCAGAAAGAATCTGTAAACAAAATCATAATTAATAACAGAAAATTATTACTTGCGAATACAGCAAGTCCAAAAAATTTCAAATTCAAACCTGGCTAAATAAACCAGATAAACATCCTTTTGCATCAATCTTTAACAATGACATTATAGAATCGTTTACAACAGCTAATTCAGACGGATCTTCAGCTTGAAGAAGTTGAGCCAATATGTCTGCAATTTTATGAGTGAATTGTTTGTTCTCCTTACACAAAGAAGGTAAATTTTTGATGGCTTGTTTACGAGTCTGAAAACAAATCAACAATCAACTATTTTACATAATGCACCTCATCTCAAACAATGTTTTAAAATTGTTCAATGCTCCAACTCACAGCAATGTCTTCATCTTCACATAAATCAAACAAACACTCAATTGCTTGTTCTGCTAGTGATGGAAAATGTTTAAAAAACCTCGAGATAAATTGACAAGCAAGCATCTTCTCCTTTGGAGAACCCTTAACAGCTGTCATTATCTCAAGATATTCTTTTGTATGCTGAAAACAAAAAAGGATGAAATGTCAATAACCTAGTTTATAGGTTAACAGTATAGTTCTGGAAAGCTATCATTTAAGCATGTCAAATATCTAATACACGTGTGTGATAGTCATTCAAAAGTGTTTTAAATATAAAAAGATGAAATTAATACAGCAATTTGTTCAACTACTATAAACAAAACTCTTTAAATCGTGTCTGTTTGGAGGTTAGTATTCGACAACTATCACTTTTTTAACGAGAGCATAAGCAACCTAATCTAAAAGCCGGGCTTTTCAGTTTCAAGGCCGTACCTCTCCGATAGCATCCTTTGATTCGGCTAATATTGCAAAATTTTTGTATAGTTTTTCAATCGTATCCGTACTCATTATGAAAACTATTTTATATCGTACTACTGACTGAGAAATATTTTAATTAACAAACACATTCACACATTCGCAGCCATTGAAAGCGGCATTAAAAAAAGTAAACAGGGTAAATGTTCCTTTGTTAAAAAGGGCCCCGAAAAACGTTGGTCTGCTACAAAAGACTATGAAATATTAGGTTGCTGTTTATTAAGTGACTAAATTCCCGTCCCAGATATTAGGAAAATAGATGTTGTCTTTTTCCGCTCTTCAGACAATAATAATCTTGTAACGAAATAGTCTAACATGGGTCAATCAACCAGTAGCAACAGCGGTTCGCCGGAACATATTATTCCCGAGACCGTTAGTGTTATTCAAGACGAAGTTATTCGACAGGCGAGAGTTCTCACGGAAATTGCTACTTTAACTTATGAAGATTTTCAACTTTGTCTAAAACATCTTAATGAATTGTAAGTTAGCTTTTTACAAAACGAAAATTTTGATGTCAAATGTGTTTATTTCATTTTTTAAAAAAATGTTCCTAATCGGAGTATATGAAGTACCGGGCAGGTGTTTGTTTTTATTTAGTTATGTAAATCACGAACAATTTGGTTCTCCCATTCATCAAGCTATCGTCATCTTATTAAATCTGTAACGTTCTTCATACCGTATATTTTAAAATTGCAGTTCAAATTTTTATGAGCATGAGACTGCGCACTTGCAGTTTTTCAACTACTGTTGTGTACATTTTAGTTATAAAAGATCATCATAGGTATAATTGTTTTTTTTTAAATTTCAGATCAAGAAAAGTTACTGATCACAATGGTAAACAATTATTGTTTTGTGTAAAGAAGGGAACCGACTCTACTGTTTTATGGAAAGGAACAGTCAAAATAGCCTGTGTGAAACTGGACCCAGAAACCAAGGCCATTGAAAGTTATAGATTGTTTAACTTAAATCAGTTTTTAAAAATTTTCAAAACATTAGAATGCCAGCTAACCGCAGCATTTCAGAGTTCTAAGAAAGAGATGATGGAGTCAACTGGTCTGAATGAAACTTCCACAAATGAAAATTCCCACGAGATCTCACCCAAATCATCACGTTCAAATTCCATCACTTCAGATGATTCAAGTTATCATGAATCAGGTATCCTAGAAAGTTATTTTACACATGAAGGTGTCAAATCAATAATAATATTGGGAATTGGTTGCTTTAGATATTTTTGTTATAATTTTAATTTCCTTTAGCTTCAGATTCCAGTTCCAGCTGTGGAAATGTATTAGCAAAGGAACAAAACCTGGAAGAGGAAAATGCAACATCATCCCAATTGGTTGATACAACCAAGAAAAGACCAAGTGATATTAAATTAAACAGTGCTCATATGAAGAAATTCACAGCTTCCATGCTCCTCGAAGAAGTTGATATACTTGCCAACAGTATTACTAACTCAGCTGATAAACTTGGCGAATGCAGCATCTGTTTGGAAAGGAAGCCAGATGTTATGTTACCTTGTGCTCATGCTTATTGCATGCCTTGCATCGAACAATGGTTGGTTTTAGTTATTCAAACTGTTATCAGATACCATGAGTTATTGAACCCTAACAAACAAACAATTTTATTTTTAGGAACACCTGGCACAAAACATGTCCATTCTGTAGGGAAACATTGGACAATACAGATGACACATGGGTTATATCTGACATTCCAAGCTCTCAAGAAATTAGCGATGAAATATGCTCTGCATTGATGGACCTCACATCCCCTGAATGAGGACTTGTCATTGAGTCAATTGGTATGGTCTAGAACAAATATTGAACATCCCAAAGGAGGGTGGAAGTTGATTTTGTTGGTAAACAATCTGAGCCTCCAAGAGGGACTTAGTTTACTTTAAAAGTACTAAAGAGAGTCAAAGTCTCCTTTTGCGCCCACTCAAATGGTTAAATAAATATTTCATCAATTAGGTCCAGAGGACAAAATGTTTTGTAAAAAGCATGAAAATGGTTAACAACTAACAACTTGTGTAAACGACTGTGAATCATAATCAAGTTCACAGTGATTGTTTTGAAGGAAGATGGAAGACTTGACTGGCTAAGTGAAATACAATTTCCAAAGGCCAAATTTGAGTACCTGATAAGAAATTACAAAAATAGGAAAGAACTGATCTCATGCTAGAGTAAATTAAAAAGGTGATAAAAAAGGTAGCATGTTCTAACTGTACAAACATAAAAATGATTCAACAGTTCTAATCAAAGAATATAACCGCACTTGTACTGGACCTTTTGTAAATAGTCATTATCGAAGTAAAATTTTTAATCTTTGGCTTTGGTGGTATTTACCAGAAAAACGAAAAGCGATATATTGCCATTTTAAATTCTTTAATTTTGTTAATTTTTCCGGATTTAGGTTTGATTTATGTAACCAGATCTCGTTTTATCATAGTTTCTTTTTAAATGCGTAAATTTATTTATTTACATAAGTTATTTATATATCGGTTTTTATTCTTATTTATTGAATAAAACGCAACTTGTCTATGTGATGTTGGTTGTATCTAATGATTTACTGAAGTGAGTCAATTTGACTCGTGTAAAGAAATTTAATTTTCTTATATAACTTTGAAATAAAAGATTTGTTATTAATGTAGTAGTTTTAAATTTGATAAAGATTTGATTTGTGACTATACCAGAGTACAGAGTTGTTTTATAAAATTTATGACGACTGCTCATCTTTTGTTAAGTATATTCCCTACTACATGATTGAAAAGATTTGTTTTAAAATTTAAATTTTATTTATGAGAACATAGAATTTATCACCATTAATCACTTATTTGAATATATTAATTTTTTATCGAGTTGAGTCAGGATAAAATTCAACGTTAGTATTGTTATTTTGTTGATTGTTAACACTTTGAAAGTGTTGTTGTAAAAAATCATTGTAACACATTTTTGTAAACGAACAAATTATGTTTTGGGGATATTGGTTATAACACTTTCATGAACTGATGAGTAAAATTGTCTCAGTTCATGAATCTAGCGCTATATTATTGTTTTTGATTTTATCGATAGTATATTATTATATTTATATGCGTGACCATTGATGTGATTATCACTTTGAGATTGAATTTGAGTACTGGGGTGTAACAGAAGGGTTCATGACCATAATCACCACAGTCCTTCCCGGCAGAGAAGAACATCTGAGAAATGGGTTTGGTGATGAAGACACTGTGGTGGTTAAAATGTTGAGATATATTATTAGAACAGTAAGAGAGGAGGGAAGTTAATCAAACTAATCTCATTCCTTAGAATAGTTTTAATGAGGCTTTTATATTTGTATACTGAGTTTAGTATAGAGGAAATGCTTGGTGACCAATGGAAAATGCTTCGATCAAAGAAAACGTGCTTGCTTCATTGTCTAGATGTGCTATTCCAAATATCAGGGGTGTCAAACTCGCCTGATGTAGCTTGTGAGTGGACTCAGTGTCAAAAACTAAAAACCTGTCAAAGTTGTAATTGAAACAAATCCTTGAAAAACTTACTCCGGTCATTTCTCCATAAATACTGAGGCTGTTGTGGCTGTAAGTTAGACGTTGGTGAGGAGGCTTTTGTGCTGGTCAAGATCTTTCCCAAAACTGTCCAGATCTGTTGTGTGAGGGTTCTAGAAACTTCTACAAAAGCTCGCCTTTTCATATTGGACCACAGGATGACACACAATTAATGACGTATCGACTCTGGTGAGAACGTTTGTTTTGGGGTTGTATTGAGCTCATTCACTGCACTATGTTCATCCGGGTCAACATTTTCTGATAATAATTTCAGATTGTCCTTGTAAAATGCCCTGTTCTACATTTTATTTCGGAGCATTCTGGTTCACCAAACACCCCATATAACCCATCCAATTTAAGCCCCCAGAGTTTGACAATGTAATAAACCAGTTCTGACACACAGAATTAGTAGTGGTTGGGATAGACGAATGCAGTAGACGATATTCTGGGCTTTACAAAACGCTTAGTCAATCTTATTTTGTTCTATCACACTAGTCGTATTCCTCTGGATGTCCTTAAACCGCACTGGTACTCAATTATAACTTGAACTCTGATTTTCACCGAAACGCGGATACACACTAGGATCTCACTCTTTTCTTCCTTCCTACTACTGACTCCCAAACTGGGGTGGTATTTATACCGAAGACAAGGGATAAAACAAGCAGATGAGTATCACTTCTTTTTCTCACCCTCGACACCAAAAATATTGTCTCATCCTCTTGCCTTCCAAATTCCTTCGATGACCAAACCAAGTGACTCATCGACAATATCTTCACCCCTTAGCGACAAATGCCTATTGTATTCTTTATCAATAGGGTACTCACAAACCGAGTCATCTCATATCTCGTCACAAACATCCATTACAGTTAGTTCATGACTAACTCGAAACCCCTAAACTTTGAATGAGTGTCTCTGAGCAACCTCAGGTAGTCCTCTCAACACTCTACCCCATATAACCCATGAAGAGGTTGGATATGACCTATATAGCCTTCGGACAGTTTTGAGGAAACAATTTTTCTTCAGAAATCAGCGACTGAGAATTCAATTAAGACAGCAACAGAAGAATACTTTAAACGCAAATAATCAAAATACTTATAGGAAATAACTAGCATTGTACAAAAAAGTTTTCATATTAAAAAAAAAACAATATATTAATATATATATTCAGACCATTTATTAACCAGTTATTCTGGTTGTAAGTTGTTTACAAGTACACAATAACCTCTAAGTAAGGGTAGAAAAATTTATGCCTTTTAAAATTTGTTTGCTCCTCAGAATCTTAGTTAAAAAACAAACAAAAAACGCTTTCTCGACGAATCTAATTCTACTGTAAATAATTACTCATCACTTTACCAAATAAATTTTTCGATTTCAATCGATGCGATTAAATCTTTATTTAAGAACAAATTACTCTCATATTAATAAATATTTATTATAAATATAAGTATGTTTTTAATCATTTTTCTTTATCCTACCTAAAATATACCTAAAAACTAGCTGCAATGATAAAGCGAAGTAATATTGTACAACTATTCTCAAGGTAAGTGTTAAGATACGACATTTTCAAAGTCTTCAAAGTTACAGAATATCAAAAGTGTATAAGTATTGCAAGGAATCCTACATATAAAAATATGTATACTTTGCCGCTGAAGATTATCCAGGTAATACGCAGATTAACAACAGGAAATCAAATTACTTAGTCTGGATATTAGCTAGATAATTTGAACACATAAACGCCTTTTGAGCTTTAATCGTAACATATACATATAAGACTGGTATATGGTCCCAGAAGTAACGACTGTGCCAGTAGCCTTTTAATTAAACAACAATTAACCTTTTTCCAATATATAAAATAAATTAATCTTTGTTTTAAAAGCATAATTAATAAGTAACAAATAAGCACGATGGAAAATGTTTTCTTTTTTGGAGAGTTTCCTGACTGGAACGTGAGAGTTTTAAGTGTCGCTTGAACCTTCTCTTCCCGATCCCACTATGAGAATGAAACATCATCTCTTTTGCTTTCTGGCCATCTTAGCTTTTTCCCTTTGGATATCCCTCAAGTCTTCTAGTAAACCACATTTCGCACTGAAAAATTCTTCTTTCGAAATTTGTGCGAAATTGGATTCCATGCACTCATCATCTGCATCATCATATCTTGAATACCTGAAGGGATTTTTAAAAATAAATAAATTTGCATCAAGAGAGTTCTTAAAAGTAATAATTTACAAAAGTGCATATAACAAATGCTATAATTAGAATTTGTAACTGAATAAAATAAGGACTTACTTGTTTTTATCATATTTAAATATTTCTGAGATCACTTTGGAGACTTCTTCTGACCCGATGTCGTTATCATCGTCGTCTATGAAATCATCCAATTCGGAATCATATTCATCATCGGACTCGATACGACCTAAAATACGAAGATTTGATTAATGCTAAGTGTGTTTCATTTATTATTAAAAAGGAAAAGAATATGTTTTAGCTAAACGTTCAAGAGTGCAGGTCATGAATGCTTACAACCACTATACATTTATTATATTTCACAATTATACTTTTGAAATAGTAATGAAAACCAGTCACTAACTGATGTAACATATAAAAATATATATAAATAAAAACATATACAATATATGCAAGTAATCAATCAAACTTTTTAACATGATTTAAGCAAAGAAACAAGTTAAATCTCCTCGACTTTAGTGGAGTACGAATTTGAATGGCGAAAGAATTTTTTTTTGGGGCCCTTTTTTGAGTAACCGTTTTTTACGAAAGGGCGTTCATTTAACAGCTTTTGACGAAGTTTCATACATAAAATCTCATTTAAAAAATTATAAATGATTTACACTTATTTATTAAACAACTTCAACAAAAGAATTTATGTAAAAAAGAGTTATTAAAAAGAGTTTAAGTGAATTTTGATACGAATACCCCTTAAAAGTGTGAATTATTCTTGAAACATCTAAGAACTACCTCCTCTAAGAAGGCTCCCTCTTCTATGAACATTTTGGAAAAAAATTTCTCTAAGTGTGCAATACTTATGAAGAAGCATCAAAATAATAAAATAAAGAAGAAAAGTCTTGACCAAAGTGTAATGTCAAAATTACAACAAAACCTGATTAACTATTAACCCATTAACGCCCTGCGTCCTCAAATGAGGACACTAACTTTAGGATTTTTTTTTAAGCTTTTCAGGTTCTTTTTGGAGGGATTTTTTTTTAAACATCAAGAGCCATCTTTTCTTTATAAGTAGACACAATTTTGTCACTTTTTTTCGTAATCAGTTCTTAGAATAGTTCTTGATAGAGCAGAATGATTTTCACTAAAATGCATCGATCCATAAAAAATTATTTTTCTTACACCCTGTTGGAGGTATCGCTGCGGAAAAAAATCAGCAGATACTCAAGATGTTGTAGAACAAAGCCATAAAACACGTATCATTGAAATTTCAACCAAAAGAAAATGAGCCACAGTCAAATTTTGGTGTCATTAGGTCCCGGTGTCCTCAAATGAGGACAGCAGTTTACCGGAAAACCGTTCAAAAATTTTGAAAAATGCCATTTTTGATTTTTTTCACGTCAGACTTCAAAGGTATTTTAAAAATTTTCACGATTTCAATACCTGGGCGTTAATGGGTTAATCAGAAATAAATTTTTTGATGGAAGTTTTTGTCATAAATAAGGCCCCCAAAAAAACGAAACAATTTACTCACGTCTTTTGAGGGTTAATCCTTTCCGTCGTACATCGCCCGGAGGGAATTGTTTACTACGTTGAAGATTTCTCATGGCTGCCTCTCGATTCCCTCCTTTCATGTCCCTTGGTGGAAATTCTCGAACTCCAGATCTTTCTGAAACTCCTTTCCCTTCTGGTTTTGCACTACTTTTCCCTAAACCGTTTTTATTTACAACAGGAGCATTAAATTTGTTGGCAGAGTTCTTCAGATCACTTCTTGACGAACTAGATTTGGGAGTCTCTGAATTTTTAATCGGTGTTTTGCTGTTGACAACTTTCTGAGACGCAACCCCGGATTTGGAAACGGAACCCTCGCTTGACTTAACGCTATTTTTTGCACTATTTCTAGCCTTTTCACTTTCTTCCAACAGTTTTAATTTCCTAACGGCTTCGTCGCGCTCTCTTATCAACTGTTCCTTCTCTTTTAATTTACGCACAGCTTCGTCCCTTTCCCGAATCAATTTCTCTTTTTCTTTTAATATCCTCAAAGCCTCGTCTCTCTCTCTGATAAGTCTCTCCGTCTCGTCACTAATGTCTTTGTATTTTTTATCCGAAGCAGAATGATTGGAAAGTTTCTTCTCCCCCCCAGGTTTGGGTTTCTTTTCATTTAAGTCCTTCGGCCTGTTTGTGATTGAGTTTCTATCATTTTTATCCTGTACTTTTGAGTTCGTTTTGTTATTCACTCGATCATCATGTCCGTTGAGTTTTCTTGATGACGACGAACTACTCGTTGATTTGTGATCAGAGCTTGACTGATTTATTTTGGGTATTCTAGAAATTGATTTTTTCTCCTCTTGAGCACTCGATGACTTTTCGCCGTTTTCTAAGTTTTGAAGCTTAAGCTCCCTCTGACGTTTCCATTCTTGCATTCTTTCGTACTCTAGTTTCTGTTTTTTCGTCATCAACACTTCCGGTTCCGGCGGTTTCTTCACTTTCGGTTCGAAAACAATTGGTTCATGTTGTTTTTGCTCTGCTATCTTTAAAAGTTCATGAAAATCAACAGGTGGAGGCAAGGGTCTTTTCACTTTTGGCTTTTCTGGTTTGTCTGAAAAGGAAAATAAGTGTCAGCATACAAGAGCTCAATGACTTTACAATTTACAAAACATAACTACTTTCAAACTAATCAAATTTTAATTATCTAAAACTGTTGTACTTATTAAAGTTCTTTTGACTATAACCTTTACTCTGTTCCGATGAAGATTTGCTTAAATCTCTGTCTGGAGCACTATAATCCAAACTAACACCATCTTCCTCCTCTTCCCTTGTATCTTTTCCTTTTCTCTTTCTTTTATGAGGTAATCTTTCTTCTTCTTCTTGTCTTAATAATGCCATCTTGACTCGTTCCTAATTGAATAAATTTTAAACATACACAATTATTAAAGTTGGAAGTGAGTTCTTCATTATCCAACAAAAAAAGTGCATGAGCCAATACAAACACTCGATAAAACTTATATTTCAACCTTACTCTTCTTTATTTTTTTGTTTTTGCAGTCAAATTTTGAATTTACTTTCAAAAGTTAATAATCCTTTTAAATGTCATGGACATCTTGATTATATTTTACTAGTTAACTTCAATCTATGGTAATTTACCAAATTAAGGTGATAAGTAAATTCACAAACAATTTCCTTTTTTGAAAAACTATAAGAAAACTGAAAATGGGTTTCCCGAACTAAACAATGGCCTTAGTGTTTAAAGAATCAATAAAACTCACTTTTGTATTAGAAAGATTTCCACCAGTTGGTTTCTTAGAAGGAGTGAATTTTGGTGAGTCATCTGGTGTACTGTACATTTTTTGAATAAGTTTGTTATACAGTTGAGATGAAGTTTCAGACACAAATCCATAGTCGTCTTCATCTGGTTGAGAAGGACCTATTACAATAAAGTTAAGATTAGTTACAGTGATCACAGCATTACTTGACTACAAAGATGGAGAGTGTGTGCAAAAGTCACACAACAAATATATAAATCATGGTAATGAATCAGAGTAATGGTATTAATTATCCAACCATTCACTCACAACTAGAATATTAAGACTTAACAAAGAGCTTAATTAACTATGAGTTAATTACTGCTGATTTTATACACTCAACAGACCACAATGAAAAATATTTTTATTTGAGATGTGTTAGCTTATTAAACCAAACCAGTCCTTTTTATTAATTTCATTAATAAAATACAAACCTGCTAATGTGTCAGCTGTATTATTATTATCTATAGCATCATCCATGACAGATTTGTTGGCACTTTTAGTTCTTTTAAGCATTGTTTGTATTCTTTTATTTGCTTTCGGATCCTTGGCCCTTAATGCCATTAATTCCCTCTTCCGTCTCTCAGCTTCCATCTGCTTTCTTTTCTCCTCCTCCTCTTTCCTGGCCAAAAAACCTTTGCACACCTTCTGATAACATTTTATCCCTATCATGTTGCTCTTTAGTGGGAGGTTTAAATTTTGTTTGAAGACACTTAACTGGCTGAAAAAAAAAATTATTAAGACATTCAGATTCAGTCAAAAAAACTTCAAAAATAAAGACATGTTATTAAGTAGTAAAATATTTTGAATTAACAAAATCTACGGGACTGACATATTTATTGAATGGCCAACCAAAACGCACAAGCTGCTATTTAATGAGAACGTCGACGAGGAAGAAAAAAATTTTTTTTAATTCAACAAAACAGATTTTTCTAAATGCATTATCATTTTTTTAAACGCACTAATATTTTGTAAAATAACACTCGTTAAACAAAAAATATAACGTACAGTAACAACGATAAAAACACAATGAACACTTTACACGATAACGGCATCAAATAAATACACATAAAAAGAAAATACCTCTTTCTTGGTAAGCTCATTTTTTCTTGCCATACGCAAGATTTTTTCAAAATCCATTTTTTATCTACTACATAAGACAATAATAAGTAGATAAGGTGAAGAAAATATAAAATAAAAGGAAAGAAATAGAGAAGAAAGTCATATCATAGTTTCAACATTCCATATCGACGTCACTCTCCATATTGAAAGTGGAAAAAGATTCCCACTGCCAATTTCATTCCCGCCATTTTGATTTTGACTCAACTTCCGTTTTAAAATTATAAATTTACGATTTAAATAGAAAAAAACAAACGAAATAAAATCCTGTGTGTCATTACATTACTAAATTATTAGTTTACAACATTTTACAAAAACAATTTGCAAAATTCTGAGCTTTTTTTTAGAATAAAACATAAAAAAAGAGCAAAATATTCGATAGGATTGCGGATTTTGCGGCGCAAAAGTGGATCACCTACCTCTAGGCGAAACACCAAAGTAACAAAATATATTGTAATGATTAAAATCACTATAATGAATTCGTGTACGTTTATAAAAAAGAGGTTAATGATGAGATTCCATTTAAGAATGACAAGAAGTTCTTTTTTTTAATTTTTGCTCAAATACCAAACTAACGTTTAACTTGAAAACCGTTTAAATTTTCTTTCAAGAAGGCACTGCTCGGCTAACGGTTTTTTCGTGAGTTAATAAGAATTAACCTTCCCCAGGTTAAACATAAAACTCATCGGAAACTTCACAGATATCTCGTTTTATGTAATTTTTTTTTCGAAATTAATTTTCAGCCAAATCTTCTGCGAATGACTACGACATTCGAACTGGATATTGAAATCATAAAATTATTTGTGTATTAAGTAATTGGTTAAATATTGAAAAGTTCAGAATTGCATAAATCGATTTGGAGTTTCATCAATTTTAAATCCGAAAACATCAAAGATACAAATAGAAAGGATTCCGTTTAAGATGGCGGTGATTCTTGTTTCAAATTTTTAAACGTTTCTTTATCGCTTTTTTAAATAATAAATCTTAATTCTGAAGTGAATTCAATTAAAAATTTTAGGAGACTTTAAAAAAAAGCATCATTTTGTTTGTTTAAGCCTTTTGAATGTAGAGATTAAACTCAACCAAGCCTCTTGCCGCCATTTTCTTTGTTTTATTTTTACGTTATAAAAACTGATTTTAAATTTTAAAAGAATCATGATGACAGTTTTAACGTTTAACTATTCTGACCTGCATTTGATCATACCACTGAAGGCTGTTTTTAATAATACGGATAAACTATTTCCTGTTCAGTTTAGAAACAAATTAAAACCGAAAAATTCAAATAGTCACGCCTTCTTTTCAAAGTCATTTAACAGTTCTCAATTTTCGAATTTGTCATTATTACTTCTTAAAAAAGGGAGGATTTTGCTCTTTTCTGAATCACCCTTATTTATCTAACCTGTTTTTCTTTTTCAAACCGTTGACAAACATACCAAACAAAAGAATTTGCTACCCATTTAAACCAAGTCAACAACAAATATGAAAGAGAGAGAGAGATGTCATAATACTATCAGCTGACAGGTATGTAAGTGCTTTCTAGCATTGGTGTGCGTCTTGTATTTCTTAAAGTGGCTTAAGTGCAGTTGTTTGTAACAAGACAACTCACGGTTTGAATTAGTTCGGTCATCATTACTATACCTTCTCGCTAGAACTAAAATCAGTCATTATTGGTGGCTATGCCTCGATGGTTTGATGGCAAACGAGGATTAAACGCGTTTCGTGCCGTTTTCTACCCATGCGATCTCGTGTTTTAGTATTTTTCTTAAATTGTTTCTTCCGCTCGATCATAGATTAAATATTCGACGAATGTTTTTCTTTTTATACTGTCACAAAAACAATGTGAAGTGAGTTTTCAAAATTTAGTGCTACGATTAAAAAAATAAACAACAACTTCAACTTTAATAGGTGAGTTGAAAGATTTTATTTCACTTAAAAAAGTTTTGTGTATAAATTTTTTACATTCAACCAGATTAAGACAAAAGTAAAAAATAAAAATGAAACCCAAAAAAGTTGTTAAGAATATCTTAAACCTGAAAACTTTTTAACTCACACACCCTCCAACTAAGAAAAGTTTTCAAATTTAATTTGTTGGAACTTTAAAAATTCTTAAATCCCTAATCAACACTGCAGCTTTGAAAAGTTTTGCTGTTCCTATTTTTGGAAGTTTTAAATCATTTCCCATAAATCAATTTAATACTAAACCAATATTTATTCATAATTTTTCTAAATTATATTATAAGCATAAAACTCCCTCAAAAAATTTTTTTTTAATTTCAACTCCAAAACAGATTTTTGTTTATAATTTTATATATAAAATTTAGGAATGTAACTTATAAACTCTTAGAAACTTTTAAATACATTAACATACATGAACTTTGACATTATTTTATAAAATATATATATATTAAAGAATTTTCCAAGATCTATTTGGTATTTTTGACTTGGACTTCATATACTTATTTTAAGTTTTATCTTCAGTAATCCAGAATCATTGTTAATTTCAAACAACTCCAATATAAATTATATTATAATATAAATACTTAACATTACAAAATATAAAAAAATACATACATACGTATACATTTAAAAATATATTTTTACAAATTTAGCTCATTTCACAGTTTAAAAGGTGATAAAGATTTTTTAAAAGCAAAAATATTTTTAAGAGAAAAGTTTTATAATATAATATACAAAAATTGTTCAGGTCTTTAAAAGTTGGTTTGAAAAATGGTGAACTGCAACAAAAAGATAATAAAGCAGAACAAAATTCGTGAGAATGACTCATATTCTCTGCCAAATATAATAAATATTCTTTAAGGGAGAGCCCAAAGCTAAACTATAAAACCAGGAGCGGAAATTTCAAACCTGAATTCAACCTACTTGTAGTAATGTTATACTTTTGGCTATTAAACCGCGTCAAATATTCGGAAGTCGAAACCGAAGTGAGGATAACTTCGGCTACCAAGGTAGACGAAAAGTCTGGACGAGGAAATTGTTTGATCTATGCAAAATTTGACTTGGGTGGTTTAATAGCCATTACGAGCACTAGGCTCTGTTGCCTTACTGTGGTGGAGAGGTTTGCATGCCCCGAAAGAATCATGCTGGCGGATGCTTAGACTTATGGTAGAGCCACCCAAGATAGGTGAAAGAGTAGGAGCCGGATAAAGTATAGGTAACTGGTCCTCCAGGTGGGAGGTTGGAATAACGACCCATAAAGGGCTGTAGTGCTAAATAATGATACTGAACACTGGTAACAGCCGCAAAAATATCAGAAAAAGAAGCAAAATCAGCTTTTTAAACATTTCAATCGGTTTTTGAGAGACTGTTTCCTTAAAAAAGAAACACAATGACATTACAACAGCAAGATAATATAAATTATAATATAATAAAAGGTATTTCTATCTACTATAAGGAGAAGAACCATCATAGAACGAACCCACTCGAACAAACTTGAGGAAAAGCTTGACTAGCTGTTTATTGTTTTGAATTTTTCTACTTCTTCCAACCTTCTGAATAATTAGTTAGAAATGCGAACACATGAAACTGAATTTTTCTTCTGTGACGCATTTCACGATTTATTCACGATTTCTTAACGCCTTTTTAATAAAAACGAGAAAAAAAATTCAGGTTTCCCTTTCACCTCTTTTGTTTTTCAAAAATATCACGCTCAACATTTGTCTTCTTTTTTTTACGCGAAAAATCTTACTTTCATCAAGTTCGGCGCGTCTGGGAAGTTGTCACCACTTTTGCTTTTTAAGTATTGAACTTCTTTTTAGCAGTCACTCATAAAATGATTCCTCCGATTGGAATAAAATATCGATTTCATATTATCATAATTCGTGAAAGAGACTGACAAAAATTTCCGAAGAATCGACTTATTTTTAACAACAATCTCCAAAATTATCGATTGCAGATCAATGCAGCTAAGTTGCTGCATTAATAAAATCGCCTTTGGACAATAATAAAACTGTTCGAAGGTAGGAGTGTTCAGAATTCAATTAAAAACACGATCCCTCTGCGACTGGTAAGAAACTTGCAGACCGCATCAAGTTTACAAATTTTTTTTTCAAATTATAATCTCAAGTGAAGAATTTGGGTGGTATTAATATAATTGAAGGACATTTTATATATTAATAAGTACTGTCGTTTCGATCTACATATATTATATCCTCTCCATAACTTATTGTCCTGTTTTGATTTCATTCTAGAACATCGCGGAGGAGAAAATTACCTGGGAGACCACCGCTTTGTTATTGACGTTCTAATTTTGTTCTAGATTCCTCACAATTCTGTGCATTACTTATGAAAGAATAGACAAGGAAGCACTTAAGAGTTACTTTGATACCCCTACTCAAAATTTTTGTTATTTTTGGGTCACCAAACGTGTGTGCATTACTTATGAAATGACCTTTTGGTAATATTTTGTATTATTTATGGTCATAATCCTTGTTTCAAATGTGCAATATTTATGAAATGAAGCCTATCACATATTATTAAAAATCATGACCCTCAATCTAATATCAGTTTTCTCCGTAGCTTGTCCTCCTCCCTTCTTACTTCAGTGCATCGTGGTCCACAAAAAGTCATCGAGAATCATATGAAACTAAGGATTTGATACCCCTGTTTTACTTAGACTTATTCCAAGAATAATTTCAACACTTATTTGAAAAGATACTCAGCCTCTCTTTCATTCTAAGAATTCACAAAAAAGATGATTTATACCTGGATAAACATGTCTTTGACCCCTGTGGGCCTAAAAACGGAAATAATAATAATAATAAAGTCCAACAAATAAAAAAATAAAAACAAATTTGATAATCATCATTTTAAAGTGAAACCTGCTTCTGGTTTTCGTGTTGGAAACCATTTCCGCAAACAAGATCAAAAACTCTGGTTTCTGGAATTTTCCAAAAATTTTGAATTATTGACAAGTACAACAACAAAAATGAAAACTCGTCGACCTTGGTGATTTGAACAAAAAAAACCGGGACATCGCAGATATTATGCATCGAATGTATGACATATTTTTTTATTACGATAACACCTTCGTTCACAACACCAACAAGACCAGGCTCACGTATCGTACTTGGACTCTTTTCGAAAAATTCGAATCACGACAAAAAACCGTTGATTTAAGCTAAAAAGTATAGAAAACGTAAATTTACATATTTAAAAGCCCTTGACCGGTTTCCGGTTTTCCTTCCTATCTATATGGGCGAACCGGTTTCCAAACAAAGAGAACAATGACTTTTTTGAAAAATTCTTGTTTTTCTTTTTTTCTGGGGGGATGACCAATCATCTTGTTTTGTCGAGGATTTTCGACTAGAAACAGGAAGTTTTCAAGAGTCGGATGAAATATGAGCGTTTAATTCCGGAAATTGTTACCCTCGACAGCCCAGACAAATTTATCGAAAGACTAGATTGTGGATTGAATACATGATTTGCCAAACACCTTGCAGTTTTCCTCGAAGAAGAAGAGGAAGACAGGTGAAGAAGAAGAAGAAGAAGAAGGAGGAGAGAGGTGACAAATTACTATAAAAAATTAATCTCTATCAATTTAAAACAAGAGGATAAGCTTATGTAAGACATTCCAATAAATTTTCTTCTGACTGAAATCTTGATTCTCTTTCCTAGAGGTATTGTTTTGGCATCATATATGGTCTGGTATATTATTTATATTTTATACTGGTTTTAAAACAAGTCCGTCAAACTAGTCTCACGTGATTCCCTTACCCCCAAATAGTCTTCTGTGACCCACGACGCTCTGAAATAAAATGAAGACAGAAGAACATGGTACGAAGGGAAACAAAACCTAATTCATAAATGCGGCACATTTGAGAGCAGGGGTGTCAAAGTTATTCCATATCCAAAATGTCTATGATTTATAAGTAGTAGACATATAAAGTATCTAATTCGTTTGTTTATCAATTTCATAAATAATCCTTTACTCTTGTGATGAATTTATTTCATAAGTCATGCACAGTTGTACGATAAATAAAAATTACAAAAATTTGGAGAAGAGGTGTCGAATTGAGAGACTCCCAATCAAATCTTATGATCATGATCGAGACAGTATCCTGAATGATTCTAACTACATAATGTCCTTTAATTATGTTTTCAATATAAAACTCTCCTATGTCAAATAATTTAAAGAAAATTTGTACAAGTGATAGGGCCTCATAAATCTTACTTGCCGTATCAAATTTGACACTTTAATAAAATTAGAATTAGTAGTTATATTAATAACAAATCAGAGCTACTGAGTAATTTAATAATTACCAAATGTAAATTTGATTTATCTCTCTCTCTTTTTTACTTTCATAAATAACAAGTTTAGCGGTCATTTTTCTTTCAAATACCACCAATTTCAAGACCAATGAACTAATCAAAAACTTATAAAAGTCAAAAATGAAGAATCAAAATCCTCATATCTCTGTTTTATCTAAATAAATTTTTATTTACTTAGCCAAGAGTTAGTTACAAGTCACTTTGTTTACATTTTCACAGTAACAAAAACATCAAACAGTTAATTTATAAAATCTTAATTTGCAAATGACGAGGGACTTCGACGATTTCATGGTTTCGACGACTTGTTTGCAAATAAAAAAAAGAAGACCGTTAAAGAGTTTTCGAGTGCTTACTCAAAGCGCATCCTAATCGCCTTTATAATAATGTCACAGTCATAAAACGCATGAGACATTCTTTAAATCATGTTAAATAGCCCCAAGCTCCAGCGTATGATATCACCAGAACACATCCTGATTCTCTTACCTGATTTGAACATGTCAAAGATCAGGAGAATTTTCGGCTCAAACCAGACCTTATCCTTGTTTAAAGTGAGTCAATACAAAGATGAGGAATTTCAAAACCATAACATATCAACGCACGAGTTGGACTTTTCCCCGTTCGAGATTGTCCTCTTAAGTCAAGAGAGAGAGAGATTTTCAGCAGTTCGATCGCGATAGAAGAAAACTCATAAAATAATCGATTGCCTACTTTTAAAGAACGTTATCATAATGAAGAGATAAAGGCTTACCTTGCGTTACTTCAGTTGATGACTTTGTGAGTTTCTTATTGTTGAGTTCTAAAGCGGTAAGTGCTCAGCGTACTGTAATTTGCCATCTAACTACATAAGTTTCAATTTGTCTACCTTCACAACAACTTCATTACTACTCCTTATGTAAAGAATACCACAGTCATTCTCACAGAGGTTATTCCTTAGAGGACACTTTAAATTAAAATCGCATCTCAATTAAAGCTCTAATTTTGGGCCCCTAAACTTTTTAAACAAATAAAACTTTTGATATTTAGCAAAACCCATTATTAGGTTATTACTATCATTAACCTAATTAAACAACACACTACAATTATGACCCATTCCGCACCTATAACTACAATTTTTTAATTAGATTTAAATGGTTGTTTTGTGAATTTATATTTAATTCAGGTAAACTAATTTTTATGAGACTTCAATAAATTTCTCAGTTCCCCTGTGAAATTGGGTTGCTCTCTGGAGTGATTACAAGTTTTTACAAGACCATAAAACTGCAAATAAAGTTTTACACATTAATAAGCTGCTTATATGTACAATTTTTTGTTTTGTATTGAATCTTACAAGTCTCACACCTACAAGCAGGGATGGGTTAACTTATCCATCTAATAATGGAATGGGTTCAGAATGTTCTTAATACAACCAAAACTCTTAGTTTTATGTATTAGAATGTCATTATGTATTGTCATTAGAAATTCACATTAAATAAATTTTAAAATTAGGTTTGTAATGAGTGATAAGTAAGAGAGAGAAACATAACTGAAGTTAATTTCTTAATTCTTACTTACATCTGAAGAAAAATTATTTTAGTCTTTTAGAAATAAGTTTTTTGCAACATTTTCCAATAAATTCACTGAACAAATTAATAGTCAAACAATAAATAAATAAATAATTTAAATGAATCACTCAAAGAAATTCAAATTTTAGAAAAACCGTTGGCGTCTACTGCTTTCGAACGAAAATTATCGACGCGCTCTATCGGAGAAAATTGGAAACTTAAAACTTTTCATTAAAATGGCGGTTACAAATTCATTTCTCGAGATATCGTCGACTTTAAAAATAAAAAATTGTTTCGAATATTTGATTTATTTTTAAAATGTTCTTAATGTGAATACTTTCAAAATTCAATTTAAAAAATTTTTTGGGCCTTATTCGAATTCTTTTCTACCAGAAAATAAAAAAAAATCCGAAGTCGATAAAACGGATTAATAGAAATGAATACTTCATCTCATTCCTTATCAAAGTTAATCGGATTAATGATAATTACAATAAGATAACTCTAAGTCAAATATCAATAAGTAGTCATTAATAATTCTAAGGTTTTTGTTATTTATTTATCTATCCTCATGAATCTTCTTCCTGATAAGGAAAATATTTGAAAAGTCTCCAGAAACTTTTGATCGACATCAAGGTTCGGATCTTCAGTGCAGTAACCAGTAAAATATGTGTCATTCGTCGTTTGAGTTTGTCAACATGGTTTGTGTTCTTTAGGAAGAAAAAATTTTTTTCATAATGAATATCCGCTCTTTCAGTGCACTCAAAGAATGCATTTTATAAAAGTTCGTTTCTTTCACCGATTCGTTTCAATTTTATCGCCATTTGTGAAATAAGTCCTTGGAAACGAATTGTATACATCTTTGTTGGATTGGAAATCAAAACAACAACAATTTTTAGAATAATCTTCAAATTTTATGGCAAATTCAAATCGATATTGAGTCACTATCACACAACACTTTCTTAAAAGCCTTTTTATTACTACGGTTTTGAAAACATTGAAACTCGTAAAAATTTCAAATTAAAAACTTTTCTTAATTACCTAACGGTTTAAAAACGAGGCTGACGAACTCATTCTGCAAATACAATCGTACAAATAATAATCATAATAACTATAATCATCACCATCGTTACGTTATAATTCAACAAATAAAGTTATACAGAAACCATTTGACATACTCGTTTCGGTAAATGACTCATTTACGACCAATTACTAAGTATCTTTCACTCCAATTCGGTCGCATACAAATAAAAAAAATTTGTTCTGTCTCCTTTTCTTAACTGTATACTTAAATACAATTTTTATTTTATCTTTTTTACTTTCCCCACAGGAAAAGCTATGGCTTTTAAAGAATGGTTTCAAAAGCTGAGACCGATGCAAGTCTACATCATGCTCGTGCTGACGGGAGTTTTCTTCACGGTCGAACTCATCATAAGTCATTTCACTCATTCCCTGACTCTATTAGTGGATTCATATCACATGCTGTGTAACATAATCACATTAACTGGATGTATTATAACAATTAAGGTAAGAATCGACATCATTTTTATTGTTTTCGAAGTAAGAACAGTTTCCATACATTTTGGCGAGTTTATTTTTAAAGATACAGACTCAAAATGATTCGGTTTGGTTTAGTTTCCTGTTATTGTATCATTCTGTATGATGCAAAGATCGATAACTTATTTAGCACAAATGTTACAGCGGGTAAAATATGTTTGGTTAGGAAAACCAGAAATGTTGGTATTCTGGATACTGTCTGGTAGCATATAACATTCAACGATTTACATAATGTGTTACGCTTTATTCGTCCGATTTATGAATCAACAGACATCGAAATGCATTTTTAAAATCCTCATTTTCATATTTTTGCCCACCCTTAAATTTTTGTGTTGTACTTAAAAACAATTTCAAGAGTTAATTTGACAATTAAACTTTCGGCTTTACATTGAACCTAAAAATTGTTATACTGTATACGGTGTTCTAGTTCAGTTTGGTTGGTCCCTACGCAATCACTCACCCCTACCGAAGGGGATGATAGGTGACAATGATAGTTTAGTTTCATACAATCTGGCGTCATAGTATTTATTATTTAAACAAATTTTAATTGTTTAGTGACCTTTGTTTGATTTCTATTTTAACCTTGCGGGTAGGAAACCTCAAATATCCAACCGGATGAATGAAATTTGGCCATGACGCGGACGGATTTTTATCGCCAACTCCTATTAACACTTTCTTATTACTTAAGTAATTTGACCGCAGAGATTCGCAGGGTAGAGAGAGAGAGTGCACGTGTATGAGTTCTGTGGGAAGAGGTGGACGGGTAAATATTCCTAGAGGGCTTGTGAAGGTCAGTATGAATTGTTCGTCGTGACCTTTTTTGAAAAGTTTTCAAAAGGATTCCTTTTCTCTACTTTCCCACTTTCTATTTCCTCTCTGAGAAACCCAAATTAATTATTTTACTTATTCTGGGCAGTTTCAGGACCACCAAATCAAATGAAAAAGACCAAAAGTCCGTTAGCACCATTCCTCAGGGTTCGGATTCACGTCAAAGGAAAAACCCAAAATGTCATCCTAACACCAAGAACCACTAAGCCCAACCTTCTTCATTAAGCAGACACAAACTGATTTGAATAAATTTGACTTAAGCCACTCTTACAAATAAATAAATAAATAAAAAATCAAAACATAAAATCCGAATTCGAATTCTAATGAGATGGGGCCACGGCCACGAATCCCGACGCTTTCATTCTTAAGTCCCAACGTGAATTCGCCTTCGTTTATTTGGTCACGTACCGGCATTTACGAGCATTCAATTTGGGAAAATAACGCACAGGGCATCCAGGGCATCCATTTATTGCAAATTATATTGTGTTTAAGTAACGCACTCCTTAAGTCACGCTTCCCTTCATCCACTCACTTGCTTTTGAAGTTAATTTAAAGTTAAAAGTTTGTAAAAACAGCAAACTATAAATTTATTCACTGGTGATCTACTATAAAAAAGTGTTAAATAGGGTTACAGGTCACGCTCAGAGAAAAACAAAAACAAAAATAAAGGACGAGGAAAAACGCGGACAATCACCCAACCGTGAAAAAACATTTCATCCAAGTGCTATTTGTCGAAACGCCAATTATTACAATAATATTAATAGATAAAATTACGAAAATGAATAAACAGCGAAAATAAACCATTTTATAGGTCCTGCATTCGTGGAGAACACTGGAATTAAGCGGAAAACTCAAATTTGGAAGCTTCACCGGGCTTCTGGTTCGTTCTATTAAAAAATAAATAAATAAATAACTACAACGTCGACTGTTTCAATAAACATGAGCTTAATTATTTTTTTCATTAAACATGGAACAATGTTATTGCGCTGAAGTGACATATCTTCTACTTTTCATGAGTTTATCTTTTGAAGACATTTAAGATGACCTATTTTTTGATGTTATTGTTATAAAATGAGAGTATTTCTTAAGCTTCAAAGTTACAAAAATTTTCTTATAAAGTGAGTTAAAAGAAAGTAACTTCAGGAAAAGTGTATATGGACAAACAGGCAAGTGTGCAGTGTTTTTGAAATGAATTTTTCTCTCGTCTTAAAACATTCTAAGTCCTTCGAGTGTTTCAAACCCTTGGCGGGCTCCTAGAGATTGTGTTATTAGAGCCAATGACGGTATGAGATAACCAAAGATTTCATTCCAGTTAAACTTAACACGGTGTGTTTGTAGTGTTCGACAGTCAAACGATATCTTCAATCACCTTCTTAAAGCTTTCTTATCTTAACTGACTCTTTCGCGCTTAGCCACTTAATCAGAAGTGTCAAGGCTATTTATATTCATCGTTATTCCCTCGAGTTTATCCTCTGTATATTCCATTCTGATTTTATAAAATATAATTAATATTAGGTAATTTATACAATTTGTATATAATGGTAAAATCCATAAACCGTATCGATTTGAGTCAATCATTTGAAATTGAGATGGAGGTACTGCCTATCAGGCTAGGTGAGATGTCTTGTTGTATTTGTGCCTTCACTGATGCTGACACCTTACTTATCATCAGCTAATTTCCTACCGTTCTGTTGGTCATTTCATAAATTATACTCGCTCTTCTGTGGTCTTGATCTCATACATAATATATATTATAAATTAATCAATTATTATACTAAGTTAGTTATAATGAAATTATTATACGAAGAGTATACTAAGTTCGGGAATAGTTTTATTACCTCGAACATGAAAATATTTATGTTATTAGACAAACAAATTTTACGGATCAAACATAAAGATAAGCAATGTTTATTAAACATTTTTTTATCAACCGCACGCGGATTTTACAAGACTTTCGCCATGTTAATCAAGTATGACGACGTCAGTTGCGCACCTTCATCCTTGCAACATAAATTTATTAATTTATAAATAAATCGTTATCGTGTCACAATTAATTTCTATTAATCCTTTTCAATTCGTTTTTAATGAGCGTGACTTTCAGAATCGAACATCACAGTACCTAGGTACCTGTCCGCCTTCAAACACGGTTTAGAATTTTTCGGTGGGGAACCGGAAATAATTAAAATCGAAACCGCAAATTTAATTCATCTGTGAATTTCGGTTTACCGGTTACGATTTCAACTTCCTAGAGGAGTAATGATGTTACGGAACGTTAGTCGAAGAGCTTTGAAGAGCTTTCTAGAGTTTGAACTTGATTGAAATTTGTCAGTTAACCTGTTGAGTGACAATTTGACGTTTGGATTGTAACCAGGCTAAGGGGAAATAAGTTCAGAAGGTGTGATGTTTGTGTTTAAACTCCTAAGGATGTGTTAAGACTGCTGACCATCTGGATATTGATGATTTTAAAAACTCGAACAATTAGAACGGAAAAGAAAACTTTAATTAGTCGTCTTCGTTTGCTTAATTATTCCCAAGGAGGTGAATTCGAAAGGAAAGAAGAAAAAAACAGCCAAACACTCACCACATCGCAAACGAATGCAAATGAAATTCCGATTTCCTTTCACGACTCGATTCCCGAATGGTGAGTGGATGTTGACGAAGGCGCGGGCACATAGACAACGGTAACGGCCATCATTTTAGCATGGAACCGGTGCCACAATTCGTTAACAGTTAACGCAGACCGAAAGAAATGGTCGAGATGGAGTTACGCGTGGAGGTGCCCGGAGGTAGGCCGTGAACCAGTCGTGATCAAGTTCATGCCTCTCGGTGCTTTACTTGCCTGACCTAGAAGGACAGACTGGCATCTACTGTCCTCCTTGTAAACACGCGAGAACACTTGCGCCTCAGGTGAATTCTCACACTGATCTTCTTCCTCGCGAAATGAATTTTTCCCCGTTAAATTTAATCTCACCCACCAAATTCTTGTATGGAATCAATCCAGGAGACAATAAGAACGTGAAACTGGGAAACTGTTACAGGATGCAGTTGAAGTGTATGAAAAATTCGAGGAAATGCAATTTTTCTAATTGAAGGAAATCATTGTAGGAGTTTCAATTTCGAGGTTGCGATTCTCAGGGAAGTTTCATTCATCGTTTGCTTTGAGTTCATGGTGAAAGATAATTATCTATTAGACATATTCCTTTAAAATACCATAATGAACATAACATTCCCACAAAGAGTTACTGAACAATGATGAAGAAAATGGTGAGAGATTCATTCATACAGTAAACAATAACAAAAACACGAACCAGGTGAGAGAAGTACAGACCATTTTTTCCATCATTAATTTCTTTAGAGTGGTCCAAAGACGAAAGTAACACCAAAGAAATAAACCTTTTTCATGACCTAGATGACCATCAGTTCGGTTCTCTTTCACTTTCAAAACCCAAATTCCAATGATCATCCTGGCATCTTTCAATTTTTTCCATTTCTGTACCAAAACAAATTTTTATTTCCCCAAGTCTAAGCACTTGGTTTGTTTCAATGAAGGCCCAGGTGAGAAGAACACCACCAAAAACAAAAACACCGGTAACGGGTGACTGGACACAGAATTGTTGTTTCAGTTGCTGACTCTGATTTAGTTTAATTATTCAAACGTGAAAAGATTAATTATTTCTTGGGACCTTGATCAATTTCGATGACCTTGAAATTTAATTAGAGTACCAAAACAACTACATCTTAAATAATTTAAAAAGAAAAAAAAATTTCGGTTGAGTTTGAACACCAACAACGCCAAACTAGAGAGGAGGCAGACAAATTTCGATAACTCCTATAGTGCGCCTACAAATCCGAAACTTGCAACATCCCGACAACACGCCTAGCTAGTCCAAATCTAGCTACGATTGCAACTATAAAAAATAATAGCATATAATAATTAACCTCGAACAAAATCGATTTTCGATGTAAATCAACGATTCCATATTCATATGTTACGAAATTTTGCGACACACTTCCAGACCAAGGTGGTGAATCCAGTTTTGGATTGGGGGCCCTAGAAGAGCCCGAGGTTGGAGGAAAACGTCTAAACCATGATAAACTTTCAGTGGTGCATCATGTCCCTTCTAAAATTTTCTCCAAAACATTCACATAACTTGGTATCCATTCATTCCACTCTTCCTGTCAGTCTCTTCCAACGTCAAGTTACCTCCGAGAACAGGTTTCGCAAGATTCCAATTCACCGTAAGAGTGGAAGATGAATTCGAAAGGGAATCCGCATGTCAGGTATCGAGTAGGTTTCACGACTCCTCCTCCCACCACTCCCTGAAAGGTTTGTGACTAAAGTCTCGGATTGTGTTATCATTGCTTCCGTGTCCAATCGTCGTAACAACCAAAAAACACATTCAGTTATACAAATGCTGCCAACTGAAACGCGAAACCGCATTCCCACGATACGAAAAAGGAAAAATCCAAGTTAACCAGGTTTAATCGCAGGACCATATCGAGGATTCGTGCAAAAAGCCGCAAAAACCAAACGAATTATATGAATGATCGTAAAGAAATCGTCAGGAAGTCGAAATCAGTGTCACAAACCTAACAAAAACAAAATCGAACACAGGGGAAACTGGGAGAGAGATTACGCAATCGGTTAAGTTGCACAACTCAAAAAATAATTAAGGAGTTTCTTATGCATGAAAATTTTTGACAAAAGCCTATTAAATCTCGCCACGTGTCAAGTGAAAGTTTTCCTTTTCCTTCGTCCGTCCGTCCGGCCGTTCTTTCTTTCGGTTTGTTAAAATTCTGGACCAAGCATTTGGACACTCGAAAGAAAGTGTGACCAATGTCCAAAGTCATAAATTGGCCAGGTGGTAATAGAGTTGTTACCTTCGGTCTCGTCATCTTTTTAATTTCGATTGGTCTGTTGGCATTAAGCCCAAAATGACGAAGTCGCGTGCCATTTTGACCAGACGCCATCTACGGCCTAAACATTTCTATTCTCTCTCAAGTTCGAAATTCGATTTTTATTACTTCGCGGTTAATTTCGCTCCGAGTTCGTTGACGCTACACACGTCTCCAATCTCTAAATTGTGTTTTCATACATCCGCAGCTCGAACATTGATTGACTGATTTGTCGTGTTGTCATGTCGACCCCGACACATGATTATAACCACTTAAAGATGAGACTTTGATAGAAAGTTAGATGATGAGAGTCGTTAAGGAGAAAGGCTGTATATTATGAAAGTGTATCGATAGTCATCGCGAAAGAGGTGGTTGAGTGTCGGATCATTTAGGCGGGAAGATCAGAATGTAAATGGAAGTAGAAGTCTGGGAAAGACATCACAGATTTGGATGTGACTGTACAGAACCAGGACACACAACATCATGAAGACGTTTTGGCCACTATCTATCTACAGTACTAATCCACTGAGATAGCTAATTATATTGTTTCTGGGCATTCATTTCATTTCTGGGCTATTTAATCATTTTCCTAACATTCCAAACCACAAAGTTAGTCTTATCGAAAATCAGTATATCGTGGTTATCATCTGAACTACTACTAACATCCTAAATTGCACATCCTTCAACAAGAATGACAACTTTACATGGTGACGTATAAAATGTTACCCAAAACGAACAAAACTGTTATGTTACATGAAAACTGATCCACTTCCGCTTCCATTTTTCTTTTGTTTTCAGAAATTACATCCCGAAGAGCGGGAAGAAGTCTGCAGTAGGGAGCCACAGTCAAAATGCTCAGGAGATGTTATAGAACAAATAAAAACCGAAAACCGTGAGGTACGTTTAGAGGACAACTGGGTGACTGGTGGAACCGTTTTCTCTACGAAGCAAATATCAAAAGACAGTTACAGATAAATCATTGCGACTGTACTTAGTACTATAATAACTCAGTAAGACTGTACAGACACTGTATATAGTTACGCATGTCTTTTGTGGGGGAGGGAGGGACAGGACACTGTTTTCACAGTCTTCTGTTTCTATTTTCTTGTCTTCTCTTTCTCACATGTCACACGTTCGATCCTGTCGTTATCATTGTCATTCGAGTCGTGCATAAATTATGTTTCCATTCATAACCTCTTGGATCTGAGCTCGTGTTTCCCGGTCCCAGGAATTTCATTCCGTTTGTTGTTACTCTCATTCTTTCTTTACTAAATCAAAATGGCGTCTTGGGTCTTGGAATGCTGTTGTTGGAATGTTTGTACTAAAATGTCTTCAATAAACTTTCCTAATCCTTAGATTTGCCATGTTTTCCTTTCATTATTTTATATCACCATTCTGAACCAGAGGTCTCATGCAAAGTTGGTATTATTCCACAGGTGACGAAAACGGTTAATCAGTCGGAAAGTACTCTAAAGAACACGTTCGGATGGGCGAGAATCGACATCTTGGTCATGCTCATCGGATGCATATTCCTAGCCTCGTTATGTTTCAGCGTTCTCGTCGAGGCTGTTCAAACTCTCATTCACATCGACCATCATGACGAGATGCATTTCCCTCTCGTCGTTCTAATGGTAGCAGCTGCTGGACTTTTGCTCAACGGGTTCTGCTATTCATTGATCGGAGGTATTAATCACGATGACTATCTAGGTGTTAACATCGATGACTTCCTAGAAATCTTTTCTAATTATATTTTTCATTTCCAGGATATACTTTCCATCAAGGAAGTTACCTACACGTCACAGAAAATGGCGAAGTAGTTCTCGAAAGAACGGTGACGATCGATTCTTTAAGAAAAGGTCAAAGGAGGTTGTCGTCGCAGTCTAGAAGAACCGCACCACCACCTCCTCCTCCTCATACTCCGTCCCAAAGACAAGGTTCGAGAGAAATGATAAGGGATATAATAGGTATGAACCTGAAGACTTAACACCCAGAACTTTTCCCTTTCCAACTTTATCGAGATTTTTCCTCGAAAGTGAGTGAGCGGTTGTAGGAGGTTCCCGGTGATGGATTTCAATCCGTAAAAGCAATTAGAACACCTGACTGATCCATTTCCTTATCGCTTTCAGGTTGTTTACACGTGATTGTATGTGGACTTGTTGTTTACTTCATGACTGGACATCAATTTGCTAAATACTTGGATCCGATTATTTCATTAATGTCAGCGACTTCTCTGTTGATTTTAAGCTACCCTTATAGTAAGTACAAAACTCTTAATAGTACCTTCCTCTGAACTCCCCCGCCTCTCTTCTACAGTCAGGTAGGAATTGAATAAGACCGATTGAATATTCCAGTTTCTTTGTTTATGTCACTTTTCAATATTAATACGGAAGTCTCACAATAACCAAATTATCAAAACTTTCTTTTTCGTTGATTTCAGTGAAGGAATCAGGATTGATTCTACTTCAAACAATACCAGACGACATAAACATAGACTCGCTTCGCTCTGAACTATTGAGAGCGTTTCCCGATATAGTGAACGTTCACGATTTGCACGTTTGGCAGCTGACGGCGAACAAAATATTTTCCACCGCTCACATAATTTTCCTCAATCCCTCGGTGAGTATTTGAAAAACACGGAAGTTGGGAAATTAGAAACCAAGCTTGAATGACTAATTTGAGATAAATTTTTCCTCGAAGACCGGAAAACCTTAGATAAAAGGCACCGCCTCAAAAACCATTTTTGTTCTCTCTCCTCTCCCACCGTTTCTCTCTTTCGTTTATTTCAAGCCGATGTTGAAAAGTTGGCGTAGATAATTTAGTGCGATTTGCTGTTACAAAGCAACAAGTTTTCGGTAATAAAGGAAACATTTTGGGAGAGAGGTAGTCATTAGAAGAATCAGAAAAATGGTGGATTGAGGACATTTATTGAGATAAAAAGCAACGGAAACAGTACACCAATATCTGAGAGGACTTCATTCTGTGACCAGTACTTTCTGGAAGAGTTTTTCGTACTTTTTGCTTCTGGAAATGTTTGCTAGGTTGACTTTTTGCTAAGGTTAATATTTCTGAGAGAACTTCTTTGCACTGGACATGTTTTGCTGAGAATTTTTTTCTACCGTCAAATGTTTGTGGAAATACTTTCTGCGGTGACCAAGACTTTTTAGGAAAGATGTACATCCTTGCTATGGCTAAGATATACTGAGTCAACTTTGTGCTTTCAAAAATATTTGCTGACAGGCCTTTACCAAACCGATACTATTTACTGAGCGAATTATTCCTACAAAAATGTTGCCACTGCCAATTGTTGATGATGGCATTTGCTACAGTCCATATTTACACAAAGACCCATTCTCTGTGGGTAATGTATTTCTGACTATAAGCAATTTCACGGGACAGTCAATATTTCCCGAATAGTTTTTGCTTTACTCAGATAGAGAGCTGAGGGAGCTGTAACGATTGCTGAGATGACTTTTTATTAAATCAATTCCCTCATCTTTTAGGATTATTTAAGAATCGACAAAGAAATGACGAAATTCTTCAACGACCAGGGCATCACCCAAGTCACCATACAAGCGGAATTTGTACCGGAAACGGAATCAAACGATCAAAGACTGGAAATCCTTGCCAAGTCTCACCTGGAACCGTGTCTAATGCAATGCATGACGGAGGAATGCAGGAGGAGACATTGCTGCGTCAGGAAAGAAGAGCCCAACAATCGGGAAGATCTCGAGGTCATCAAAATAGAAGGACCTACTAACGTTTCGAGTGCAGTTAATGAAAACCTAGGACAGGTATCGGGTCTGCCTGCCGAGCAAAGTACACCCAAGTTACCACCGGAAGAACCAAAGACAATAGCTCAAGACGATGCTTAAATTTGTTTTCTCTTCCTTCAAATCTTGTCTTCCGTCCTTTAGCTAATATTCGTGTCAGTATCCCTCCGCGCCAAACCCTAAAATTATGTATTATAGGCCTATTAGAAAGGCGATCGAGTTGAATTCAGCTCACGATTGATCGATTCCTGTAATAAGTTGATTTGTTTGATGGGCCAAATTTAAGGAATTAAATTAAATTGTTAATTGGCCCTGAATGAAATGCTTAAATCAGTTTGAAAATTCAAACTGAATAAGACTGACTTATGTATTATAGTAATTTGTTGAATTTTTCATTAACAAAACTATTTTTGTACTTAAATCTTTAAAATAAAAGTTTTAACTGAAGATATAATTGAATAAAACGACAGCAAAAACGGAAGTTCTGAATGCTGAACAACTGGAGAGTGAGCCAAGGAAACTTTATAGAATAAATTCCTTCAGTTTCTTAGTATCCTTAACAGTGACAGCCATGTTGTTTGTCAGGAACCCGATTTAAGAAGCTAATTTTAATTAATCATGCGATAGTAGTGTGAGATAACTCATAGATGCCCGTCAAGATGTTGAACGGTCTGTGCTTGTTGGGAACCTTCCTGACTTCAGCATTCTCGAATTTCTGTTACTTGCTGCATTTTAATATGTAATCGATACTACCATCAAATCAAAAATTACCCTCTGACCTCGTTTAGTGCGGTTGAAACACAAAAATTGATTTCTAAACGAGTGTAATTGTGATTCTCCGAAATTATTGATTGGAATGAGGCGAACGGGACCTAAATTTCGTATTGAATAAGATCTAAACGTACACAATGTCACAACGGAGACACCGACACTAGCACTAACCCAAACAACTGTAACTGATACTGTTTGAAGCTTAAGGAACTGAAATACGTTGGTGCTGGTGTCTATGCTGTAAAACTAAGTACGCGGTATTCGACCTCGACAACCCCCGAATTAATGGTTGTGACAAGATAATCCTGCAGCCCAGGAGAGCTCGAAAGGAAACCAAAGAGATTCAAGTACCTTAAGGTAAAACACCGAAAAATCAGGTGGAAGAATAAAAAATCGTTAAAATGTCCGAAACGAAGGTAAAAAACAACCCACCCACCTCCTTCACTTCAAGACCCAAAACTCTCTCCAGAAACACCAATAAAAATCAGAAATTAATTCAAAGAAGCTTTATGAATCGAAACAAACGAATAACCCTTTATAAGAGTAAGTCATGAACAAAATGGCGGTTTAGCGTCGAAATTGAATCTCCAGGGTAATGAGTCCAGTCGCGATTTAGTAAAGCAAACGACCAAACGAATCCCAGTCTTCACGTTCCTTTCGAATGCACTCTAGTTTCGTGTCACGCGTTCATACATACTGCAGAAAAAAATTTCCAAATCTGAAATAATTTTATAAATTTATAAATTGTTTATAAAATTATAAAATAAGTTTAAAATGAAGTCGGTTCAATGGTTTTGAATGTGATATTTGACAGTGCGTCAACAGTTTGGCGATTTTTGGTAAAAAAACTCTTTTAAAGCTGTTGAGAGCCAATGACTAACTTATACCATAGTGTCTTGGTATCTTAGACCATAAAAATGATCTTTGATCTATGGTGAGTATGAGCTTGTAGTAATATTAGTATGATTATTAGGTTGATTATTACAACGAGTGAAGAGTTTTGAAGAAAAATTTCCTCTTGGCCTGTTGGTGTAATTTGATAATTTGGGTGTTTGATTGAGTCAAAACCTAAAACCCCTTCAAACCTTACACTAACCTGAGGCGTACAGGTTTGAAAAAGTAAGCAAAACGTGTTGGAGATTTAGTGAAAAAAAGTTTTCCTCACAAACTAACGATCCCCATAGTCAATTCAGTGACTAACATCGCTGTTTTAAGGTAAAACATTATCCTATCCGAGGTGACCGAATACATACAGTAGGTTTAAAGATTTTTTTTCCCTTGTCAACTACCATCTGTCTCTAAGCGAGACATTTTGTGGTTGGTTTGGCTATAAGGGCTTTCTATCTAGGGAGTAGACCAGTGTCTAAGACCCAGGGATGGGATAAAAGGATGCGACTGGAAGAGCAGTCAGAGGATGGGACAAGAAAAGAAAAGAGGGATAGTAGAGTGGTAAGAAAAGGAAGGAATAATAGGAAAGTAGAAAAGATGGAAGGGAATCAACGAAATGAGAGGGAAAGGAAAGAAAAAGAAGAACATGATGATAATAGGGTAGAAGAAATATAAGGAAATGTAGTAATCGACAGAAAAGGAAAGGAATAAAGTAAGACAATAATAGAAGAAGAGAAAGTAAAGAAGAAGAAAGAAAGAAAGATGGAAGGGAGTAGGGGGTGACGCTATGGGAAGCGTGCTATAGAGTCTAGGGGCCTCTTGAAGGTTTAAAGATTTAATGTTTAATTGTTACTCTGACGTAGTGTTAGGTATAAATCTGGTGAAATATTTAACAGAAGTAAGCAGTGTGTTACAATAGACTACGACGACTGGTTTCTAAGTTATGCGATAAATTCGCGCTGTTTACTAGCTTAAATGAAAAAGTTTGTCAATGATTGTCTTCATCTCTTTCTTCTTTTTCTCTTTCCTTCAAGACAAATTTTATTAATTCAGCCGTTCAGGTACGTAAAATCTATTAGAACGGAAAAGAAAATAATTTGAACATTTCCGAACTTAGTCCACCCAACCCATTTAAAATTTCACTCCTTCATAAACATAAAATTTAAATATACATAAATTTAAAAGTACTGCTCTAAACAAAACTCAAACAAACTGGTTCCCATCAACAAATTTGGCTTTACAAGTGATTTCAAATATTTTTATCAAATCAGTAGAGAAATAAAATTTTAATTTTTTGGTTAAAATGATCTTCTCACTTCCCCTTTCCTCTGGCTACAAGTGATTTTATTTCCTTTAAAAGGTGATAATCATCTCCCATCAACATAGCAAACATGGAGGAAGAACGACGAAACACAACTTTCAATTTCCTTCGAACCATCCTCCTCGGGCTTTGTGTCAATTTTAACGAGAAGTTCATGCCGGCGGACAACTGGAGCTGCGAGTTTAGAAATGAATACTACTACAAACTGAGAGCTTTGAAAGGGAAAACGTTAAAATTTACAACACTACAGGTGTGAAAGCTTTTTTTATTGCATTAAATTTATGGTCTGAACCATTGACTGATAGATGTTTATTTCAGAGACCTCCTCTCTCTGGCACCATACTACAGGAAGATGGTAGCCTTCGAGGCACCGGTGTAGCTTTCGAATTGATACACAACATTCAAGAGAAAGTTGGATTTTTCTACAACATAACTCTACCCAAAGAAAACGCAATCGGCAATGAAAACTCGGGAATCATAGAGTTATTAAACAATAAAGTAAGTTATTAAGATTTATGTATGTCGAACCACCAAGAGATTGGAGGAGGAACGGGGGCGGAGGGAGGTGTCAGTTATTATTACAAGTCCTAATCGTGAGTGTGCAATATACCATCATCTCTAACAATAGTTTGGTTCATCCTTCTTGACAGGAAGTAGACATGGCGGTAGCTTTCATTCCAATGATGCAAGTCTTTGAAAATGTCATATCCTACTCCTCCCAACTTGCCGAATTCGAATGGGTTTTGTTTATGGCAAGACCATCAGCATCAGCGAGCGGTTCTGGTCTTCTGGCTCCCTTTCAATTAACGGTAAGGTTCTAAACTTTGAACTAAGTCCTCCCCTCCCCCAAAATAACCCAAATTAATAACGAAATCTTTGTTTCAGGTGTGGGTATTAATTCTCGTTTCTTTGATAATAGCAGGTCCTACCATGTACCTAGTCGTGTTTATAAGGCGTAAATTCTACAAAAGAACGGATATCAAAGACAAAGCTTTCCCTCTGGGCATCTGCTATTGGTTCGTTTATGGTGCTCTCATGAGACAGGGTTCAACATTAAGTCCAGCGTGTGGTAAGCGTTTCCATTTTGAAATCAATAAAAAGTAATTTAGATTATGACTTTTAACGAATACGCTAGAAACGTCTTTGCGGGGGAAAGGGCAAATGGCTGATAAAAATTTCGTTCAAATATTTACTCAACAATCAAACTCCAAAAATTTCATTCTATTTGAGGTTTTCCTCGGTCTTCAAATAAGAAACAAACAATCCTCCCGTCCCCGACTGTTTTGAGCTTTTCTTTGTCAATTCGTGTTTCAAGGTCGTTAAGCAATTCACCTATAGATCTGAAGAAGGTTGAAGAATTATTGACTCATATTTACCAAATTATAGATATTTTCTGGAAGTGTCCTTTGATGTAGATTTTCGAAAAGAAAAGTAAACAAAACAATAAAAACTTAGAGAGGACATTATTAAACCTTAAAAAGTGCTCAATTGTTTGTTAAGATATGTCTTTCAAATTTAATTCTGTTTTTAATGTCCTCGAACTAACTTCCACTTCCCCCCGAACTAGTTTATAGATCTAAGAGATTAAATATACAGCAAATATACAATATCCAAACAGTAAAGAAGAAAATAAAAGAAACCAGCTGAAAGAGCGGAAGAAAGGAGAATGATGTAACAGTGATAGTTAGGATGTAACAGTAATATTTTAGAAAGTGGGAGACAGTAGAAAAGAAAGATAGAAGGTGACAACAATAAAAATAATAATTCAAAGAGGAGGAATAGGAAGATCAGACAATTGGGAGGTGGCAAGGGAAGACAGGTCAAAGTTCAAATTTCACAAGTTTGCTAAATTCCTGATGCTCCCAGCTTGATTGAATGATTTTTCTACTTCCCTTCATTTCGACCAATCGGGGATCGTGTTATCTCAACCGACCACAACCTTCTACCATCTTCTGCTTCATCGCTTTTTTTATGTAACGATTATCTTCTTTCGTAACTTTCCACAAAGGAAATAATTTTTATTTTCTAACCAAAATAAAATACTTTACATAATTTTTATTAAATTTGAGTATTTATTTATATAATTTTAATTATTTAAGTATTCGTGTGAAATTTAAAACCCGTGGAAGAGATCAGAGTAATGACAATCTTCGCGTTTCATCTTAGAGTCAAAGGGCGAATCTCTGGTAATCTTTGAGACCTCGACCCTGATCCTCACACCCCCAACTTCTTCCAATACCTAAAATTCCCTATACTCCTTCATATCGACTTCCTCAAAGGCAGTATTCTTGGTCAGTGAGCCTGCAACTTAATTATGAATTACTCAAACATGAAACACCCAAATATTAAATTTATTAAATTATTTTAGAAACGAGATCATAATTACACTGTGGGTGGAGGATGGGTGAGGGGGCGAAATGTCCTTAACAACCCAAGAAGGAAAAGAAAAATTTGCGTGTTTGGCCGCAATCAACCAATCAAAAGAACACACTTTTCACATAATATCGCATTTACCTAATAGCGGGAAAATATTTCCTAATTTCATGGAAAAAATATTCCTTTGATATTCTACACAGGAAAAAGCATGCACAAACATAATTTACGAGAGAAAAGTCGTAAATATTTACGGTGTGTCCCCTTCCTCTCGCAAACGATTTGTTATTTTGATATTTAATTGACATAAACCGATCAATTTTTTTAATTTTTATATTTTTTCAAGGACGACTTCTTAAAAAGCTTTTTATGTAAACGAATTGTTTGACCCACACATCCGACGAGGACTGATTTTAATGTCAGGACACGAGTCATCGATTTTTGATTTTATATTATCTATTTTGATGTTAGGCTCTAACCGATGTTAGTCAACCTTAACCTTAAACTTAACCCATATTTACAGGTCTAGGTAACCCAAATCTAAAATATTAAAATTTCCTTTCATTCGTGTGAGGTTTGTCTTGACTGTTTTGGTATTGGTAAGACGAGAATTTTCTTTTTATATTAAGTGAGGAGGAGGAGAAAGAGGGAATGAATTTTTACTGTTTCTGGCTTTTGAATACTGGATTAACATCCAGATATTAGTCTCCAGAAATTATTACGACATTTCTATCAGGACTTTGTTACTTATTTCTCACCTTTTCCCTCTGGAAATGCTCACAAAAGTATAGATCAGTTGCAACTAATATTTTTAAGTTAGACTAAGAATATTGTCTGGCCCTAAAATCTTTTGGACTCTAAAATCAATCCTATAAACCATATATCTCGCGGAATCCCATTCTTGTTTGCTACATAAACAATGCACACTTCTCCAAGCAATTCATCAGTAATGTCAACTTTTATCAAAGATTATTTCAAAAGTAACCAACACATTCGTCAAGAATTCGTTTCATAAATAATGCACACTACGATGAAGAACTTCTTTCAAAAGTAATGCACATTGTTATGAATCTCTCATTTTTCATAAATAATGCACACTTTAATAATGACTTTCATTCGTAAGTAATGCAACATTTCACAAATACCTCATTTCATAAGTAGTGCACACACTTACTCTCATTTTTGATTTGTATATAGAAATTTTTTTTTGCTGTGCTTCATATTTATTTACCTCCTCCCATTCCTTATTTAATTTTATAACGTCCGCTGGCCCCACGGTGGTGCCATGCTAAATTTCACCAACATTATTGTCTGAGTGCCTGTGACATCACATTCCGAAATAATTGCCTACGTGTTGCTGAAGATCTTATACTTATTTACACAAGTGGACGATTACCGGTAAATTTCATATGTTGTGAATTTAAAATATTGGTGCTCAGGCAGCATGAGAGTCAGTTCAACCGGCGCCGACACGAAAAAATTTACATTAGACCTCCGGATGTCATAGTGTTGAAACAGAATTTATGAAAACATGATCACCGAGTATTTTTTAAAACTTGCTTTTTGAAAATCTAATAATTGTTTTAGGTTTCATTATTAAAAATCAATCGATAAGAGACACTTTCAATCTAGATAATACTGATCACTTGTAATTAAGTAATCGCACATGCTTCATCAAGTTGGGCTGAAATCGGTTCTGAAACATTCATACATATATGCCAGTTTATACATATACTTTTTGCAGATTGAATTTATAGGAAAAAAAATTCAAGGTCAATCTAACGCAGAATCAGTAATTGAATATAAAACGAATATGGAAAAAAGCAAAGTCATTAGCTTTGACATTTACAAATCCGATAAATCTCGATGAACTCGAATTGTATTATTAACACAAACACCCAACATTCATCAACCACTCCCAGTAGCTGACATTTTGACTACTGAACCGATAAATACTTGTCGAAGCAAAAACAAAACTATTCATTTATTATTTGTTCATTAATAGATTCATCAAGATTATTCTTTGCGAGTTGGTGGATATTTATAACTATTTTAACATCATTCTACACGGCTAATCTCACCGCTTTCCTAACTCTCTCTCAATTCACTCTGACAATACAAACGACCAAAGATATTTATATGCATAAACGACACTGGATGGCAGATAGCGGTGGCTACGAAGAATTTATGATAGTTGTAAGTCCACAAGCATTCAGATTGTCACGCAGGAACATTCAACGACCGTTAAATAATTAATTTTTTTAAATTTCTTTTTCCGATAGAACGAAAATAATTTCGAATATCTCAAAAATACTATCCCAAGATATGGTCACTACGTTACAGAATCTTTGGAGCAACGTTTGCAAAGGGTCCAAAGAGGTGAGGGATTGTTATAATACATTAAAGTGCCGATTCAATATGGTGCTAAGATAAAAACAAAAAAATTTGACGTTGTAAATATTTTTAAGGGAGATTTATGTTTCTGAAAAGCGGCATGCTGAATCAATCATGGTGAAGGACTATCTAAACAAGACAAGACATTACATTCCAGAAAAGAAAAGATGCACCTTTGTCTTGACACCTAGATCAATTTTAGCCAAACCTGTAGGTTTCATTTATCAAAAAGACAGTGAAGTAAAGCATTTACTAGATCCTATGTAAGTATTTATTCTAATCATCATCATCCACTAATTAACAAATCAATTTCAGATGTGAGTTTATGTTTGCACAACAATTTCTACTTTTAGGTTGAAATATTTAGTCAGCTCAGGGATAATTACTCATTTGCTAGGGAAAGACTTGCCTATAAAACCAATTTGTCCACTGAATTTAGCAAGTAGAGAAAGAAAATTATTGAATTCTGATTTAGTGACAACATATAAAGTAGTTGGTGTTGGATTTACTGTGTCTTCTGTTGCATTCATTGGTGAAGTAATTTTCAGGTATTTGAAAACAATTTGGATATTTACAGGCTGTATTAAAAATTCATCAACAGGAATGAGTACAACGTGCGTGAATGTTTCAGATTCTGTCAAAAAAGAGGGAAACCCAAAGGAAAAAGAACCCAAGGGAAGGAAGCTGGAAAGGAGTCAAACTCACTCAACAATAAAATAATGGTCATCAATGAGGCTGCATCTAAACCAGCATTAAATGATAGTTTCGTCATTTCGCAGTATTATAAAGAAATAGTGCCGTTTAGGTATAACGAATATAACTCAGAACAAGAGAAGAATACGGGTTTGATAATACCCAACAACACGTCACGAAATTTTCTCTTTCAGTATACTAATTAACATGAAAAGGCTTTTGAAATTGTAGTAAAGCGATTCAAAGTTAAATATATAAAGATTATTTTTGGCATAAGGTATTTAATTACGTACCTGTCCATACAACTGAAGACTCTTCCTTATTTTTCAATTTTACTTTCATGAGTTAAAAGTTTTAAAATTGAAAAAAAAATTTTTAACGCGGCGTTTTCGTTGCGTACACTTTAGCGGGAAAAATTTTTTCGGGGCCCTTTAAGCGTCTCGACTTGTAACTGTCTATAAGCCGTCACTTCGGTTTGTTTTTGATAAGTTTAGGATGGAAAGTAAACAAAAACCTTCTTGTGAGTATGGTGCAAAGTGTTACAGAAAAAATCCACAGCATTTTAAAACTTATTCTCACCCAAAAGAATTACATGTAAGTAAACCATAAAATGTAATTTTCGGATTACATAAGTACATAAAATTAACTGTAACGTTTATTTCCATTTTTACACTAACAGGATGGAAGTAACTCACCTGTGTCGAAGAAACCTAAACTAGAAAAAACTGCGAAGAATAGAAAGCCACAATATAAACAGTCTACTTTGCAGTTCAAAAAGCAAAATGGGTGCCCAAGTCAGGTGGTTCCAAATTCAGAAGAATCAGAGGTTACTTTGAATAAAGATGAGGGTGACAAAAACTTGAATGAAAGTGATAACACAACTCAAGAATTAGTCAGTCCCAAGTCTGATGGTAAGATTATTTAAATAATAGTTCATTCAATTATAATTCTATAAATAACAAGGCCGAATATGAGTTTGGTATAATTTTTTACAACTTTACTTTTAAATTTTCAGACAAAGAGATAAATTCTGAAAGTGACGATGAAAACAGTGATGATGTAAAAGATGTTCAAAGTACATCTTGGGTTTTTATTAAAAAGGATTCAGATACAACTGCAACAAAGACCACAACAGATGATTTAGAAGGGAAATCAGTAGAAGAAATAATTAAAACATTATTTTTAGTAGAAATGCCGAGAGATTTTTATAGTTTGTACGAGTTTTGTAAATCAATTGACAATAATGATCCTTTGAATGCCTTAAAATTTTGTCAGTTAAAGTTAGTTGGACCTTATGATATTTTAAATGGTATGATTAACATTAATTCATGAGAGAAGTGATAAAATTTTCATTACTATATTTATGACAATTTTCCAAGCAGGTAAAAAAAATTATCCAGCTGATAAAAAATTAGCACTCTGCCACTGGAGGTTTTATTATGACCCTCCAGAATGTCAAACTGTTTTGGCATCTCCCTCAGGATTCCATATCGGATATTGGAGGGATGATCCAAAGAAGCCACCAGTTTTTGTAGCTAGCAATAATCCAAATAAAGACTGTAAATTTGAAATAGAAGCTGAAAATATTTTTGGATTTGTTAAGTAAGATATTTTTGTTTGATTCATTTTCTTGTGAAAAGTGGTATAACATATAACAGAGTTGTTTGTTTTGTTTCAGTCACTATCTTTTGGATTATTTGAAATCTTGTGATCCATTTACAAAAGTAAAAATTACAAAATTTCAAAGCTCTCTTAAAGATTGGGCCGAGAAAAATGAGTTCAAAATTGAGAAGAATACTGCTAGGATTATGGCCAAACGTAAAAAAAATTGTTCTGCAACTTTTCATGGCGCATTTATTTCTGTGCCTGTGGATTCCTCAACCGAAGTCGGATATCGGCCTTTATTAGAGACAGATGGTGAGAAAATAGAAAATAGATTTTGAATTAGGAAGAAAGTGTATCTAAATTTGAATATTCTTTTTATTAGAAGACTTATCAAATCAAATTTTTTATTTTCAGGGAACCTCAAGAAGATATGCAAAAATATAATGGCAGCCGATGATCCAGAAGAAAGGGAGAGCTTATGGGAAGATATCGAGCAACTAATTAGAGCTGCTAATATAGCAAATGATGAAAGTGATTTTGGAAATGGGTATTTTAAAATAACTTTTAGTTTGCGTTATTGTCTCGAGCGCCAATTTTTTATTTTTGTTTTATTTTAATTAAATACGAATTCATCGTAACAATGGTGAATGAAGGATGTGCATCTTACTAAACGTGAATTTTCTTTTTTCAGTTTAGAGCTTGGAATTGATTTATTTTGTATGGGATCGCCTATATTTCACGACGTAGTTGAGTACCTTCTAACCACTGCGTATGATTTGCTCAAAAGACCCGAATTTGGAGAAATTATCAGGGTCCACTTGAAAAACAGGAGGAAGGGAGATGACATGAGTATATTTTAGCCGGTTTTTTGGTATTCTTTTATTTGCAGTAAAATATACATTTTTATGCATTTGAGATAAATTTGTTGGATAGTGAGTAGTTTTATTAACCTTTACTTAGAAAACATAAAGTCACAGTCAAAAACAACCAAAAAAAGAGTCATTTTATGAACATAAAACTGCTAGTATTCAAGTCAGAATGAAACTATTTAATTCATAAGGATCCAAAAAAAGGGCCAAACTGAGAATTAACAGTTGAAGGTATGAAATGTCTGATTTTTAGGGGATTGCAATCAGGCGGCAGTTAAGGCGTTTTCAGTTTTAAAGGGGAATAAAAAGTACTGCAAGTTTTAAATGAAATGAATGCTCATTCTTTATGTATGTTGCAGTCTGAATTGTAAACTTTTTCAAACTTTGATGCAGGTGGTGATAAACCTTACTCTGGATTTATGTATCAATTCAAAAAAATCTAAAAGTTGTAATAACCTGTTATTTAACATTTTATTTATTAAACAGTAAAATATATTTTATATATATACATTTGATGCACTTGAATTCTGTCTATTAAATGAACCATTTTGTTGCAAATGTCTTCTAACAGCTTCGTCTAATATGACTTGAATATTTTTACAACCATCTAATGCTGTATTAATAACCTTTTCTAAATGGTCTATATGAAATCTTTGTGACATTTCCATTAATGCTATCTGTAAACAGGAACAAAATGTTAATTGAAGAATGTTTTATAATATTAATAATGTTGGTTAAAACAATTTTCTTGAATTTACCTTCCCTGCTAGAGGTAAAGCAGCTACTGTTAATGTTGGGCCACCACTTGACTCTTCCAAATGAGTAACATCAACTAATGGAATATTGTTATTGGCTAAACTAGCAGTACAAGAAGTAACATATTCTTTTAAAGGAATTCCAGCATCTATTAATGCAAGAGTTGCTGCATTTACTGCTGCACTGTAATTCCCTCCATCAGCTTGGAGAACCTGCAGAATTTTACAAGTGATTAGTTGATTTTACACTTAAGGTGTAGGGCGAAGTACTTTTAAATTGACACACTACCTCTACAAAAATATCAATTTGACTTCTTGGGTATAATTCACTTTTAATAGCAGCACTTAGGGCTTGCCGTAGATGAATAGACATTTCTTGGCTCTTGCGATCACCCCTAGGTCTCTTTTTTCTTTCTCCAGTGCTGAAAACAGCCATTGAGTACTGACAATTAATTATAGCAGCATCCATGAGCGGTTTAGATCGTCCTCTTGTCTAAAACAAATTTACAAAAATTCCTTCACATATATGCAGTACTGAGTTATTTCATTAAAAACTAGGCACTGTTCCTACCTGATGAGGACCGTAAACAGCGGCTAAAACTTTTGTGTTTCCCTGTTCGATATAAGCACTACCATCAGACTGACTGAAAACACCTAATTTACACCGAATTTGTCTTAACTCGTTCGCTCTCCTGCCGTCAAGCCTCAATTCTTGATCAGATATTAAATCATTCATTATTAAAATAAAAATTCAAATCCTCGTGCCCCACAAGGTTTTTGTTTACCGTCAACGCTAAGTGGTGAACGCTGCCTCCGCTATTTGAACCATAAGTTATTTGGGGCCTTTTTGGCGCGTTGTCTGGGTAACGTCACCGTAAGTTTAAGTTGTTTCAAGTTGTTTTCGTTATAATTTTATTGCGAATAATCCACTTTATTAAAATACCATCCAACATATTTATCACACTCTTTTAGCTTTTGATAATATATTACATCCTCCCATAATAGTTAAGGCCTTAAAAACTTTCGTTTTATGTAGTAAAATACCCATCATTATTTTAAGTAAACACCATTGAACATTTACTTTGAGAAAACATTATTTTTTAATTAAGATTTCGTAGCAATGGCTCCGCGGCCCTACAGCGAAAGAGCTGCGCTGCCAAATGACGATTCTGCTACCACAGTACCAGCCCAGATAATAGCAGAGAGCCCTTCACCACCGACTCTCACCCCAGCCAGTACTCCATCACCAACACCACAAGAAGTTGTAACAAGTGAGATCATTGATACTGTGGAGCTTCAAGATGACACAAAACCAGAAGATGATCAAGCAAACTCTCCTTGCTATCCTACACCAGAAGATATCATGCCTTATGATCATTCACTTCCAGATTTTATTGTAAATATCAAAATGAAACTGATAAATCCAATAATTGTAAAGGGAAAAATTGATTTTAGTGTAAAACTGGATTTCAGAGACAAATAACAAATCAGCCTAATTTGGCTAACCTTCAGTCACTGAGTTTGAGAGTCATTTCAACACTGATAAGCCTCCATAGGATGGCAATGTATCTTCCCAATCTAAGAGAACTTGATTTGGAAGGAAGTGTTTTAAATTCCCTCAGGTATGTTATGTTTGAACAAACACATTGGACTGAGATTGTTTTTAATTGGATAATGAACACGTTATGGCGAGTTAAAAGTTTAGGAGTTTACACTAAAAATAAGAAAAAAATCATTTATTCCAGAGATATTGGCTGCAGTCTTAAACATCTTCAAATTCTCAAAGTGGGTCGTTGTCAACTGGAATCACTGGATGGAACTTTCGGTTTATCAAGTTTGAGGGAGTTATATGCCCAAAAAAATTACATAAACGACGTGAGCCCCTGCTCAAATCTACCTCACATCCGACATATTGATGTCTCAGGGTAATTACTTAATCAACTTTAAATTAATATTAATAATTTTTTGAGGGTTAAAGTTCATTTTTTTTAATCGGATCAAACAAAACTTTGACGTGAAGTACTGCTTATACAGTTTCAAAACACGAGACACATACTGTCACTGTTAAACTGTACAAACTGAACTTTTTGCCACTTAACTCTTGTAGATATCTTCAACAGACTGAGAGTTTCTGCCACGTAATCTTGCTTTTATACTCTAGTAATGGAACGACTGTTGTCTTGGGGGTAGACAGTGCGAATATTGTTATCCAAAGTTTCTCAATTTTCTTATAAAAAATTTTAAAATTAGTATTCTAAAAGTTTTTGCAAGAGATCAGTTTAAAAATGGGTCTAAAATTTATTTTGCAGTAACAGAATTCGCAACATCAGTTATGCTGGCTTCTTGTCTGTGTGCAGTAAACTCAAAAGCATTGTTTTCACCGGAAACCCGGCAACTGAAGTTTCTGATTATCGAAAACACGTTCGCAAGATTCTCCCTCAACTTGAATCTCTGGATGGAGTGCCATTTTTGAATGAAGGTGAAGAAATACTATCCAGCAATTGTAGAGAACATTTTCGATTTCCAAAATGATATTTTTCTCCTTTTTTCCAGACAACGCAGAAGCTAAAGAACTTGAACTCATTGAAAATTATTGCGCGGAAGGATCGGACAGCAGCTCGGCAGAAGTTCCCGATTTCTTATCAGTGAGCCCAAGCGACAGCATGAACAATTTATTCGAATCCGAGGAAGATTCATTTCTCTTGGAAAAAAGAAACAAACACGCAAGAAATGTCGCAAACCAAGACCAATTTGAAGTTTACGAAGTGGAAGAAGTTGTCACCGATTTAGCTACACAACATGACCTTCAAGAAGATCTCAAAAATATCACCTTACAGAAAAATAAAGGCAAGACACTGTTAGCGAATTCATACTAATCTGTCAAACCCTCCTACCAGTTCGTAACATCGCTGACTCGATTTTAATTGCAGTTAAAAGAGGACTTTTGGAACAGGCGAAAATACTCGAAAACCGAAACACTAACATCAAACAGAAATGTGCGAGCATTCAAAAACTTGACAAAGATATGGAAAATAGATCGAAGAAATCGAATTTAGTATTAAACGCTAATTTCACTGATGAATTATTCTCCCTCCCGGAAATAGTTTCTGACTCAACGAAATCTCCTGTCTTACAACGAGGAAGTATGACTTTACCTTCAAGTTCAGGTCTGACAACGAAAATGAGAATTCCACCCTCAAAGGACAACGAAGGGGTAAGGTGTCTGAAGTTTCCTTTCAAGTTTGATTGGTTAACTTAAATCTTATTATAAAAGTAATATCTTTCAGGAGTCAAGCTCAGACAAGAGAGAGCAGAATAAAGTTAACAGGCCGTCCACTGCAATCGAAAGCTCTCATTCGTCAGACTTATTGACTGATGACATTAGGTTGGGAGCAATAAAGAAAAGACCGTCAACCGCCCTTCCCAAGGAAATAGCTGCTGGTAAGGTCAAAAATAATTTTTATGACTAATACTAAATAAATATAATAAGAAACTAATCCCGATAAAATGTTACTGGGAATGAATTAAATATTTTATCGGTTTTAGATGACGATGACGATGTGAACGCTTCAAAAGGAGGAGTCAGCAAGCTCACATCAGGTTTACCTGTTTGTGGTAATTTGACCGCAGCTTTGAGAAACCGAAAAAAAGTTCATAACGCTTGGGAAGAAAAGGATCCCTTTATAATACAAAGTCTCGAGTGTGTGGTAAGATAGCTTATCTCATCACTGACAGGAAATTTTATTCAGAAGGCACTCTAATGTCACTAGTGGTGCTCGTTCATGAATGCGAGTTAAATTACGTTCGGTCAGCAACGTTTTGAGTACGGAATATTGAACTGACCCGTGGCTAGTCAAAAAACCACTGAGAAGTCAAGTTGAAGTATCTGTTGGTGTAGTATGTTTGTTCAAAATGTATATCCAAGACTCTGGATAATAACTCCAAAGAGGTTTTTATGTTTATGAAGAAATTGTGGTTGAGAGATCACAGCTCCTGACTACCAAAGTAAAGTTTACGATTTTAAACCCACCCCAAATCCTGTTATATCCAAAGAATTAAAACACTACTATAGTTTAGCCTTCTTCTTAAAATAAATATAACTTCAAAACGACTAACTTTAGTGAAAAACAATATTGTAGATAGCATCTATTGAAGAGGGACCCGGTAACGACTTCGAGAGTCAACTAAACGGATCTGGAGATAACATTGACTCGGACCAAGCGATCGAAAATGAAGAAGATTTGATAGGAGATGAATTATTGGCAAGTTCACAAAAGTGGAGAGAAGCATTTCGACGTTACAGATCTAATAACAGGTAACCAGCTCCAGATATTATCTGAAATTAGAATATACAATCATCTGTAAATTTTATAAATTAATAAAAAAAATTATAATAACTCATTGAATTGTAGGGCAAAGTGGGAAGAAGAAGACAAAATCGATTATTCAAGTTATTTGGGCGAATCACCCGATATAAAAGCAGTCAACAGCGAAAATGAAATGTCAAATGATACGGAAGAGTAATAATAAACATTCTTGAGAAAGAGTAGTTGCGAACTGCTTATTTATGTACCAACGTTATTTTCAAGTATTTCGTTTTGCAAATTTATTTTAAATGAAGTAGTGATAATATGTTTTGAATTTAAAGAATGATTGAGACATAGAATTGATATTACGATTCAAACTTATGGTTAGATGCCACTTATGTAAAATATAACGAGCACAAATTATACATAAATTATAACTGAAAATTTCTTTCCAATGAATACAATCGCATCCTTCCTGAAAACCATCTCCAACCAAGTTTTTGCTAAGTCTTTTCCGATCATAGTAAAATTAGAATTAAGTTGTCAGCGCTAAAATTTAACCACTTAAAATTATATATATAATCTTGGCAGATTAACTTACCTGTTACTTAACACCACAAAACTCTCACTGTTCTCAAAGTTCTCACTGGGTAAAATTGCGACCTAATAGTCGTTTTCAACTTTTAAAATTTTTAATTTCGCGCCATTAAATTAAGGCCCGAAAAAATGACATGTCAACCGATCAAAATGGCTGCTTTTTGAAATGGTCTTATCGTCTGCTAAATGTTTTTTTAAGGGAGAGCAAATATGATGATGAATAAGTTATATTTAATTACTTTTCCGAGTATGTTGAAGTTTGTTATGTATTATTTGATTTTTATTGATAATTGTAGCACACACTCTTCAGTTTTCCAAGCCATTGTTGACATGATTTTTTTCCTTTTGCGCAGAAAATACTTCTTGCACCCTTGTTTATGCGACCGTTTCCAGCAGACCGTATAGTCAAGAAATAAAAACCTATAAAAATCCAGACGTCGCCAATTTAAGACGAGGAACTGGGGGAAGGTCAAGTTTCAATGGGGTTGTAGCCACAGTATTTGGAGCTTCTGGCTTTCTCGGTCGTTTGATTTGTAATCAGCTGGCTAAAAGAGGAACCCAGCTTATCATACCATATAGAGGTGATCCCGATGATTACGCTGTAAAGAAACTAAAACTATTCGGCGATCTTGGACAAGTTCTGTTTCAGCCATTCGATCTTAAGGATCCGTTATCAATCCGAAAAGCAATAAAATATTCAAATGTTGTCATTAATTTAATCGGTCGTAATTGGGAAACGAGAAATTTCGATTATTATAATGTAAATGTTAAAGGGGCTAGGGAAATAGCGAAAGCCTGTAAAGAGTTTGATATTGAAAGGCTTATACACTTCTCAGCTTTGGGTGTAAATCAAAAACCAGTAAGGCATTGGTTAAAGAAAATTGATTTCTACCCAACAAAATTGAAAGGTGAACAAGCTGTTCTTGAGGAGTTTCCAAATGCTACTGTCTTTAGACCTGGAACTGTTTATGGTTTTATGGACTACTTTTTATGGTAAGTTTTTTAAAATTTAATTTATGGGAGCTTTTTTGACAACCATCATTAAATAATTGACTTGATTGTGGGAGGAGTGGTGTAGTGGTTAAGTTCCAGACTTGGATGCAAATGGTCATGAGTTCGAATCCTCCTCCCACATCCTGTTATACCCAAAAATTAAGGGTGAGAAACAGGATTAAAACGACCACCATAATTGACTTGATTAAAGTTAATAATTTATTTCTAGGCCCCTATGTAATAAAAGGAGAGCTACAAATTACTCAATACCACTTTGGGCTTCAGGAAAGAAAACTATAAAACAGCCAGTGTTTGCTCATAATGTCAGTATGGGAGTTCTTAATGCACTGAATGATTTTGACACTAGAGGGAAAATTTACCAGGCTGTTGGGTATGGTTGAGTTTGAAACATGTTAATAAACTAATTTTCATAATTAAACTTCATATTGTTTGAAAAAATTAAAGTTAATACTTTATTTTAGGCCTGAAAGATTTTATCTAAAAGATATTGCTGAGTTTTGTGGTCAAATATTGCAGAGACATGCGGTAAGAAAGGATAAGCCCTTAGTTCATGATATTAGATATGATCCATGTTTTCTTACAAAATTGATTGTTCAGAACTATATCTTTGGTTTTGCTTGGTCATCCCCCAAGAATGAAAATGAATTTTGAGCAAATTGAAATTGTAAGTATGTCACTTACTAGATTAATCTTATCTCAGTGTGAAAATCCGCAATTTTTTTTTTTAATCGAGGGTAATATTTATTGAATTTGCTGGCATACTAATGACTATATAAATATGAAAGAATTTTGTTTGAGTTTTGTATATCTATGTATACTCTGCGAAAGTATAAAATTTTTTATTAATAACTTTTGTGGAATGAGTGTGGTTGAATAATCAAAGTATCTAACTGAGGAACTAATTGTCGAGAGTTTAAGCCCCATTTCACATACATCCAGGGGTGAAGAACAGAATTATAACTGTAATCAGTAGCTTCTACATTACACAACAGTAAAAAGAGATTTATTTTTTGACTAAATTGTGACCCCTTTTTTATTACCAATAAAAAAGCGATATGTTCAGTTTTATCAGAGTCAAAATTTGAGCCAAAAATGTAAGTCTAAAATCTTACTTTTATAATTTAAAATTTTCTTTGCATTTCTATTTTTAGGAAAGTACATCAGATATAGTGGATCCCACTTTGCCCACCTTAGAAGATTTGGGTGTGGTTCTTGCAAGACTTGAAGACAAGATCCCTCATCTTATTTTACCCAAATTTCTCAGGGCTTATGAAGGTGATAGATTTTATGAAGATTTCTATCCTGCAAAAAGCTTGTCTGCAAAAGCTGTCTCTCCATTCGATTGAAATCAAAACATCCTTTTTTTTAAAAAAAAATAGTGAATCGAAATAAATGTCACTTGATACCCCAGAAAATACCCGAGTTTTGTATTTATTTTTTTTTTGGAAAAGGACTTGTTTAATTTATTGCCTCTACCATAATGTAATTGTGCTTTAAACAGGTAGTGGAATTAAAAGAGTTGTAATGTTTTTAGAGAATTTTTTTATTGCAGTTCCAAAACTTTATTTGAATTCGGTTATCAAAGTTTGCTGGGCATCATTTCCTACAAACTTTTTTACTCATACCATCCAATATCTGATATTTAATGAGTATTTACTTATGAAAACTTATAAAACACATTTGTTGGATTTAGATTTCTAATTTAACAACCTTTCAAGAATGATGTTTAAGTAATTTAAAGCACAGGTTAAATTGATCCTCATAGTTGAAAGATATACATTTTTTAAACTCTAAAAATATATTGTAAAATTCGACTCAAGTGTTGTTTCTTTAAATCCCCCTTAAGGTCTAATTGAAGATTGTGATTTAAAAAAAAAAGAAACTATTTAATAACAAATTTTTTTTTTTGTGTAAATAATTCTTAGGTTAAGTCAGAAGTGATCTTGATTAGTTATCAATCAACATTTGAAATGCTTGTCATTGAGAGATCAAATCAGCTGACTATCAAAGTAATGATTTGTAATGGATCTAATAGATTCTTAGATACCCTAAAAAAAGGAATACAGTCCAGCAAAAAAATTTTTGTCCCAAAATTAGAGGGTGAAGAAGTTTATTCAAATGCCACAATTTCAAAAAGAGGAAAAATTGTTTTTTTTCTTTTCTTTCCTGGCTTTATTCTCAGCAAAAAGAAATTACCCTAATAAATAATGGCGCTCAATTAATAATCAGTATTCTATTAAATAACTCAAGACTCTAACTCTATCTAGGACACCTTTAAATATATGAAAAAAAGTGTTAATAAAACTAAAAGCCTCAAGAATTTTAGTTACTTAAAATAACGGTTTATTGAATTATAAACTTGTTTTGGATGTACAGGGGACTGATAAAAAAACTTTATTCAGTCACCTATAATGTAACCATACTGATACGTGACATTTTAAAAGCCGTTTTTTATTTATTTTCAAATGCTTTAAGTGTATTAATGACAATTTAAAGAGCAGAATAACATTTAAAATTCAGCGAGCGACACATCGTTAGCAACCATTTTGTTTTGGTGAATGTCACATTGTTAGGTTGGCAACACCATCGACTTTTCAAGTTGCAAAGCCATAACCAGATTTTTACAAAATTCTAAAAATAGTTGAATAAAACATCCATGGAGAGTATTCCTCCAAAGGATATGGATTTAAACCCAATTAACAAGCCGAAACGAAAGAGAACGGTCAATAAAGCAGGTAAGTCGAATTTTAAAACTTTATTCACTGTTTCGCGAGAGATACTCGTCATAAATTCTCTCCTGTGTTTTCGGAGAATTCTAGAATTTTACGAGAAAATGGCTGCTGTTATTATTTATTTTTGTGCTTTAACGCCTTTTACACGATTCATTATTGTCAATTGATATTTAGGTAACCGAGTTTTGTTGAACCAACCCAATTATCACTCCCCAAAAAGACGATTTGGACAAAATAACAACCGATTGAAATGATATTCTGACTTAAGGTGTTTCCGTATTCAAGCCATTACGTGAGTGGCCTATTTGTAGAATGCTTTACATTTGGCCATTGATCGAACTACATATCAGGTTTTATTCAAATGCCTTTCGTAACTTTGTTTATGTTTTGAATTTGAAGGTAATATTATAACGTATTATTTTAAAGGTTTTTTTTCTGTGATTAATTATTAATTAATGGAAATTGGTTCGGAATAACGGAGTTTACCTCTAACTCTTTCTTGTTAGGAGTTACCCTTGGAATCTCATTTATTTATATGTACGATTTGTAGTGACGGTGAAACTTTTTTTTTCTTTATACAAATACAATATAAAAAGTCAGTTTATTCCAAAAATTACAGATTTCATAAAAAGGGAATTGTAATTTTAAATAAAATTAAAATTTGCCTTTTGTATTGTTCGGTCTGATAGTGCTTAGAAAGATTTTTCATTAATTCTCTGTACCCATGCTTAAATGTGTATAAAATCTTTTTATTAAAATCAATCACCATCAAATTATATTAAAACAAATCAAAATTTATTAAATGTTAAAAATCCAATAAAAATTATTACCCCAAACTGATTAATTACGAAACACAAGAATTGTTTGAATTTTCTTATTTTCTGTTTTAGAATGGACAAAAGAAAAAAGGAAAAGGCTAAGAATAGCAGGGAAAGAATATGTGAATGCCAAAGGTGAAATAGTCCCAGAAAAACAACCTGGTCCAGACTGTAAATGCAGGAGGAGATGTTATGAAAAAGTTTCAAAAGCTGTTAGAATGAAGCTGTTCAAAGGCTATTATGCACTTCAAAGTCATGATGAACAAAATGCCTACTTATTTGGGTTAATTAGAAAAGTTCCAATAGCAAGAAAAAGAGCTGAAGGAAGCACTCGTAGAACATGTACATTCAATTATTATATCAGGGTTGGTGGTCAAGAGACTCAGGTAAGAGAAATTTTTTCGATTCTCTTCCATTCTTAAAACAAACTTTTCATTTTCTTTGATGTCATCAAATTAATGATATCTGTTCAGACATGAATAATTTGAGAAATTGTTTGTTTGTCTGGAAAAGACTAAATTTAACTGCAGAATCAATAATGATAAAATTAGATAACTACACTAGTTAAAAGATTGATGAGAAGAAATGTTTAGGATTGTTAATGTTTGGAAAATTTCTTTTTGATCTTGTCACACATTGTGTAGCAATCATTCGAATTCAAATCAGTTACAGTGATATTATCAAACTTATTCAATTTTGAAACTTGAATGACTAAGGATTTAAGATTTTTTTGAAAGTTTTAATTTAATCTATTTTAGCTGAATATAATAATATTAATATCATTATGAATAATATTTAAATATTTCAAAATGTTATCATGTAGGTTTGTGTGAAAGCTTTGGCAAATATTCATGGAGTTGGAAAATCAAAAATTCACATCCTCTGTGAAAAACTGGGTCAGAGTGTGTTGTTTCCAAGGGATGAGCGAGGGAGACACAGTAAGATGCCAAAAAAAGTTTCCGATGAGACAGTCGAATTAGTCAAGAATCACATATACAGTATACTACATACAGATAAGGTATACTCAGATACTCCTTATCATATACCATTACAATTCAGAGAGAGAAGTGAGCATCGTCACCAACATTCTTTGATGAGGTCAGATTGTGGATCAGTTTTGATTGTTTTATTAAACATTGACCTGATTGATCTTTGATCTTCTGAGTCCTTCCATCAAAGAATGTCTCGCGATCAATCATAACTAAGCTGAATGAATTGTTGAAGGTTTGTCTAAAAGCGGAAATTCGCACCCGGAAAACACAAAATCCGAATTGACAAAGTGATCAAAAGTCAAATCTTCAGCTTTATTCATAGCAACCAAGTAACTGCTTTATTCATTGTTCTTGATTAGCACTTCATTTGCAACACAATAAACAAAAAAAGTGTTTTAGGCTGTCCGAATGCTTATTGTTCGGTTCTATTTTTGTTTTCGTTCACCATTCAAAATCGATTTTGCTTTGTTGTTTCCATTTCTTTTCACTTGTGATTCGAAGAATTTTTTTTCTTGAAATGATTTTTCATTTTGTACACTTTGCGCTAATTGTCATTTGTCATATTCTCAATCTCCGGTTTCATTTTGGGTATCCGAAATACTCTAACCGTTTTTATCTGTTTATTTATTTTTTGATGATTACTTTCAGCTAGAAAATATTGTGTATCCTCCCAGACGATTTGATATTATTTGGAGTCAGCAAGTCAGAGCTTTTGACATGTATATAAACTGATTACTAGAATAAAGCAGTTGTCTTATTTTCGAACGCCCTGTTTTTGGATGTTTGCATGCCTTTTTAAAAACTCACCCTATATATTGATTAATAAATAAGGTGATGCTTCAAAGGAGAATTATTTTTATGTAGTCGTTGAGAGAAACCGCTGGTAGCTTAAGCTCAGTTTCCAAAATCATTTGTGTACAAGAAACTCGTTCGGTAGCGTTGCTGCTTTGTCCCCACCCATTCCAAAATAATTTTGATTTTTATATTGCCAGGCTCGAGAGTTTTTAAAAGATGAAAAAGCCAACAACGGCCCCGATGTAAATATAACTGCAATGCACAAAAATTTCCTAGACATCTACGATCCGGAATATCAAGAAGAGTTAGCCATATTCGAGAATCAAGCTTTCGAGCAAGCGAATTTCCAAATGCAGGACGGAGAATTTAGGTGAGTCCCCTACGAAATCTTTTGTAAAGTGAGAAGTTTTGGTCGGATTAGGACTTAATCCTCGTGTTTTGTATCTTCTCAGGCAACAGATGGGTTTTAACGAAAATAATCCAATTTCCGGTAATCCTATCTCAAATAATCCCGTACCAAATAATTCGATATCGAATAACGCTATTCCGGATCCGAGCGACGAACCTGTATTACCACCCATTCAAAAGAAGAAGAAGAGAAAGACGATGAAAGATGGCCGACCAGAACCCCTTATCCGTCAGTGGTATTATAGCAAAATATTCCACGATATTTATACGACCAAGGAAGCGATAGCTTTGAGGAAAAAAAAATAATTAGTTGGAAGTGTTTAGGTAAGGTTGGATATTATTTGTGTTTGTGTGCTTATGGTGATTATTTGGGAAGTTTCCTGGATGTTGAGGGGGGAGGGGGGTTAATTAACGAAATTAATTACGTATTCAAAGGTTTTGTTAATTGACCGGGTGGTGGTGGTGGGATAAATAACTGCCCCTTTTCTGTGATCTAATCAAAAAAATTTTCGCAAATGCACGTCCTGAATATGTAGTTATTATTACACACTTGTGGGCAACATGATTCACAGTTAGTGTACACTTTTAAAAAAGTTTGTTTCTTAAATAATGCACACTTGAAGGAAAAATACGCCAAAAGACCAAAAAGAAAAGAGGTGAGTTTTGAGATTTTCACGGTTGTTGTTACTAATGTTATCTTTCGGCGCGCAGTCGAGTCACTAAAAACTCCTCCAAAAATTTGACTTTGAAATGATGGATTAAAACTCAACTCAGGTTTTGGCTTAAATGGCATTATGGCTAAAAGAATAACAGTAGTAAGGAAAACAACCTTGAGCCTAGGAAGTGTGTAAAAGAAAAACTTTTATTCGAAATTTGTAAATGAATTTTTCTCTAAATGAAATGTTATTTAGCTTTAATAAATTTTATTTGTTTCTGGGTTATACATTTGTTTGTTTTCTTTTTAAAGATGATTTCGTAGTGCAAAAAAGAGTTAGAAAGCAGAGGCAACCGAAAAAAGTAGGCGCGGAAGGTCAGCAAGGCCAACAAGGTCAAGGCCAGCAGGGTCAGCAGAACCAACAGGCTCAACAGACCCAACAAACACAAAATCAAAGACTGAGTAAATCCACAAATACAAACAACAACGCCAATCAAACTATCACCATAACAACATCACCCAGTTTACCCAACAACAAGGTAGTCCACGAAGTTCAAATTCAAAACGTACCTCTTAAGAAACCCGTACAGGTATGTTGGGATTTTGGAAAGAAGATGGGAAAAATCTTGGAAGACAAAATTTGATTTTTTTTATTTTCTTTTTCAGGTCTTTCAAACAGCTCAAGGTCAGGATATGTACAGCATTTATCCAATGACGATACTTCAGGATCTTGCACAGATAGAAACCACCCAGGCGGTAAATCTGACACATGCTCAACCCATACAACAGGCTCAACTCAGAACAATTGCTCCAACTCATTTTCAGGCGACCGTCGCTCAACCACTTTCGACGAGCAACGGAATGACCATATCGACGGGGAATTTACAAGCTTTGGGAGTAAACATAAATCTGACTCAGGGAGGATCTCACTACACTACCAATCACGGCGTAATGAGTTATAAATTCGGATAGAAAAGAAGGTCCTCTGTCGACAGAGGCTTGATTGGGAAAATAATTTCCACTCAAGATTTGGAAGTGGTGTCGACAGAGGAATTTGATATAGTTAAGGACGAAGAGCCTGACAACTTTGAGAACTTTCAACAGTGAGTCGACCAAGACATAGTCTTAAGTAAATACCACATATTTTGAAAAATATCGTGTCTCTTAAGTGGTTGTAGGGTGTTAAAGAAATTTTTCTCCAAAAAACCACAGAACCAACAAAAAAGTAGACATTTTCAAAATAATACTAATAATTAAGATCAACCTAGGAGAACCTAATTAACCTGAGAGATCGTATTCTCACGATTCCTCACCATTTGCACGTAGTTACCCAAGTTTTAAGAATAGAATACCGTGAACAGTGTTTGAGGGGGGCTAAAGATTGCACTTGAGATCGTCTTTTACGTATAATTTTGCTGATTCAGTACAAATTTCTTTTTTTTTCCTACGACTTAAGTACTTTTAATATAAACCAAAAACGGTGTTGATTTGATTATTGTTAGATCGTGGCACTCTTAACGGTTCTCCTGTCATTAACGAAACAATAATCTTATAGTGTATAAAAATGAACATAAATTAGCATGAAAGTATAAAAGAGAAAAATATTGTGAAAATTACAGCGCGGATGTAAATATTTATAGTTTTGTATATATTTATATATAGAGGGGTATAAAAATGGCGGGGTTTTAAATGTATGCCATCCGATATTGTCATTATCTGGCTGAACACTTAATGTTGTCGGTTGGTGGTAGGGTTTGAAGCGCAAAGGGTAATTATTTATTGAACACAAGAAAAGTTTTATTTTATTTTTGAGTTTTAGAAAATTTTTTGACGGTTAGTTTTTATCTTTGGTTTTTATATTTTTGATTAGATTTTATTTTGTGTCCTAGATTTTTTAAAAAATGAAAATCATGTGAAAATTGCTATGTAAGCGGTCGTTTGTCGTTGCATGAAGCCAACCTGACAGGTCTGACTGTTTTCATTGGAAATGAAAATCTTATAAATTGTAGTTTGTAATGTTTAAAAGAATTTTACCGATTCCCTTGTAATTATTTCAAATGTAAATTTGAGATTGTTTTGTAAGGACTGGTATTGTGGTTAGGGAGGGGGGGGAGATAAAAAATTATTCGGGGGATGATCATTGTCAGTTTCGGTTTTGAGGATTTGACGATTAATTTGAAAACTCAATTTTATTCCTATTAAAGAAGATAATAAAATGTTTTTGATTTTGTTTTTGGAGGAGAGGTTTAGACTCTTATGTTTTGTCTTTTAATAATTTTTTACTTTTTAGAAAAGTATATCGTGGGAAAGAATTACTTGTAAACTAGTTCTAGAGTTATTACTTAAGATGGTACTTAAATAGTAAACTTCTTCTTAAGTATTTACCGATTGAGAGGTTGATTTCTCGTTAAAGGGGTTGACGGGTCACATTATATCAGAAATTTTTCACGTAACTCACCCCCTCAGCCAAAACGGAAATTTGACGCTGGTATCAGTTAGTATTGTTTATAGTTTTGGTTTTGGTTTGAGTTACGCCAACGCGTCAAAAGATTTCGAACAATGATTAAATGTTACACCTATGCCAAACGTCTCGATCACAATCGACAGCCTGTAACACTTTCAGTTAACTATTGAGCGAATGAGAGCTGACTATGAGCGAATAAAAAAACGCTTTTTGATGACTATTCAAAGTGTGATGTTGTAGTGAAATTGTCGTTTTGGATGAGAAATCAGCCAAGGTTAATGGAACTTGGAGTGGGTTTAGTCTAAAGAGAATTTTTACAGTAACTTACATAACTTTTATCCGTAATTATTAAAAGCGGGTGGGGAGGTTCCAGAATTTTCTTTCGGTGTTTGTGGGAGGGATGAGGCTCAAACTCAGGAATACATAACATTAATTGAGTACAATCTAATATGGATTGGAAACAAATAAAAGACAAAGGATTCGAGTGAAAGATTCGCGATTTGTCTCTGGTTTTGCTCTATTTTTCATTATATATACAGTCTTTAATAAATTATAATTAATATCATATGAAAACTGTATATAGTCGATTTTTCTTCTCGTGTTTTAATAGTATTATGTAAAGTGACATAATTTGTTTTGCACCAATGAAATCCTTGATAAATCTAAATTTTTTTCATTAATTTTTTCCGTTTCCATCGTGGGCCATGAAAGTTTTGAGTAAGTGGGAGGTAACGTGTCATTACGTGGTTGTGTGCATGTTCAAACATGATATTACGTGTGGTAGTTGGGGAAACTAGTTTTCTCGCCTTTTTGTAAATTTTTTTCATTTGGTTTGGGATGAATCGATTGGATGTACAAAACTTTCACAGCGCCCTTGATGTCTTATGTAAAACCTTTAATTTAGTGGGTGTCTGTAGTTGTCTTAGGTCACGAGTTGGATATTAGAACTTTGGAGCAGGGTTTGGAGTTTTGTAACGAGTCTAGTGTGATAAGTAGGGCGGTGTTTAAAATTTCAGTAATATTTCTAACCCCCTACCACTTGCACTACTTCCAAAAACCGTCTATTATTTGATTAATGCCTAAATTTTCGGATTGTTTATAAATTTTCGTGGATGTTTTTCATATAATCACAATAAAAGAAATCAAGGATTGCTGACTGCTTTCGTCATTCTAGTATTTAGTTTTGCTGATGCAGCATTTTTTGACACACAAAAAACTGCTGAGTTCAAAATAAAATCTCTAGGAATTCTTTTTGCTTGAATTAAATTGTGTGGTCGTGACCTAAAGAGAATACCTGAACGACGATTGTTTTAAAAGTTATTTTTAATTTTAATTTGGTTTTTGTGGTTATTCAAGGTTTTTTGTTTGAAGGAAAGGCTTTCAACTGATCATGTGAACCAGAACACAATTCAAAAAAATAAATCTGGAGAGTTGAATTTCGTTTGTAGTTTATCTCGGAATCTTTTGGAAAATAGTTTCGATCGGTTAGTGAATTTAAGGGATTCATTTTTTAAAACATTTTCAGGTTTAAGGTTAAAATCATTTTTCTCTTTTCTCTAAACTGAATATTACGTCGTGTCATAAATAACTTCCAACGTAGTTTCATAAATAGTGAATACTTTCATGAAGAACTCATAACAAAAGTAATTCTCACTTGGATAAAGAACTTCTTTCATAAATACTTTCAAGAGATGCCCACTCCCAAAGTAATATAAAATGAAGATCGCCGCGTTTATGTCATTCGGTTTCAGATAAGTGTGCAGTATTTATGAAAGGAGTTCTTCGTGGAAGGGTTGTGAATTTAGTAACGTGGAAATTACAGGTGTGAAGTATTTACGAAATGAAACTTCATCTGTGCATTATTTATGAAGTGAAGTACTTGAATGTGTGCAATAATTATGAAATGGGGTTGTGTACCTTTTACGAAACCCATTCTTCATTCAAATGTGATATATGAAACTTCATCGGAAGTTATTTACGACTCAACAACCTTCAAAATTTCTTGAAAGAACAACAACCGACATATAAAACCAGAATTGATTTCACGGAGACGGTTAGTCACCAACGGCCATTTTTAAGGGTTGTCAACCCTTCCGGTCAAACAACTTCCGGTCGTTCAAAAAATTATCAAAACAGCCCACATTCAGTCGACTCCTACTTAGGATCTTTTGCATCGTCAAATTTACTTTTCCAGATGAAACGTGTTGATATTAGACTACAAAAATTCGTTCCGCGTAGGTGTGACTAACAGGCTTAAAAAATTATTTTATCGCCCTCGCCAATGAAAAACGAACAAGTCAGCCATCTTTTGTAGAAAATTAGTTTTGACAAAGTTTTTCGTAGCCGAATTACCAACAACAAATCAGGTATTTCAGGTTTTTTCTGTAAATTTTTATAGCTTCAAGTAATGCATACAGGTTTTTAATAATCCCTTCTTCTTCTTTTTTTTCTCCTATCTTTTTCAAACTCGTCAAGTTAAGAAGTTTTAGGTTGCGTCAGTTTTTAACGGTTTATCAAAAGGTCTTTGACAGTCCGGATAAACGAGACGTTTGAACGGGGGGAAATGGGAAACAATCATTTGACGTGATTAGTAAAGTTATAAATAAAATATTTACCTATTGTGAAAGTTCAGTAATGTGGAATTAATCGTGGTCTCATATTTGAACAGGTGTTTTAACGAATTCAGTGTTTTTCAATTCATTCAAAATGTCGCCGTCGTCGTCGTCGTCGTTGTTCAAGACTTGAACTTTCGTTCCCATCATGGCAACCCGCGATATCTCATGTCGTGGATCAACGTCTTATTGACTCTCGTTAAAATGATAGTTTTCGGTGTGAGGTAGATCGTGTGCGTGATTAATTAATATAAATCAAAATGCGGGTTTCCATCGACAACCTGTTATAACAACGTTATCATTAATGAAGTTAGGTTATCTTCGACATTTTTAAAATTCAAGAAATTTTTTTTTTTACAAGTTAGATAATAAATTATTTGATAAGCGAATAAGAAAATGGTTTCATGATATTCAACTCGGTAATAACAGCCTGAAATGAAATAATGCGTCGAAATTTTAAAGGTTGTTTGAAATTTTTCATGCTGACAGTGTTAACTGTAGCCACAACTGTTTTGATATTCAGACTGATTCGACAGCCTTCGATCTCTCGCGTCGGTTTAAGGTACGAAGATGACTTTGAAGCCAATGCTCATAAGGTAAGCATACTTTTGATTTGGTTTTGTTTATGCTATTGTCTTTTGTCAACTGACAATGAAACGGTTTTCGAATAATGACGTTTGTGACAGTTGTCATTCTCCTAGCTAAGACCTAACCTTTCCTTTTTTCTGTCATTTTCAGAGGCACCTCACTGACATCAAAATAGACTGGCATAATTATGAACAGATCAAAGAAGAATCACATAGAATTGGAGTTGGGGAGCAGGGCAAACCTGCATTTCTTCCCGATGATAAAAGAGCTAAGAAGGAAGCTCTGTACAAAGTCAATGGTTTTAATGCTCTATTGAGTGATCAGATTTACTTGAACAGGTACAGACCTCTAAGTTTGCTATATCGAAGTGAGAATTATTCTCAGATAAAATTGAATCTTACTGAGTAGGACTAAAACTTGTTTAAAGCTAATTTTATGAGAAATCTGATATGTGTAATCAGCACTCAGTTTTGATAAGCCCAATTGAATGCAGAAATTGTTTAACAGTTGAATAACAAACTTTTGCACGATTTAACATTTCATTAATGGATTTCATTCATGATTTTAGAAGTCTACCAGACATCAGACATCCTGGATGTAAAGACAAGAAATACAGGAAATTCTTGAACTCTGTCAGTGTGATAGTGCCATTTCATAATGAACACTGGAGTACTTTATTAAGAACTGCTTATAGTGTGATAAATAGATCTCCTCAACATTTGCTCAAAGAAGTTATATTAGTAGATGACTTTAGTACTAAACGTATGTATTTTGTTATGACATCGTTTTAACATTCACATGCTTTTCCTTTCATTACCTGAATCGATTAGGTTTCTTTTACATTTGACACAGCATGGTTTCATTTGGCATCTCTTCCTTATAAGTTTATGAAACAAGTATCCTCTGCTACATTGTAAACAAGTTTTCTCTTCTTAATATCTGTTTTCTCTTACAGTCTCCTGTCATTTTATTCTTTTAGCCAAATCAACATTCAATGACTTTATTTAATTTAACAATTTAAAACATGTATGTGTGTCAGCACACCTCTAGAATGGATGAACTGATTTTGGCCAAACTTAACACCCACATTAGAGAAAGAATGTTTGTCTGTCTGTGTTGATTTAAGGTAGCTCCCCTCGATAATTACTTCTACACATGAAACAATTATCAACACAGTGAGGTGTACATCTTGTTGCATTCCACACTGGATAAGTGACAAAATATTTTTATAAGAAATTTATTCATGTAATTGCTATGATATGAAAGGTCTTTCTAGTTTTCCTATTTTTAGAAAAAGTCATTAGTAAGTGTGCATTACTTTTGAAATAAGTTTTCCATGAAATTGGGATTAGTTATGATGTGCCAGTAAGTGGAACGTATATCTCCAAAGAAATGAGGTCTTCCTAAGAGTGTGCAATTTTTTTTTCAAATGAATTCTTTATGAAAATGTGCAATATTTATGAAATGAAATACACATTAATATTATGTTAGGTTGGGTTATGTTAGTAACAAATAATTAGTGATGGAATACAGTCTAGATGCAGACAGACAGCTTTCTTTTCAAGGGACAGTAACAGTGAGGTTTTGGGGGGCTGGACCGGGGTGGGAGATAATTCAAGATAGAACTTTAAGGCTCAAAAGACATTTTTGCTTCTTTCAGCATTTTTAAAAGAGAAATTAGATGCTTATGTACAAAAGCATTTGCCTAAAGTGAAAATAATTCGTTTGCCCGAAAGAATGGGACTGATTAGAGCGAGGCTGGCAGGAGCGAAACAAGCAAAAGCAGAAGTTTTATTGTTCCTCGATTCGCATACGGAAGCAAACGTCAACTGGCTGCCACCTTTACTGGGTGAGTATGTTCTCTTAGACTCGAGGAAACGAAACAAGTTTTAATTAACGGAGATGATTTATTTGTTTACTCGTGATAATTTCCTTTTTGTTATTTCCTTTTGTTTAAAGAGCCGATTGCGGAAAATTACAAAACCTGCGTCTGTCCCTTCATCGATGTGATTGCTCACGACACGTTTGAATACCGAGCTCAAGACGAAGGTCGCCGGGGCGCCTTCGACTGGGAATTCTTTTACAAAAGACTGCCTTTACTGCCTGATGATCTGAAGCATCCCACAGAACCCTTTCAGTAAATAGACTTCCGGTTTTTCTTTGAGCTTTAACCGCGTCATGTAATTTTCCTTTTTAATCTGGGAATTTATGGTCTTTACAGAAGTCCTGTCATGGCTGGTGGCTTGTTCGCCATCAGTGCTAAGTTCTTTTGGGAACTTGGCGGTTACGACGAAGGCTTGGATATCTGGGGAGGTGAACAGTATGAATTGTCTTTCAAAATTTGGCAATGCGGGGGCAGAATGGTCGATGCTCCATGCTCAAGGGTGGGTCATATTTATAGGAAATTTGCTCCGTTTCCTAACCCAGGGAGAGGTGATTTCGTAGGGAAGGTCAGTTTGTTCTCTCATTATTTTAGTTGTTTGAATTTTTTTAAGTGCAGTATTTTAAAAATTGAAATATTCCAACAGAATTACAGACGAGTGGCGGAAGTTTGGATGGACGAATATGCAGAGTACTTATACATGAGAAGACCTCATTACAGAAAAATTGATCCAGGTGATTTGACTGCCCAGAAAGCCATCAGGGAGAAGTTAAAATGCAAACCATTTAAGTGGTTCATGGAGAATGTCGCCTTCGATTTGCCTCTCAAATATCCACCCATCGAGCCTCCTGATTTTGCAGAAGGAGAGGTAATAGTCTGTGATATTGTGTCACCCTTAGGAAACTTTAATTAGTCCTCGTGATGTGTGATGACCTCGAGAAAATCTAAAATTAAATTTGGTTTTAGGTGTAATTTTAATGACACTCAGAAGTGAGATTTTTGGTAAACAATCTCATTTTAAATCTTGTTAACATCAAATCTGTTCAATTTTAGATAAGAAGCATGGCCGCGAGTCACCTTTGTGTTGATTCCGAGAAGAAGGAAGCGGAAAAACCTTTCGGACTGAAACCCTGCATTAAAGATGAGAAGGTCAAACCCCCTCGAAGCGAACAATACTTCCAGCTCACCTGGCACGAAGACATCAGACCGAAAGGTAGAAACTTATGTTGGGATGTGTCTAGTCTGGACGAAAGAGCTCCCGTCAATTTGTATTCTTGTCACGGAATGAAAGGGAATCAGCTTTGGAAGTATAAGGAGGTGAGGGAATAAATTCTAATAGAAAAGTTGAAAGGGTGAAAACTGCGAACAGTTACCAACTGATAGATTTTAATTGCAGAAAGAGAAATGGCTCGTTCATGGCGGAAATCCAAGGTGCCTGACAGCAGATGTTTATTCTCAATCACTCTACGTCACAAAATGTGATCCCAATTCAATAGTTCAGAAGTGGACAATCGAAAAAGTGAATCCAGAAGCCGCAATCAAAGCGAATTAAGTGCAATTTATTCAATTAATTGTTACCGTGTAATTTGAGAACGATGTTTTCCTCAGTGACACGTAACATACAATCAAAACCAGGCCTTCGGAAATAGGTTTCTCTCCTCTTCAGGTCGAAGTAGAGTTCTGCAAGAGAGAGAAAGAAGGAAGGAAGGGTGAAACGACAACAGCTAATTAAACCAAAAATCTAGAAACATCCTCTCTTCCGTCACCTTCGTGGTTCAAATCGCATATCACACATTATTACAATCGCATTGTTATATTGTTATTCTAAACACAATTGTTTTTAATAAAAATTTTTAAATAATGTCATCTGTGAAGATTTATAAATCAACTGTTACGAATTAGTAAATGAAGGACGTGGTAACACCACCTTGTAACTAGTTATTAATCATAATATTGTAAAATCTTTTATTATGTCGAGTTATAAATAACATTTAAGGACGTTTATTTTGCTTTGGATCCTTAAACGAGGTATTATTTATAAGTAAGGCACATTTTCGACAATAAATCATTTCATAAATAATGCACACCTAAAGAAATAGTTATTTAAAGTTTTATCGTGACCAGTTTATTCGATTTAATATTTAAAAAATTATTTTTCTTGTACATAATAGTGAGGTGTGCACTATTTATGAAATGAACTCGTCATTAAAGTGTGCATTAGTTTTAGAATAAATTTTATATAAGTATACGTTATTTATTAAATAGGTTCTTCATGAAAATGGGGATTATTTACGCATGTTTATTTAGCGTTGTTTATAACTCGACTTTTTAGAAATGTTATAGAATTCTAAAATGAAACTGAATGAGCAAGAATAATTTAGTATAGTGTGGAAGAGAGAAGGGATGATATTGTCTTTTGCGGGTTGGAATCAGGAAACCGTTAACTATGGTTATGTTTGTTAAATTAGGCGAAATTGATAGAAGTTTCGTCTTTTCTGAAGTTTTGAATTTTTATTTTAGATCAATAATAGAAGTTTGAATCACAACTGATACAGCTAATGGCTAACATTTGAGCCAAATAAAATTCACTCAAATTCTCTCAAGCTGTATAGAAGAAACTGTGAAATTATGATCCCAAAACTTTTCACCTCTTCAAACTCATCTTTAATTACTAATTATTACAATTTAATTTCGTACCTTAGGTTTTGTTACATCCAGTGAAACCTTTAAGTTGTAAAATCGTGTTAAACTCTTAACAGGCCAGGAAACCTCCGTCCACAGGCATCATAACACCGCTACACATGGAAGCTTTATCGCTCAGAAGAAACAAAATAACATCGACGACGTCTTCAACTTCTGCAAATCTTCCCAGAGGTATTTTACTCAACATATCTTGAGCCTTTGCCGGATCTGACCAACCCACTCTACCCATATCAGTCATGACGACCGTTGGATTAACACAATTAACTCTAATATTATGAGGACCCAACTCCAAAGCCATTACTCTACTAATCGCATCAAGGGCTCCTTTCGTCCCTGAATACAGTGTGTGATTCTTCAGAGCAGCCTGAAAGTTTTTAATGATTTACCCAATTAATTTGTTGGAGTCTTTTTTATATTCACTAAGTGACGAATCAAATTTGAAATGACAACTTACCATCGACGCTTGTGAGGAAATATTTACAATACTACCTCCTTCTTTTCTATCGATCATACCCTTGGCAATGACTTGACTCACGTTTATTACTGACTTCACATTTGTATTAAAGATCCTAAAATGGTAATTGAAAATTCTGATTTAAAAAAATGGAAAAGTGAAATTCAAACACGATTCGAATGCGTAACGGTTTTTGAAAAAGGCAGACTCCGCCACAAGTTTCATGATTCCACCACCAGAGTGCGGTAATTTGGTGAAAAAGAGCGTGGCATACAATCTTCATTACTTCCAACTTTTTTAATTTTAAATTTATGAAAATTTATGACACCTGATTCATATTTGGTGTCTTCTTTCTTCTTCTTCGATTGTATTAAAAAACATAATTTATTCTCAGTTAAAACCGAAATAACAACAAAAAAAGAACTTTCCAAAACAAATATTAAACCCCCCACGATAAAGTCGTATATCATTCACTCATTTCCGGTTTTTGATCGCTTTTAATTTTATTTTTTTAGTCTATTGTTCAACTTACAAGTCGAAATCTTCAGGTTTAGCTTCGAGAAACGGTCCGACAATGGCTGTGGCTGCATTATTAACCAAACCGTGAATGGGAGGCAGGTTTTGAAGAGCTTTTCTCGTCTCATCCCAGTCCGTTATGTCGACGCAAATCGTTTTCACCGATGGAACTTCTTTCTCGAGCGTTTCCAAATTGCTTTTCGTTTTTGACAGAGCGAAAACGGTCGCACCGCATGATATCAATTTCTTTACCAAATCCCTACCGATTCCTACAAAAAGCCACAAAAAATTTATTAACATTTTCCTTTCTTCTTCCTTCTCCTCTCAAACCTTTTCGCCCATCCTCTTAAACAATACTCACCTCGACCTGCTCCGGTAACCAGAATCGTTTTATTATGAAATGATATCTCCATGATTAATTCAGCTGACGACAGAACACAATGGAGCCCGTCTAGCTTTTTAATTGCTTGTTATCGCTGAATGTATTATGGATGTTGTTCGTCTAAAATTAGAAGCGGGAATTTTATTTATTTTAAAAATACTCCAACAAAAGAAATTTGAGGACTCAAATGACGTCATCACGGGAGAGAGGAATCAAAGCCGTCATCGAACCACTCACCACTACAGCGGTCTACTACAAAATCTCCCCAAATTTTTCCTGCTTTCACATTTTGAACCATATTTTTTAAACACCCATTTCCGGTTTATTGTTAAGTTGAAAACACGACAGCTTTTTAATACCAACAAACTCCAGCTTAATTATTAAAAATAGATAAATTTGAAAATGGAAATAGTAATTCAGAAGTTGGAGATTCGAGTTGCCATCATCGTTTGGAAATGGAACAAAGGAGCCGGAAGTTTGTATCCCAAATGTGATGGAAAAGTTAGATGGGAGTATAATGGAAGCGGAAATTTGGTTTTGCACATTTGTGACGTCAGTTAGAAACATGTCAACAATCGTCTCTACTATCCGAGTTATATTAGCCGCTGACCCAGGCTCTCGAGACTTTTAACCCAGCTAATGAACTTGTCAGCCGTCGAAGGCTCAAAAAGTAAATTTGTCTGACATCCTCAACTATTTACCACACTTAAGGAATTTTTTGAAACATTTATAGCAGCTTTATAATGGTAGTTTCTACCCGTTTTTACACTTCCGGTGATGGTTAATAGTAATAATAATAAATGTATAATCGTATATACTTATGTTTATTCATTTTCTCATTCTATATATATTTTTTAGAAGAGCTATTTATAATATAACTATATATGTACGATATTATAACTCCACTCAACAGTCATCTTATATCAAAAACTAATTCAAATCGCCACAAAATGGCGTTTAGTGATGGGATGTCTCGAAGACAAACATAAAAAGTGGATTATCTTTCAAGTGATTTAAATAGACAATTAGTTTATCTTTTTATTAGGTAGATAAAGTTAAAATGAAAGTTGTTTTGATGAACCGCTAGTCACATTAGCGCGGTTAAAGACTTCAAACCTAACTTACGCATTCGTTACGTCACGACTTGCATTCGAATCGGTTGATGGCACCAGTTGAACGATGCCAGCCGGTTTGACTACGTCGCAAGGACCAGTCACAATCACGAGGTAAAAGAGCCACGTCAAGATCTTCACAACACAAAAGACACCGTAATGCTAAGAAATGTTAAAAATCTATTTCGCTGTGACCGTGTTCGCTGAAATCGTTCTGCTGCGAGGAGGTGAGTGTGACCAACTTTAAAAAAAATTTTTTTCCTACTTGTTTGTGGTGGTATGATTGATTTGTAACGTACACTCTGATAAGAAAACCAACCGTTTATCTCATGCGTGATCATTTTAAACAGAAATATGGAAAGAAGACGTTACCTCAGCAATGAAAATCGGTTTGTCCACGACAGGATACCAAAGCGTCGATCTCAGATGCGATGCTGAACATTTTTCCGTGAACGTGACCTTGAACAAAGATTTCGAAGGAGTCGTCTACACGAGAGGAAGTTTCAACGACAAGAAACCGCCTTGTTTTAAACGCTACGATCAGAATGATCTTCTATCGGATGATAAGCTTCGGATCAATTTTAAAATTCCCTTTCATCGCTGTCGAACGGTTATGGTGAGTCACTTTTTCAGGACCGTTTTCCTACTCTGACGATTTTATAAACCATAAAAATCTTTCAGGATGTTGCTGAGTCTCGATACACCAACACTTTGGTCGTTCAACACGATCCGGACCTTATTATGCCGGGAGATGCTGCTTTCAGTTTGGATTGCTCTTTCGTACCTGAATTTAAAACTTCAGCCGATATGACTGCCACCGTCAATGTGGACACACCATTCAAATCTAAGATAACACTAGTCGATGCCGATCCTTCGGAAAAGTCAAAGTCAGAAAAGCAGAACTTCACAGTTTTCAGCAAAAGTGAAACGGTTTCCTTCACTCCGAATTCGGTTCCAGCCAAAGATGAGCTATAGACGAACAAGACAAATCGAATCGTTTGATGAAATAACATCTCCAAACAAATGTAAGCGTCTGAAAGTTCTTTTAACGATTCCTGTTATAATTTTTTCAGGCAATCGGTACCAATGTATGAAAAGTTTCTCACTTTCAGAATTAAAAAAATTTTTAATTTGCCTGGGAAAAAAAATCTTTGAGTAGGCGTGAATTGTCTTTGTAAATGATGTTCGCTTAGCCTCTTCAGTTTTTCTTTAAAGTTGGCCTTGTTATTTTCACCCTCGCGAGAGATAATTAAAATCGGTGCTGAAGTCATCGGAGAGGAAAATCTTCATCTTTCTCTCAGCCATGGTTTGTCGCCATATTCTTCCAATTAAAAATTTTAAACTTTAAACTTTTCTCCCATTATCTTGTCTTATGAAAAGGAAAACTTCTTTCCTTTCATCCCCTTGTTCTGTATTTAGTCCTTTGAGCGAAAAAAAGTAGATAAACCAAACTTATGGTTGAATGAATACTTCCGGCTTTGATGTTACTCTTCCTTCTTTCCTCGTTTTGGCTAAATAATGACACAGTTGTTTCAACCGCTTTTTCGTCTTCTTTAGGTCATGGCCTTGTATAACTTGATTTGACTCTCTTTGTTCCTCTCAAATTGTGTTATCCTCTCTCTTCCCGAGCCACCAACCTCTTGGTTGTGTTAGTGGTAATCTTAAGTATGACAAATTGTAGTTAATTCTAAAACGGACTAAAGGTGAAACTACTAGATTGCGCGCTATCTGCATTTATTCAGCGCCAGGTTCAGGTGATTTCATTTGTTATATGGTAGTCATGAGAGATGGGTAATGTACATTAACTCATAGTTAGTATGAGGGCATTATAGCTAGCGTAACTGTATGATTCGTTATTCGTCACAGTACTCACCGAACTTGTCGAAGTTCTGTTGATTACTGATTAGACGAGTACTCAGTGCATCTGAGCACCCGCAGTATTCTCAATTCACAACGCGTCAACTTAATTGTCCGGTAATAGTGACTGTTATCTAGAATCACAGACACACTCACAGATTTATTGTAAGTATTTGACAAATGGTTTAATACCTTATACTCGAGTCGCATTAGACAATCTCCTCAACAGTAACCAACTGTAACAATGACCTGGGACGGTGAGGAATTATGTGAACGTCCGGTTTGTTATTCTATTTACATGTAACTGCAGAAAGCGTCTTTGTCGTTATTGGTTTAGAAAAGCTAAAACAAACGCGCGATTAGTTTTAGTAGTCAGTTAGTAAAATTTATTTTTCTAGAAGATAACAAAGCTAACTATAAAAATAAAACAAAAATTTTTATATTTTCTACTACTGTCTATTATTTGTTGTCATCTCATAGCTTATCAACGCAAGATTATCTTCCTTCTCCTCATCTCTCTTTCTCGGTGTCCTAAATTCATTTTTTCCTTCGGGAACTGAGTAACCGCTTTTTTACTGATTTCTAGAAAAATAATAGACTCAGGATATGATTCACGAATTTTTTTCACAATCATACAACTCCATTTACTCATACCCGGATGAAAAGGTCAACGAAAATCTCCAAAAGCTGTCATTTCGCTATAAACCAGTAAAAACATTCAACCGCCCACGTCCGTCAAAATGACTGAAGAAGACGACATTCTTCATACTTAAATGAAACATCCTGCATTTCAACCCCTCGTCTCTTTTTTCTTTTAAGATTTCAACCCCCTACCCTACCCTCCACCACCCACCCCCCGTATGAAATGTTTATACTATAAAAACTATGTAGGAGGCCTTGAAAAATCTTCGCGACCGAGCTTTCTGATTTATTGCTCCGCCGAGACTGAGATCGGTGTCGTGTTTATATTGTTGCTGAACTTGTTTTTGATTCTTCGAAACGACAGCATCGAAGCTCTTTTTTGAGGGGAGGGGGACTGAGAAATTTAACGCAAAATTAATTTCGAACTGTGTTAATTATTTTCTAAGTCGAGCTTTCGGAAAGTTGGTCCGTTTCCTTTAGCAGGAAAAAAGCAGAAAATGGTCGAAATGATGACTCCTTTTTCTAAATTATCTTCTGCCTTTCCTTCATGTCATCATCATTATCATTATTAACACTAGATGTATATTATACTTAAAATTTTTTATACTGAGCCAGTTTGACCCACACAACAAAATCGGTTTGAGAATTTGACTCAGGAGAACACGCTTATAGGAATCATTTCGACTCATACATAAGCAACATAACCAAGCCAATTTATCCCAAAGACTAATTAAAGTAAGCCAACTCAATTTAGACTATTAGACAGAGCCAATTTGTCCACCTAACACAACTTGAGTGAGTTAAATTGACTCAAACAACAAAAACTTGACTAGGATTTGACTCAGGCACAATTTGATGCAACCTATTCAGCCCAAACGAGACAAATTGACGTAACTCATACCAGAGAAATCAATTCACCTAATACAATTTTGATAAACTTAAATGAGTCTAACTGACTCACCAAATAAATTTAGTGTACCAACCAAGGTATGATATTTGACTCAGATCACTGTTAGTAAAATAGATTTCACAAAAACGAAAATAAAACTCTTTTTGATATTAATATAAAACAAAAAAATATTTTTATTAATAATAATATAAAAGTTTAGTATGTTCACGTAATCAGTGGCGTGAATAGGAAAGCTAGTAAATAGAAATACCGCTTCTATCAGTTATTAAATTGAAACGGAACACTGTCAGTAAGGAAAATTATAATTTGAGTTTTCTTAGAGTTTTCTGGGGAGTGGGTGGCTCACCTAATCTCTCAGTCCCTGTCAGATAAATTTTAGTCAGAATTAAGAAAATACAAATTAAAAAAGATTTTGTTATTATGTTAACGTTTTTGTTTGTAATATAATCACTCAATCTGTCGGCTTGTTTTGTGTTAAATTAGGCCCAACAGTTGTCTCGTCCACTTGTCATTTACATTCTCTAAGACACCTAAATATAAAGGTTATCCCCTCCCTTTCTCCGAGCATCTCATCATCCTCCTTATTTATTATAATATTATAAATAAAATAAAATTGGCGAATTATTGTTACCTAATAGTTTTCAAATCTCCCACGCGCCTAAAAAAATTCGTTGCTGACTTCTTAGTAATTAACTGATCGGGAAGTTTGTGCGGAAGGAAGGAGAGAGAGCGGCTTCCTCAGCAAAGTCCGCTATATGACTATAAATATTAGTGGACCGGAACGTAATATTGTATATATGTTATGGTAAAAGTGATAAATCAAGCAAATATATATTGATTCCCGGAGATTATCCATAATCACCGAATAAACTAGGTTAATGCTACAAATTATTGAGTATTTACCGGCTAGTTTATGAAATACCCAGCTGGTAACAGGAAATTTAACAAAAGTTTGCTCTTGTATTTGGTTTCTATCATTTTTCAGACAAGAGACAAGCTATCGAATTATCTGTGCTCGCTGACAGCAGTGAATGTACGTCCCAGCAAGAAGCGGCAAATACATGAGAAGCGACAGAAGCCAAACAGCAGAGCAAATTTTTCATTAAATTCCGCATTACTAGCTGAAGATTTTATAAACTAGCCGGTAAATGTGATAAATAATCCATAACTTGTTGCATCATTTATTTATTTCACCACAGAAACCATTTCCGGTCCTCCTAATAAAATTTTTTAAAGACTCTACCGCCTGACTGGAAAATTTGGAAAATCTCCGCCGTTGTACTGCCAAAGCTCACAAAACACGAGGCGTGGAAGTAAAAGGAAAAAAAATTATTTCAGGAAGAAGTAAAAGAAGAAATAGCGATGAATATATCAGATGGAAAGAAGAGGGAAAAAGAATTTGAAGAAGAACGGACGTGGAGAAAGAAACGCGTTCAGTCTGCTCCGTTCACCATATTTCGGCAAACGTCGTTCTTCCATCCCCCGCTCGACGCCCCCACGTTCGTAGCGAGAGCCTATAAAGCAAGCACACGAACCTCGGAGGATCGCAGTTGCATTTTAAAATTTTCCTTTTTTGTTCTTCCGCCAAGTGTTGTGTCCGGTTTTCAAATTCGTGAATTTTTGATTATTTTTTGTGAAGACCGCTTCGGTCCTCTCCAATTCAACTCACTCCAACCGCAGTAAGTTTGTCTTCATTTTATTTATTTATTTATTTTTTAATTCAGAACGAAATTATTTTTCTGGACATTGTCATTTCTTAAATTTCTCACTTCTTACAAATACTATTTATAAAAAACATTCATCAAATTTCATATTTATATATTTGGTTTCTGGGAAAAATATTCTAAATTTCAAATCACCTAAAATTTCAATTTATCACTCAATTAATAAGTTATTAAGAAAATAAGAACAAATAAATTTAAATAATAGAAAATCAACAAGTTGAAAATTTTGAACATCCAAATTTTAGTTTAACCGACTCAGGTTTTTGAAGAAAAATTTTTTTACCAAATTCTTTGAATTTCTGAAAATTTTTGTTGATTGGCTGATTATTAGCTAAATTTTTGATAAATTTATGAGAATCAAACTCTACATCAAGTTGCCTACAAAATTTATGTTTTTTGGTCAAATTTCATTTTAAAAATTCATAAGAAAAGTTTTTTTTGTTGCATTATGCCCTAGTTAACATGTATCAACCTGTCCCCAAATTTGAGACAGCAGGTACTTGATCTAGCTTTAAGGGGTCCTATCTATGAAACAGACCCAGAGATTGGATGAGCGATAAACTCAAAATTGAGTTGAGGAGACGAGAATAAAGTATTCTTGAGTAGTAAGTGAAATTTCTGATAGTGTGAAGGTAGAGAAACCAAAATAGTATAAAATTAACATACAATAATATATACGTAATAATATATTATTGACAAAATAATTATTTTGGGAGGGGGTAGTATCAATTTTAAACAGAATTTTGCAAGCTTTCTTCGTTACTGATTGTAACACGCTTGTTCTGAACACATTTGTCTATTCTTCCTTGCTTATGTTCTTTTACTGTCTCTTCTCTACTTAGTTGTTATGATAATAATAAATATTAATAATTAAACAATGAAATTAGTCTTAGAGTATTAAATAAGAAAGACAGAAAGGGTGTAGAAGGGAGAAATTGAGAGAAGAGTGCGGAAGGGTCTTGTGGTTTCTGTCTGTTGAAATATTTTCTCAAAATCAGAATATTAATACCAGAAAATATGGGTCAAATTGTTAGAAACAAATTAAACGCAAATTTAAATTTTATAAAAAGGACAGTATTCCCAATAAGCTAGCTTAATTATATTATAGATAAGTCGATTGGGTTATTGTAATACTTAAAAAGGGCAAAACGGTAATAATATTGAAACAAAATTTTTGAGTCTAAACAAAAATTTTTATAGTCACGTGATCACAAACCAATATTTTAACAATAATAAAAAATAATTTAGAGACTACATAAGCTTATACATCATCTTAGACGGATAGGCTCTAATCCCTTAGCTTTGTCCTTCTTGGGCCAAATTTCCTTTTCAGGACAAATTTCCATTATAACCATTGCGGCTGGGCCACACCAATAAAGATTTTACAAGTCCGATTTTCGATGCATACAGCCCACCCTCAGAGCATCGTCTTTATGTACATCTGTTTCTGTATGTATTTTCTGTATATTGCCTCATGAAGATATGTTGAGGGAAACAATGTTAGGAGTTTCTGAGCACAGACTAGAACATTTTCATACTGGTCAGGCACTATAGTTCAGACTTAACAATGAGCAATCGAACTTTCACAAATTTTCAATCGGTTTCCACTGGGCCAGTCAGTAGAGCTTGGTGGACCGCAGTTTGAGTACCAAGGCTCTAATCTATAATCTAAGGATGAGTCAAATTTTACTGTGAACAATATTTAAAAGCCATCAGAGAAAATTTTTTTTGATACATAAATTTTATATTTTCATAAATTTGTGAGGGCAAAAATCTTTGATCAAAAAAGAACTTTCAACAAAGTTTAAATTTTTAAGAAATTTTAATTTGAACTAAAAATCTTGTAGGAGAAAATCCAGCTTTCATAAAACTTTAATTAGTTCTCCAAATTTTTATTGTTTAATTCAGTGCTTCCCAAAGTGGCCTATATCGGCTCCCAGGGGTCTATGACAACCTGCAAGGGGTCTAAGTCAGTGAAAAAAATTTAGGGATCCATGAAACGAAAATGGGGGTACACAATAGTGGATCTCAACATATACTGACAGTACCTATTTACTTACATTATACTATTTTAGAATATAAAGACACATACATTATTTCTAAGAGTACCTACGAAGTAGCCTAAAAAATTTACGTCACTACAGTGAGAAATTTATAAAAATTAACTTCAGTTATGTAGGGGGTCTACCTAAAACCTAAAAACATGGTCTACTACACAAAAAAGTTCGTGAACACCTGGTCTAATTAATAACTAACCAATCATCATTTATTATTATTTATTTATTTATTTATTTTTCAATTTCACAATCTCAAATTAACTCCAGTTTCCATTTTATATTTAAACTTTTTCTCAATTCGAAAGCAAACATTTCCTCAGATCATTTCTCATATTTATCCAGATAATCTGCTTATCATCTCTCTGACGAGACAGATTATCTTATAAAAACTTGTCAGGTCGAATAAAAAAATAAAAAAAAATTTCTCTCCGACAGCGGAAATTTTTTTTTTTACAAACATAATTTTTTATTTTAGTTTCTTTCTGATTCCAATTAATTGGATTTGAATTAATTTATAAAAGTTTCCGTCGTAAAAGTTTTGTTTTTTTGAATTTTTTGGTGGGGGGCCAATTATAAGCGAGATCAATAACCCAGAGTCAGATAAATTTTTTTTGGTTAGCCATTTTGGAGTAGTTGATTTAGGGAAATGGAAGAGAAATAGTTAAAATAGAAAAATATTTCGTTCTAAAAATCAAAAAGTTTGCTGAAAAATTTTAAATACTATTTACATTTCCCTCTTTTCATTTTTATTTTAACCTGAGAAAGAGATATAAATTTCAATGTTACTTCCTCCAGCTAAGAAGTTTTACCGGAAAAGCAAAATCCTGACGACAAATGAGAAAACTTTTCTTTTTACTCAGCTTAACAGTTATGTTGTCATTGCATAAATTTAGAAAAATAAACTTCCTGTGCGGAGGCGTAGTGACCTTACCCCAGTCTTCATTCTCGTTTATAAGCATCATCATTTCGTGAAAAGTGGAGCGAACGCTTAAAAAGTCCTATATAGTGGTACCTCGGATTACAAATTTATACCAGAAACATTTGCGAATTAGTTTATCTTTGTTTCGGTTCACGAACACCCGAGTAGTTGTATATATACTGTTATATTAATATTTTTTGGTAATTAAATTACTTCTTCGGTTTTGGATGGGACCAGCTTCCTGTTGTTTGTTTGTTGTGTTCATTCTCTTCATCTTTCACTCATTTTCAGTTTTGGTGTTCTCAGGTATCTAGAGTACAGTTTGTAGGATGTTTTCGAAGTAGGTAGTCGTTCTTGTGGAAAAATCTTAGCTTATTTCCAGGCGAGTATTAATACTGAGTACAAAGTCAAAACTCGGTTGTATTTACATGCACCAAGTAGAAGCCGGAATGAAAGGGTAGCAAGCAGGTAAAAAGGATTTTGGTGGAATGCGGAAGGTATGTTGTTAAGAACAAGAACAAAGACTCTCTACCTGGTGACGCTACAAGTTCTTGGTGTGCAGTTTCTAACTCTCTTTGGTCTTTTTCTACATTCATGAAGCGCTTTCTGAAAGTGTGCATTACTTCTGAAACGAATTCCTCATACAAATGTGCATTATTTATGGAACAAGGTTTTGATTTCCGTTTCCATATTTGTATCAGAACTTTTCGATCTTGGACAATCAGACTTCTTTATATTCTCCACTTTTCCTTTTTCAAAAGTACTTGAATATCCGGTCTGACGGTTCGCCTGGGTCTATTTTAACTACTCGTCTGTAGAGGGTTAACCTGCTCGGAAACTTCCTTGTTGTATCTTCTGAGTTTGTTTTTCTATCTTATCGAGTTTAGAATCTTTCTTAGAATCTTTTATTCTTTCTGCTGTAGTAATCCTTTTCTGTCACCTTCTTTCTTCACTACTTTGATATGAAAAATAGCGGAAGAGCTGGTGTAGTGGTTTAAGTGCTGGACTGTCGGAGTTATGGTCGTGAGTTCAAATCCTCCTCTCGTATCCTGATATACCTAAGGTTGAAAAACTAAACTGAGGGGACTGAAACTAAACTAGACTAAACTAAACTAACTGTAAAGTGTGTTAAGATCAAAAACGTGTTACTGGGATCGATATTTATCGCAAAAAAATTTCATCTCTGTTGAACACTTATTCTTTCCAGAACTCAAAATCAGGTATTTCGACTTAAACGTAACCTGAGACAGATCAATTGTATGATCTCAGTTATTAAAACTAAGACGAGTCAAGGCTACTTCTCTCGTTGGACTTAAAACTTGGAACTTAAACTACTTATAAAAAAAATTTATTTGAACATAACAATTTGAAAAGAAAATTTTTGCAACATCTCTCCTTCTCCATCTTTTATGACGCGATTTGATTCTCTTGTTTAGCAATTCAAAATGTATGTTAGTACTTTGTGACGACATAAATATTTACGATCTCATTTTTACAAGAAATGATACTGTCTTTCGAACGTTTCGAATATATCGACTCAAAGAACGAGTCCAATTACTCTTCGATTCCTAATGATCTTATTCAAAAATGTCAATTAAATCAAAGTTAATTCAATTACGCCACAGCTCATTCAATTAAGATGGTAAAATTCAATCGGGGCTGATATAAACAATGAATGAATATCAACACGAACCGAATGATTAAAAACATCGTGAATTAAGATCAAAAATCATAATTAGCTACGGTGTATCTTCCTCCTACATTTCCTCCTCATCTTCTTCCTCTCTTGCCTTTTCTCTTTCTCTGTTTTACTTTCTACTTCATTCAATTCCTCCTCCTCCTCCTCGTTATTATTATTATTACTGTTAATTTTTTGTACTATTAGCCTTTCCTACAGACCCTTGGTACTGCGACCCACCAAGCTCTACTAGTGGGCCAGTGGTCCAGTGAACATTGATTGAGTGAAAATTTGGCCGACTACTCATTGTTAAGTCTGAACTATACTGCCTGACCAATACGAAAATTTTCGGGCCTGTGCTCAGAAACTTTCAACACTGCCTCAACATATCTTTATAATATACAGAAAATACAGACAGAAACAGACTGATAGATATACATACAGATGATGCCCTGAGGGTGGACTGTATGAGTCAAAAGCCCGACTGTAAAATCTTTTTTGGTAAGTCGTGTGGTCCAGCCGCAATAGCCACAATGAAAATTTGGCCCAGGAAGGAAAAAGCTTGAGTACCAAGGCTATACCTCGTATATAGTACCTCCAGTCATATCCATTACCGATTCCTGGGGTTAAGAGATTAGTCTATTCCTTAAATATAAAGCCCCTTTAAAACCAGATCAACTAATCAATGTCTGTCTTAGAGACAGGCGGTAGCTAATCTTGATCGTGGGCAAAAAATTTGACTGAAGAACTTGAGTTCCACCAGACAGTACTGCTTCAAATTTTTCTACTCCACAAGTGTGCATGATTTATGAAATGGATCCTTAAATTCTAAGTGCAGTACTTAGAATATAGACTCTTAATAGCGTTGAAACTGTTTTTGATCTTTGAAATGAGATCTCGATGGGAATTGTGCATTATTTATGAAATACGTTTTGCAAAAATCGTGCATATTTCATAAAATGAGACTTTCATAAGACAAATACAGTATACATTCAACATCTCCCCAAACTCCTACTTTCTTGTTCTCATTCTAATTCAGATCATCGTGGCCCGCAAAAAATTACCAGCGGTTCGGTGTCCCCAGTCTAAATCACGTCCTGTTCAAATCAGGGGAAGAAAATTTTCCCTTACTCACTATAAAATAATATGACTCATTAATCTATGAAACTGTTTCCGTTCTTCGTAATATATATATAGGCAAGCCTTCAAAAGATAAAAATGAAAGGTTCTATTATTTTTCTAGTGGCAATAAAAGAAAAACAATTTTCCGAGAATCTCATATTCAGTCTTGATTGCAATAAAAATAAAGTGTGACATAAATGACTCTTCACTGGAGACTACGACGACGACGACGATGACAATGACGACAGCGACGATAACCTGTTCAAAGGCAAAAAAAAATTTCAGAGAAAAACCAAAATTTCCAGTCGAGGTCTTTGATGAGGATTTATTCCCCCCTCCCCCCCGCAAAGTTCAAGGAGACTTTTCTTTGTGCGAAATCTTTCTAAAATTATTTTTTGGGGGAAAAGGAAAAACAAATATAAATTACTACAGATAGACAGAAGGGGTGGGGGGTGAGTTAAGAGACACAGGAAACGTTTTTATGTGGTCAATACAAAAGCTTCGAAGCTTTCCCAATACGACAAATTATTGACCTGAATAGAAACCATCTCCGAGCTATACATCCCTAAACCATCCTTCCATGTCTTTGTTTATACAGTAAAAAAAAATTCGTATAACATTTTTTTTCAAACAGCTCTTTTCCTGTATGTACCCACACATCTTTTCCTTTATTTCCGTTTCCGGTGAGCTCAAAACCATAAATTTTCTTTTCCTCTCGTTAATATTTCAACGTTTCCAGTGTTGTGCCATCTCACCTAACCTTGCCGGGAAAATTTTTTGTGTTTCCTTCGACTTCTCTCTGAACCCAATTACCAACAGACTTCGTGTCAGTTCAGTGACATTTCATTTCTTTGACTTTTAGTGAATGAAATCAAGCGCCACAGAAACATGATTTGGTTCGAGAATTTCGAATTTGGTTTTCGTTCAGATACGTAAACCCAAATTTGTAAATCATAAAGGCTACTGTCATGGCATAGCGAGAGAGACACACGACTATGTTAACTTAGTTACGCGTGACTTTGTTAATTTAACAAGTTGGTGTGTGGGTTCTTCTTGTTACGATTCACTCATGAGGAACTCTCCTGGAAACTTAAAACTACGCCGTTTTAAAACCTAGGAAACTATTTCTCTTTGAATGATGTTACGTCAGCTATAATTTTGTGGTGGGGTTTGAGTGTGTTGTGTGCTCTCTCGCTTTGGTGGTTTAAAAATTCGGAGCGTGAATTTCGCAAAGAACCTAATTTTTCATTCTTCTTCCCTGCCTCCCTCACTATTTTCCTTTCAGACCATTGTATACTAAGCAAAGTTATGTCTCCTACAATAAATAAATTCGCTTTCGGATTATCCTTTCACGGGTTAGAGCAAAAGGCAGAAAGAAAAAGGGGATTAGACGAACAAAAGGAACAGTCTCAGAATTTGACACACGAGTCACATGTCGCGGCTCGTGACTCATTTCAGCGGTCAGCAAATTAAGTGAAAATCTTGATATTTATTCTCCTAATCTTATAGAAATGTCAAGCTGAAGAATTTGAGATAAAAGAAGAAAACCTTTCAGACGTTGAGTTGTTATAATTTTTCTAAAGAAATCTTTTCTTCCTTTGTGCTGTTGTCATGAACTCTCTCTCTCTGCTGTAAATAATTGAAGAAAACACTCATGAGACTATTCTTTCTTTTTTCATATTTTATATCGTGTCAACTGCGTCAGCAATTTTTTTCCTTCCGGAGGAAGGGGGTAGAAGGCTCATATCAACAAGAATTTTTGAACCGTGTCATTAACTAAACTGGGCGGTGTGGAACCCTTTTCTTCTTAAAATACTCGTGTTGTATATTCATTAGGTCGGATCATAAATAACTTCCGTTTTCTAGAAAACACTTCTTTCGAAGACAGTTAAATAAAGTTTTGTTTCATAAGTATTATGTTAAGGATTCATTTCAGAAGTGTAATATTTATTGTGTAATATAACTTTACGAATTATACGTCATCGTGGGTTACTTTTGACAACTAATTCCTTTTGTAGAGAACTAATTTTTATTTATTTATTTATTTTGAGTTTTAATACCGTTTTTAACCATTTGGTATAACAGGATATGGTTGAAGATTCGAAATCACGACTATAACTTCTATAATCAGCTCCTTTACCACCACACCAACTCCTGGGAGAAGTAATTTCACAAGTAATAGTCAGATTTATCAAGGAATTATTTCATAAATATTGCACACAAGGAAGACCTCAATGTATATACGACACACTCACTTGTTTAAAGTTTCATTTGGTGTTTCGACTTTGTCTTCCTATTTTGTAAAAATTTTCTTTGTTTTCAAAAATTAAATCTAAAAAGACGTGAACGATTTATTGTATTAAACTATAAAAAAAGGTCATCTTAAATTTAAGAACAGGTGGGTGTTACTTTTGTAATCACTTCTTGTTAAAACCGTGCGTAAGCATCCATCCTAAGCTACATATAACTTGACCTGACAGTGGGTCAAATCCTTGATTTTTATATATCAGCATCTTTTAAGCTTCAGTTAGCTCCTAAACCTATCTACCTTCCAATCATTCTAGTTAATACTCAGAATCCAAACGGTAAATGACTTTCAGCTAAATCCATTCGCAAGAATAAAAAAATTTATGAAACGCGAAATGAGTTTACGTATGTCATGTCTTTACAAAGTCACATTTCAAAATTATTTTTCGAAAAATCCTTTTAATACTTTCCCTGACTCCGCAGCCTCCGTTTCTACTCCCTTCATCCCAGTTTCCTTCCTTTGTCACCGAAAAAAGTTTATAAAGGCATTGAGATAACCAAATAAGTCGAGACACAAAAGGAAAAAGGTTGAAAAGAGTGTGGGAGGAAGCGCGAAGCTGCGTCGAATATTCGCATCGGCCTCTTTATTATTTTTTATAATTTATACCCGGCGATAAATTAAAAAATCGAGGAAGAACTTTATTTGGAAACTGACATTTCAACCTTTAGACCCTTCCTCGACGATTTTTTATGTTTGAAGGTCTTCTCAACCCTAAAGAACATATTTATAGAATAATCAACAACCAGAAATCCATCAAGTGATACAGATAGACTCTGATCTTGGGTAATGATACTCGCTGTGGGGTATATGTGACGTGAATTTTAAAGGGATTTTCACTAAATTTGATATAATAATTGTGCTGTCTAATTTTAAAGTGGTTTAAGAAAACTCAGATCATGTGATTTGTGATTGATTTACTATAAACTTTTTATCTTTAGTCAACTTGTAATAATGGTTATAGTATAATTTAGAAAGTGCTGTAGTCATACTTAAGTTATTTAGTAGTATATTAGGTAGACCGAGAGATGATATTGTATATAGGTTTCGGTAAAAGTGATCTTCCGTATCCTCCTACAGCCCTAGTAGTGCTCTCTTCCTTTATCTCTATCTCTAGTAGTACTGGTACCGATTGGTAGGTAGTAGGGGTAGGGGTTGAGCCCAGTAAAAATTTTTCTGCCCATAAATCTGAAAAATTAGTGGGGCCAAGGATTGACCATCATTTTTGGCTCTCCCTTCCCCTTCCGGGCCTTTAAAGATGGCCAATATTAAAAATGCTTTAGATTATGAGGATAAATCGGTTGAATCTATATATATAACCCGACAATTATTCATAATCACCCATTATTCTTGGTAAATGTGATAAATTACTGAATATTTATCATACTTACCGGGTAGTTTATGAAATATCTAATTCAAAATCTGAAAAACTTTTACTGAATTCTTCATCATCAGTTCGAGATTTATTAAACTAGCCAGTAAATGTGATAAATATTCAGTAATTTGTCATATTAGCCAGCCTAATTGGTGATTATAATCTCCCGGAATCACTCGATTTATCACTTTTACCCCAACTTTGTAATGCAGAGAATTGACATTATTTTCCGGCCCACCTAATATCATTCTGGCTAATATCATATCTGGCCTAATATCATTCATGTAATTTAAAATTGACCAATAATTAAACCTTTGATTTCTCGAAACAACAAAATATGTACTTAAACCACTTTCAAAGTAAACGGTTCAAATAACAGGCTGAAACTTCAAAACTTACATGACGTGAGGTATCACTGATGTTCAGTATTTCTTCTTTAGCGTCAATTATGTTGAATTGAGTAAAGTCCTATAATAATGCTCTGAACTGAATGAGATGACTTATAAAATCTGTATATCTTCGATAGAATGTTTTTTTTGGGGGGTAGAAAATTTTTACTCCTCAATTTATAATTAAGACAAAACTGTAAAGCACTGATATCTCCTAAAACCCGAGCTAATTATAAGCAATCACGGATTAAAATTAGATTGAAAATCAATAAAATCTCGACTCTGTTGCGATAAATTTATTCTAAAATCAATAATTAATAAAAAAAAACTATTTTTCGAATGAATCAAGACGCGTCAAGACTTGAAAACCGTTACGCCAGCTAAAGGAAATTTACAGGTCAAAGGATAAACAATAAAATATTACGTCATGACTTTCGGGGCCCCATTTCCGTCGTTTCGATATTATTGCCACGATCATCGACCTAAAATTCCTTTTGACCGTTAAGGTTATTATTGTAAACAATTTGTGAACGGCATTTTTTTGTGGTAAAATTTTGCTTTTTCGAATATGTCGAATTTAATTTTGTTTTCTTACGTTATATAACTTTAAAATGAGCTCAGTGCTTTACATCTACAGGTCACACACTCGATGCGAAATCGGAGTTTTAGTTTGGCAAAATAAATTAATTTACAAACTTACTTCCGCAATTTCGTTGTCAAGTCAATAACATCTCACGAATTTCGACTCTAAAAAATTTTTATTTGTTTATGTAAAATTTTTATCACTTTTTTTTTACATGACCATAGCAAATATTTTAGAATATAGGCACTTAAATATGTAATCCACGTGGAATTTCTTATTAAAAAAAAAGTGTGCGAAGAAGAGATGAAACTGCTCAAGCAGCCTCTTCTTAAGACTTGCCCTTACAGAAAACAATTCAAAAAAAAAAATTCACTTATTCCCGATAACACAAATATGAAAAAAGTAACACGCTTACGATTTAATTATGGTTGAGCGAAAGAAAAAAAAAAATTAACCTAGGCTATGGATCTAGATGAGTTTAACCTTCGCAGGGATCACAAACGTTCTTTCTCTTTGTCGCGGCGTTCATGGCAAATGTTGGGTTTAAGCAATATCTCTTTCGCTCTTGAATCAATCCGAGTCTGCAACCGTTGTCCAAAGCCATTTGAATTTGACTCCTAGTTGCCTTGATGTTGTAGTTCTCCTGTAGACACCGCCGAATCTTTTCGGGCGTTGCAGATTTGAAATTTTCAGCAGCCACTAAAATATCGGGAAGAAGTTCGTCGATAGTCTCTTCTTCGTCATCATCGCCGGATGAATGCTTGCGTTTTCTATTCGACATTTTATTAGATTTACTTGAAAATTTCGAATTTTTCTTAGTGTGGATGCGAATACGAAAAATTTATTTTTTCCGCTTCAAAGAATCAGAAAATTCAATAATTTTTACTAGAATGATCGCTATTCAATTGTTTTCATTATTCTTGTTGACAAAATTTTAGGGGAAAGGACGATGGAATTTTGAGTTTTAAACCTCATAAGCTAAACATAATACTCAGCGCAGACTACTTTGGAAACATTCGAATTCGGGAGTTTCCGACGTCAGCCAGTGAAAATAAGAAAAGTTTTTACAGTTTTCTTTGATTTGATTAATTTCTTTCGTACAGACGGCAGAAAATTTGTATTCAAATTAACACTAATTGGTTCTTCTAATCATTGGATGTTCGAGTGGTGGAATTTCTTAGTTCTAGGACCCCAGACACCATCTCGTTTTGCTTGTCCTGCAGGTGGTAGAAATCTGTTTGCAAAATTTCTTTGCATTTAGCGAATTTAATATTCCTTTGCTTATTATTCGAACTGTGAGAATGACTGCTGGGTGGGCGGTATTGAATTTTGACAGTCCTGCTGAAACTGAATAGGAGGCGGAACGGTTAAAAAAGAGTTGGAAGCCACGATTTAGAATGTTTCTCCCAGTTTTCTGGACAATGTCGCAATCTCAACACGCCTACGATCTAACCCTCTGAACCCATGTCACAACCAGAACAAAAAAAAGGTTCATGTGCCACGACACAAACAGGCCATAAATCCAAACTTTATTATAGCATTTATGGTCTTAAATGAAAAGGTTCTAAGGTTTCGCATGGGGATAAGGCCATTAATAATATAAAGGGAACACAAGCCGATGCTTTAATAATATGTAGATTATTAGAGGGATAATTACTAACTCAAAAATCGGTGTCAAGTAACAGAATGATGATGACAAGGTTAATGATCAGTTTCCGTAATCTTTCCGAACGGGTTTTGTATTCTCTCGCGTTCGGAAAACTTAACAACCCATCTAAATTATATTTAAAAATTTCCTCAAACATGTCATTCTGTTTTCATTTTCACGGCCCCCCAAAAATAACGAACGTGTGGGTTGCCAACTCGGATAACCTCTAAAGGGTGACGAACTGCGGAGGCGGGTGGAATGAAGATGAGCTACCTTAAACACGTGACTGTGTTAGACCTAAGTCAATGATGATTGATAGATTGATATGAACCACCGATTTTACCAAACTAGAGACAGGGTTTCATACCGTAACATAAAAAATGGTCAGATTGAACACTCGGAGACAATAGACACCCAAAACCCCAGGAGCTAAGCTTAGTGACGTCACTGTCGGTGTGGACTTAACCCATTGCGTCTCAAATTTCAAGAGCCGTAAGACGGTGTCTTAGTAAAGGAAAATTTAATAAGGAATAAGGGTGTTCAGGTGAGAGGCATTATTTTGTTGTTGTTTTAATCTCCCAAAGCAGCGGGGGTCGATATATATTAAAGAAACGTGTTGATTTCGAGTAGGCGTCCCTCCTGTCGTTGACCTTTCGTAAAAAGTGTTTGTCGTCTGTGTGTGTGTGGTGTGGGACTGGCTCTGAGGTTTTGGTATTAACCTACGATCAATTAAAATTATCAAAATCCACTTCGTTTATTGAATTAACAAAAATGTCAATTTCTACGTAAATTTATTGACACCTTTCGTCACGAATATGATTCATTTCAAAGGTCGCGTTCGCGAATCGAACATAAGAATAAATTTAAATTTGGATGAGACGTTCTTCAACAAGTTACGGAGTTACTTTTGGAAATAATACAGAAAGGAATCCAAACATTAATTAAAGAGGAAACCTCGGATTGAAGAAACCATGAGGGTAATTGCAAACAGAGACAACAGATCTAGAACAAGACGAAATCTACCTTCCAAGGACAACTTTATCAAACAAATCCAGGCAAAATGTCGAACCATACACGAACACCCAGACCAAAAAGAAATGTTGTAAAGTGGCTTTAAATTTAAAACGAAGGTGTGCATTACTTTTGAAATAATTCAGAAAGCTCAGCACCCAAGTAGACGGTCAATTATTCAGTTACTTCCGGAACAAACGACTCGAGAACATTACTTCACGACTATTGAACAAGACCTGAAAGAATTAGAATTTAAGTATCAAGATGTCATTCCATAAATAACGCACACTTTTAAAAACAGAGAAATGGTTTACAGTTCATAAAATTCGAAAGAGACTTAGGTATAAGACAAGAAGATCTTATTTCAGAATTAGTGCACACTTTTCATTAAGAAGAATAATGAAAGTTTTATAGTGTAAGGTGTGGTCCAAATTAACAATAACGGACGAAACTCGATTTATTATTCAAAAGTAATGCACACTATTACCACATTGTCCTATCCTGTGACGTCAGCCATTGACGTCATGTGCCCATTTGCGCTCCTTCAGCCGACTTAACCCATTTGAGCTCATTTGCTGCTGTCAGTGGGAATTTGTTTCATCAGTACTGCACACTGTTGGTAAGAGGAAACTGCTGTGTAGATATCAGAAGAAACGGGAAGTAGTCACTAAGATCTCCGAAAACGTGGGAGTCTAAGAAATAAAAAGTCCGAGTTGCATGGGAAAATTACAAACTGAAAAGTGATTCAAGATGGAGGAAGGTTGAATGAAGGAACTGGATCAAGAAGAGAGTTAAGAATACAGCCCAAAAGAGAAGAAAGGTAGTTGAAACAAGGCGGTGTTTAAAAGAAGTTTAAGACTTTAGAGCTCAAACCGTATCATGTGCACACTTTCTGGCAGGGATGTTGGGTTCGCTGTACCGAGTAAACAAAACCCGGCTCACCACTGAGTTCTTCCAACGATATTTAGTGTAGTGCCAGAATATTGATATGATATAGGCATCAAGGCTAAATTTGTATGGGAAAAATCCATCAACAAAAATTTTCAAAAATATTTCCTCAAAAAACTCCACCAAGTTCTCCCAGAGTTGGTTCCAATTATCAAAATTAACATAAACCAGTACCCAAAGCAGATCCACAAAAACCCAAATCCATCCCTCAAAAATGGAACAACATTTCCCTTTTGCAGACCAAATCGTTGCTAATTAAATCGAAAAATTTGAAACTGTACACGGGGGGATGATGAATCAAATCAAAAACAAGGACAAAACAATAGAAAACGAAAATTTGGGCAAGAACCGGGGCTCAATTAAAATGTGTGGTTCCTTAAATATCCGGCTCCCGAATAATGCTAAATCGGGTCAACTTGTTTACATAAAGAAAAATTAATGATGTTGTTGAAAACCGGCGGACGATTATGACTACGTAATAATTAACAGAGAGAGAGAGAGATGGGGTAGGACTTTTAATAAAAATCTATAAACAACCGACGAAGTCTGGACGTCAATTAACCGTATAAAGAAGGCAGTGGGTAGAAAGTGTCACATTCAACCTCCTCCTATAATAACACATTTCGCGTTAATTACTCTTAAGTCGTTGGCTTCTTCTTTGGGGGTAGTTGGGGGTGAGTAAAAAAATTTTTTTGGGTTGTTGTTGGAAACAGGATGTCGTCAGATAGAGATGACGTAGATTCATCTCTCTCTCTCTCTCCCCTTTCCTTCCGTTTTTTGATGTAGCTTTCGACCTCTCCCCGATTTTCATTTTCTTTCTCTCTAACTACAAAAAATGATTCACCCTCTCACCACAGCCTCGAAGAATTCTGCAAATTGTTAAAAAACTTTGTGGTTGAATGAATGAAAACATTCCCCCGTCCCAAAAAAAAATTCTTATCTGGGTGACTGTCACCATGCGGGAAATTGAGTGGGTGACACATTTTGAAAATTTGAAATTTTGAAATTTCCCAACAACGAGGAAAAGCTTTTTCTCTTTTCCTGTAGTCAAAATAAAAGTAAACATTCACCTAATTAAATTATGATTCCAGCGAGCTAATTAACATTTATAACTAACTAACAAGGTGGATTTAAGAGACTCGAGAGGTCATCGCTGGTTAGCTGCTCCTAATCTCGAACATCCGGTTTTGTGTTGTTCCGGACCTTTTTCGTTCCCCCCACCACCATGTTTAAATTTCGTTTTATTTTCTTTTAGGTAAATCTAGCATGAACAAAGTCTTGCTGTTACTGCTGGTCACATTAGTACAGAGTCAAAGCGATGGCATTCTGTTGCCCAGCTCAAGGAACTCGGAGAAGTCTGATGAGAATTTAGAAGACTTCCAGCTGGAAGGTAAGGAAAACTCTTTCCTACGATTCTCATTGTTAGTTTTGTTAGTACTCTGTTGCGAGGAAGCATTGAGGGCACTAAGTAGATGGTAGATTTGACCGAAGGAAATAGATCAGCAACCCCCTAGCAGATAGTATCATGTCGGTCATTTACTATCAGATCACAAAAGCTCACCAAAGGCAGTTAAAAAAGCTTTTCAGCGGCCTGATCTGATCTACACTCTCCTGTAGAAGATATTTTTCATGAATGAGTTCCCCGATTTGGAGCTTTTTTACTGAAGATTCATTACTCGTCTAGACAAAAATTTTTTTGTGATTGATTTTGTCGCCAGAAAACTGACTGACAGCGGGGAAGGGGATGATATTAAAACTGTTACCCAAAAGCTTTCAAAAGTTATAAAAAATGACGAGGAGATAAAAACACAAAAAAAGTTGGCAAAGGTCTTAGAATGTTAGTGACTCCTCTTAGAGGCATGAGAGTGACCGGGGGTGGAAAGCTTTCATAACCAATTATTGAGCAAAGTCCAAAAAAAATTATTTTTGGGGTCAGACATTTATAAAATCATTTCTTTTCAAGGGGGTGGGCCACGGACCAATTCAAAAAAAAATTTTTTTTCTCTTTTTCAAATTTCCAGACTGGGACAACACGGACTCGATCTACTCCCCCGATTTGGACAAAGACTACACTGAAAAATATCACGTTCCGGGGAAGCGGTTGGCTACGGACTTGCTGACGAGGAGGAGCTCTTTAGACAAGAATTTTATGAGGTTCGGACGAGGTTTCAGCGAAAGCATTCCACAGAAATTCGCTCAAGTCGAAAGCTCCCCATTCCCCGAGAACAGGCCGAATTTCGACCGTCTCGGCCGTGGATTAAAGGATAACTTCATAAGGTTCGGACGTGGAGCCCACGATAACTTCATCCGATTTGGTCGAGGTAGCAAGGATAGTTTCATTCGATTTGGACGTGTCAGCCCTGATTTTTTCCGCTCTGGAAAAAGCGAACGTGTTAACTTCATCCGATTCGGTAGAGCCGATAAGAATTTCATGAGATTCGGAAGAGAGAAACCGGCCGGAAGTGAGGAAAAACCCGAAAACCTCGACAATCAAAACTGCCTCCATCGCTTTGCATCCATAGCCGAGAATGGAGATGGAAGTTTCGAAAGGTTCATCAAAGCATTCGGACCTCCGGATAATTTCATACGTTTTGGGAAAAGCGGAAATCAAAAAGAAAAACGCAACGGTACCAACTTCCTACGATTCGGCAAGAACGACCCAGCGGAAATGAACGAAATCACCGATGACTCCGACGCGGAATCAGGCAACACCCAAGATTCCTACCCGGCCATCATGAGAGTCAAAAGAAAAGCGACGAACGCAGGTAACCCGGCCAAAGCGAACGGCGATAAATCACCTGAGAAAAAGGCGAAACCGGTTCTGATCCTACCACAGAAAAACCAGCAACGAATTCCGGTGAACATCCGACCGGAAAAGGTTTCAAGAAAAGGTCGACAGGATACTTTGAGGAAATACCTGAAGGTTTTGCCCGAAGACTTTCGCCCATGTATGGAACCAACTCCTGGCAAGGTTTTGATAATTTGGCTAATATGAGGTGGTCTCAACCCTACTTTCCGACTTTCTCCAATGTTCCGAGTAATCCTTATCTTCCTTTCGCCAACATACAATCGAAACGAGATCAGGAAGGCGGAGGAGGAGGAAGAGGCGGAAGCAACTTCATCAGGTTTGGCTGAACGCTTTTGAAAATCTCTCTTTCGTTCAAATTTTTTTGTCCAGACTCACGATCCAGTTTATGACAACAATTTCTTTGCCCAGAATTTCAACCCCCCTCCATCAACCCCTATCATTCAGGCATTATTGATTGAAAAAATAAATAAAACGGTTATTTTATTGTAACAGGTTTATTTATTAATTTCAAATAAAAATTTTTGTTTCATTGCAGTCGATTGTCTTAATTGTTATTGCTTTCTTTCAAGCTCCTGGAAACCTACAAAGCCTTTTCCTCTCCCAAACTCCGTTACCAACAACTGCACACATGAACACAGAATGGAACAGTCTGGTCATTACCTATAGTGTCAGATCAAGATAGGCTAAATAACAATGTCAGAGAAACATTTTCCAGATATCAGTCAGCGATTGCTGGAAGGTATCACGTCGATAGCTCTCTACTCCAAGCTATGATCTTTGACTGGGTTAAAACTGATCCTAATGTCATTTCATCATCTGCTGATTGATAAGCATCTTCAAACTCCAAAGTGGGTTTGTTCGGCACCAGTCATTCATATTTGTGTTAAGGCAGTTTTCTTCTGCCGGTGAACAACTGACAGCATTTGACTTCAAAACAAAAACAGGGACAAGTAAGAAGACTAAAAAAAAGCCAGAAGAAACCTTAGGAAAGCTCGAAAGCTTTTCAATATTCGATTAATAGCAGTCTTTTCTACCTTTCTACTACCCACCCTCTTTGAAACAGTTCAGGGATGACCACGGGGCAAATATCAAATTTGAATCCAATTTAAATCGCCGCATATTCGATTTCTACGAGAAATTCGAATCAAAACGGATCCCAAAAGTTCGCGAACTCGGAAGGAAACTTGTCCGCTTTTGGGAGGGAAACTTTCGAAAGTAAAACGACTCCTGGAAATGATTTTTGGGAGGTGGAAAGATTCGAAGGGAAACTCTTTCCCAGCCCTCGTTTGACCTCCACCTACAAGAGGCTTAACAAAACTTTTGTAGGGGTTTCCCTTCAAACATTTCCAACTTTTCTCTTTGATTTTTCTATTTTTACAACCCCGAAGAATCGGACGAACAACCGGAAATGGAAACAACAAATCATTTTATTCTTTACTCGATATATTAGAAAGTTGAAAGAAAAATGAAAGTGACGGAATCCAAAGAAGAATTGCTGTCGTCGGAGAATTTCGTCTACAATCAGCAGCACGGAAATGAAGAAATCAGACCGGAAACTCTTTTAACACCGACGGAGAAGAAATTCCTCTTGAATGCGGAAAGAGGAGATGTTGCTAGCGTCAGAAGGTAAGAAAATGATCTTCCACCTCCTCCTCCTTCCTCGGCTAAAAGGAACCAGGTGCGAATTCGAAATCCATAAACATTAAGCCATTTCACCACTTATGTTTATGTTCTTATGTACATAATTAATTTCCAATTCAAAAACGTTTAAAGTTAATAACACGAGTTTCAGGTGTTGATGACTCTGAAACGGAAACCCAGGCACAGAATCTAAAACGGTCGCGACGAATGTAATGAAGAGTTGAACTCTTTTAACTAACAACATCAACTTGGAGGAATGAGATTGCGTATCATTTTCGCGACTTAGTGTCGCCTTTAAGATTTAGAAACAAAACCGGAAGTAATAAGTACTGTCAGCCATGATGTTTAAGCTACTTGGATACTCTCTCAAAAATAGTAAAAGTAAATTTGAGTGGTTTTAGTGAACGTTTTCGCTAATTTTGTGAAATTAATTCAATCAACTTCCGGTTTTGTATTAGTTGGGGATTGCATACAGATAAGCAGTCTCATTAGTGCTGTGTTTGATTGTCAGCTTATAAACTGAACTCTGCTGTGATTCGTTCCCGCAATTCTAGGTTCTGTACCCGAGATTCCGTTTCCAGATCTTCAGTACCCATTTGGTCCTAAACCTGGACGTTCCTTCTTCTTCTAACATCTGCTTCATTCTACTTATGTCACTTCCCACCATTTAGACTTCATATTTCACACTATAACCGGAAATTAGTTTAAATATGACAAATTTCGCGACGTGGGAAGCTGCCAACAGTAATTTCAAGAACTCCGGCATGAGGTATCTGAATAAAAAATGAAGATTTTTCCTACAATGTTGGTATACCTGTCATGCACTCACCAGTATTAATGTTTTTTTATATCAAACCAAACCAATAAAAATGGGACTCAGTTTCTCAAAGAGAGAGAGAGAGGGTGCAAGAAAAATTTCTGAGACGTGACAATATCTCATTTCTAGCTTTTACGCCTCCTCATCCTTCCACTCTCCCCTGAACAAAGGTGTTTAGGTTGCTGTCAGACATTTATATTCATAACTTTGGTCGACATTTTCAAATTTTACAGGAAAGAAAGCTTAGAAGCAAAAACAGGGGGTGGGGGAGGGGTTGAGAGAAAAAAATCTGATCATTTTCATAAGGTCGAGTGTAATACACTCTGGGATCGACCCCGGATTAACTTGGATGGGTTTCCGGGATTAAGCGGTGTGGTGAATAGACCAACTCTAGACCAAAAGAAGGGATTAGACTGTATAAAGTCATCGCCGGATTGCAAAAGAGTTTTAGCAGGTTCCCGTCCGAGCCTAGTTGGAGTCCACCCAGGGGTTTCAGAGGGTGCAAATCCTACATACTCCCTCCTGCCTCCACAAAGGAAGGACGGACAACCTCCGAGAGGTCTCCCCCGGCTAATAAAATAGATCGACAGTGGTAAATGTATACCATCTTAGGTATACCAAATTGTCGTTAATATTAAAAGGAACTAAAGATGAAATTAAGAGAGGTGCGCGCGCAGGTGGATTGTGTGTGAGTATGTGACTAGCGCCAGGTTCAGGTGATTCATTAGTCTTATGTCTGCAGTGTGAGGTGGTGAGTTGCTCAAGTTAATGTAACTTAAAGTGAGATAATAATATTAATATACATCATATTCGTGAGGTAATAGATATTATTATGTCACTCTCCCTCTATCCTGTGACGTAATCATTTTTTAGACTTTGGGAAATGTGGAATGGGGTTCAAACTCTCGATCATCACTTGGTTATAGTCAGGCCCTCTCACCACTCAACCACTAGCCACCCACTCTGACTAAATTTATCCATTAAGCAGATAATTATTCTAATTAATAATTAATAATCATATCTGAATCGACATTTGGCTTTTCGCAAAGATTTTTAAAAACGATTTTAGGGGAAAATTCAACACTAATTAACGAATGCAACACTGGAAGTAATGATTCCATTATATTCCATTTCCGGGTTATAGAATTTGGAATCAATGAACATCCCAACTCTGAGGACTATGATAAAATTTGGAAACGTTCAAGTCCTCCGTCGTTCTAAATTCGCAGCAAAGTCAATTAATTATAATAAATTATTAAATAGCACTACAAAGCAAACCGTTAACATTAATACTACAAAAAGACTACCAAATGACTATTTCATTTATAATTAATAATATTCGTTAATTAATTAATTATTCAAACAAATACTTATATAAATAAATTAGTACAAAAGATAGAGGCGTATTAGTATAAAAATTATTATATTTGTGGTCCTTTTGGAAGATTCTGTTCTGGATTGTAGGAAAAATTTGTGTCAGACAATTATAAAACCGGAATTCAAAATTATATTAAGTAGATGTTTGTAATTGGAGAACAATTAGCTCGATGACCTTATTAAGTGTAACAAATAGTGTTCGGGATATGAAAGGGTTAAAGAAGATTAAAGAGGGCGGACGCTGGGTTCGGATGATTATGGTAATCGTGGTGTATTCATGTAATTTAGTGGGAGACAATCACTGATTATCAAAGATTTAGTGTGTCATCTTGAAGCCCTGAGCCAATTAGACTTAGAACAGATAGACCCTCTGTCCCAAAGCCTCGAATTACAAGTTGCTTTTAAACACGTGACAACGGCCATTAAAGTTATAAATCCTGTTGTTCTTCACGTAATAACCTCTAATTAGCACGAATTAATAAATCATTTATTAAGTTGATTATTAAAATAATTAATATTTATTCAAATTTCGGAGAGAGGGTGGATAGGAAACGAACACCCTTCTTCTAAAAAAAAGTTTAGTTCAACGACCTGATTTAGAATTTCTTTTTGTGATCAAATGACGTCATTCAGACTGTTGGAAGACTTTCGGGACAACCCTCAGGAGCTAAACATAAACTGCGTGGACTCATTAAGGAGATCGGCACTGATAACAGCCATTGAAAATGAAAATATCGATTTGATAAGATTGCTACTCGAGTTCAACATTCAGGTCAAGGATGCCCTTCTACACGCCATCAAAGAGGAGTACGTGGAAGCTGTGGAGCTTCTCTTGGAATGGGAGGAGAAGATACACGTGGATGGTCAACCGTACGTAAGTAAGCTGAGATGGAAGAGAGAGCAGAGAATGTTTTTGTGACTGTCATTTCCATATGCCGATGGGTTTGTTTAGAGTTGGGAGGCTGTCGATCCATCTTCTGCCACTTTTACACCGGATATCACTCCTCTGATACTAGCGGCTCACATGAACAATTATGAAATTTTGAAAATATTGCTCGATAGGGGAGCCACCCTGCCGAGGCCGCATAATGTCAGGTGAGAGAATTTATTTCCTGAAGGCTGTTTCAGCCATATTGTAATCATCTTGCAAGTGGTTTTGCTTATCGCCAAAAGATAGCTTTTGCTGTTGGCTTTTCGCTTCTTCTTTAAAGCTCTCTTATACTTATTTTAGGTGCGGATGTGACGAATGCATTGTCTCCTCCGAAGCGGATTCTCTGAGACATTCTCAAGCGAGAATAAACGCTTACAAGGCGTTGACAGCTTCCTCACTGATAGCCTTATCTGCTCAAGACCCTCTACTAACAGCATTCGAGCTTTCGTGGGAACTACGAAACTTGAGCTACTGCGAAGCCGAATTCCGAGCAGAGTACAATGTAAGTGTTACATTGAACCACCCTTCCGTCAACTTAGACCCCTGTATCAAATGAAAAACTTTTGTAGGAGATGCGTCTAGCCACTCAAGACTTTGCGACAGCTCTACTAGACCACGTGTGAGAACATCAACGGAATTGGAAGTGATGTTGAATTACAACCCGAATGGTGACGTTTGGGAACCGGGAGAAAGACAGACGCTGGAAAGATTGAAGCTTGCCATTAAATACAAACAGAAGAAGGTGATGGTACAGTAGCGAATCCAGGTTATGTTGATTCAAATCAATTTTTAATTTTATTCTGTCTTTATATAGTTTGTGGCTCATCCAAACGTTCAGCAACTGTTGGCTTCCATCTGGTACGACGGTCTACCAGGTTTCCGAAGGAAGAGCATGATGAGACAAGTGGTGGAAGTTGTAAAACTTGCTTGCTTATTTCCATTTTACAGTTGTGTCTATATGATGGCGCCTAATTCGAAGATGGGCTTGTTTATGAAGAAACCTTTTGTTAAATTCATCTTTCATTCATCTTCTTACGCGTTCTTTCTCAGTGAGTAGATGTCTTTTCTTATCCTCCTCCTCCTTCAAATTCACTAAAACAATTTTGTGTTTTCTGTTAGTGCTTCTTGGATTGGCTTCTCAAAGAGCTGAACATCTATTAATCGAATGGTCGGGGATTGATTGGCTACAAGAAATGTTAGCAGAGTGGAGGAGGAAGGAAAGAGGGTCACTTCCAGGGATAGTGGAAGGAGCTCTCTACATTTACGTAGCTAGTAAGTACTATCAAGTCCTAAAATTTTGTCCCCATCCCCTTAAGCACTACCCCGCTCAAAATATTTTAAAAACAATTTCAGGCTTGATATACAGCGAGATGAGAGCTCTTTGGACGGATGGCCTTAAGGAATATCTCGCCGATCTCTGGAACATTGTTGACTTCATAACAAACTGCTTCTACCTCATATGGATCAGTTTAAGGATGACAGCCATTTATATTGTTCAGGTATGGAAACTAAAACCTTAGGAAAAGGAATTAACAAGATGGCGGGTGATGTGCTTAAATTTGTGTTTATAGAGAGAAGCTTGGGTCGGACTTGATCCACACATACCAAGAGAGCAATGGCATCCGTTTGATCCCATGTTGATTTCAGAAGGAGCTTTTGCTGCTGGAATGATATTCAGGTGAGTCTTTTGGTCTCTTGAACTTAGAACAGGCGCGTGTTTCACGGATTTTGTTTCCTGTTTTCAGTTTCTTGAAATTAGTTCACATATTCAGTGTGAACCCTCATCTAGGACCTCTTCAAATATCTCTTGGAAGGATGATCATCGATATACTGAAGTTCTTCTTCATCTACACGTTGGTGCTGTTTGCTTTCGGCTGTGGAATGAATCAGCTCATGTGGTACTACGCGAAACTGGAGAAGGATAAATGTTACGGGGTTTCCGGTTCCGATACTCCAGATTTTGATAACAACGAGAAAGCTTGTACGGTTTGGAGGAGGTTCGCCAAGTGAGTATGTGCGTTACCCACTCGAAATTTATTCAAATTAAAGTGCGGAGGATGGGGTGAGAAGAAAATTTTGATTTCCAGTCTTTTCGAAACTTCCCAGTCGTTGTTTTGGGCTTCATTCGGTTTGGTCGATTTGACTTCGTTCGAGTTGGCGGGTATAAAAAGCTTCACCAGATTTTGGGGCCTCTTACTCTTTGGTTGTTACTCCGTCGTCAACATCATCGTCCTTCTCAACATGTTAATCGCCATGATGTCTAACTCGTACCAAATGATTTCGGTAAGACTGTCGTCTTTAAACCAGATTATCAGGTACAACCACCAACAAATTTCCCTTTTCTTTTACAGGAAAGATCGGATGTCGAATGGAAATTTGCAAGAAGTCATCTATGGATGAGCTACTTTGATGAAGGAGACACATTACCACCACCATTCAATCTCATGCCAACGATCAAAACCATTTTGAGAACTTTTGGCTGCAAGAAGAAACATTCGGAAGGATCGCTTAAAGTATGACGTCATCACAAAGCCTTTCTTTGAGGTCTGATTTAAGGCCGCTCCATTTAAAATCGTATTTTTCAGGTCAAATCGAGGCTGAAGGCTCAAGAACGTCACGAATTAGTCATGAGCAACTTGATAGCTCGTTACATAACCGCGGAGCAAAGGAAAAGAGATGATTTTGGCATAACAGAAGATGACGTCATAGAAATCAGACACGACATATCCACTCTTAGATACGAACTAATTCACATACTCAGGACAAATGGGATGAAAACTCCGGAAGCAGTTCAAGATCAAAATCTAGGTTTTGTGTCTAGTTTTCCTATTTTCGAAAAAAATTTTTTTTCTTCCTTTAGAAAAATCTAACCAGTGGGTCATATGACTCGATTTGAGATTCAGGGAATGGGGGGAAGGAGTCTACCTTCCAGAAAGCTTAACTTAGTACTCGAGGGTTGTTGTATTGGTTGACATTGAAAGACACTGAAGACACATGGAGGGAGAAGCTCACAAATTACTATTTAAGACCTCTGGAAATGTGAAAAAGTCCTGATTTTCGAATTTTTCTTGTTGTTTCTAGTCAGCAAAAAGGGGAAAATAATGGAGCGTCGACTCATAAAAGACTTCCAAATCGGAATCGTCGAGGGAATATTCCAAGAAGCTCTTACCTCTGACAAGGACGCCTCAGACGTGTTCACAAAAATAGCAAGAGTCATTCGTAGAAGAGGAAGCAAATCGAGTCAGAAAAGAGACTGGAACGCTCTTGTGAGAAAGACTAGTCTCCCGAAAAATCCAATCGGTTCTGCGGAAGAGAGAAGAGAAAGACGTGCCAGACAGAGTATTCGAAGGTAGTAGAAATCAATTTCTGAGAATTCTGCAACTCTTAAAAGCTCTGTTTTAATGTGTTCGGGGAAAACTTTCTAACAGATACGTCATCGATAAAATTGCAAACGTCGAGTCGTTGGATCCTGAAAAGCTCGTCGAATACAATCCAAATCTGTCGACGATGATTCCAGCTGCAAGGGTAGCTTTCGCCAAGTTTAACATACACAAAATCAGACAAGAATTTGCCGAACAGGAAAAGATTTTGGAGAAAGAAATGAAAGAGGATGGAGTGAGAGAAAGCTCGCTGCCGACTATAACAGTAAGGCTTTGATCCTGTTGCTTAAGCTGTAGGTTTAGTGAGTTTCCCTAAGCCAATACTAAACTCTCAACAGTTAAATTTATCTCTTCTTTGTGAATGAACACCTTTCGAACACAATTCTTTGAATATCTTATCCTGCAGACAGCTACAGAAACTCGGATACAAGAAAGTCTAAAGAAGAGTCAAGAAAAATCATCAGTTCGACCTCGACCCAAATACACACCGATCGTGAAGGAATCGGTAGATATAACTCCACCTCCAAGCAAGAAACCGGCTACTTCTGAGGAGTGTGACACCATTGCTACCACACCGGCTCCAAAAGAGACAACGAGCGTTTTAAAGGAAGATTCTGCAGCTTTGGAGGACGATAAAACCGAAATCAGGTTCAAACCTACTTATTAACAACTCATTTTGAATAATGTTACATAAAGAATCATGGAACTAACACTTATCTTTTACTAAAAGATCTCAGATACCGTTAGTAGAGAGTCCACACAAAGAACCAACTGTATTGGAGACAGCGGAAATAAAAGATGAAACCAAAGAAGATGGAACGAGTAAAGAAGAAGAAACAGTTGAAGATGACACAAAAGAGAAGATAGAAGAAGTCAAAACCGGAGAAGAAAGCTCAGAACCAAAGGAAGAAAGAAAAGCAATCGTTCCGAAGAAGCCAGGAGGGAAATCAAGGTCACGGGAGAAGTTTTGACGGGTTGGCTTTGAATAAAACCAAATTTTCAAAACATTTTTTTGACACCCTGTACACCAGTCTCTTCTCCTTTCTATATAACCCAAACGAAAGGCACACGAAAGCCTTCAAGAATTTCGACGATGTTTCCTGTTTGAATTTCCGTTTCCTTTGTAAGGAAAAATGCTTCAAAGGTTTGTGTTCAGTTTTTTTCCTAAACAAGGCCAAAGGTCTTCAGCTTTCTTGCTGAGATTTCGTCGAATCTATCCGAGGTTTTGTTGTTTGTATTTATTTTTAAAGTCGTTTCCAAGTCCAAAGAACTTTTCTGTCTTCAAGCGTCGAAAGACTTTCTTCTTTGAGAACAATGACGCCAAAAACAAAAGGCTATTTCTGACTTTAGGTGTCAGCAAATTGTCATTTTAGTCACGTCCGACATATACCACATCAAATAAATGAAGATTTTCATTTCTTTGAGAGTCAGACGAGAAGTCCGGTCTTTTAGTTTTTGCTATTTTAAGCATTTTTGTGCGGTGACCTTGAAAATCACAAAGGGTTAGAGACGAAAGTTGGATCTGGTTTAATCACAGCCTTCGAACTCTGCCCAGCTGTTATTAGTTTCTATTTTGGTTCGAAAACTGACGTGAAGGCCTGTGATTGAGCGGTCAAAGCACCTGATTAGTGAAGTAACACCCGAGCTTATGAAGTAGGAAGATGAGGTAGATACTAACTGCTAACACTATATTGAAGATGGAACTCAGAAAATGGTGTTGCATCGAAAGGCTGAAATAAGAAAAAGAGTCGGGAGGAGCGGTTAGGAAAAAGTTGGACAAAAATTCAGAAGGAGAAGGTACATTTGAATAAGAAAGGATAGAAGGTTGTAATTAAGAACATTCGAGAACCTGAAGTCGGTACAGGATAACAATCAACTCACAGCCTTCTAAAAGCTGATTTACACCACTCCAAACGAACAATTAAGATCCAAAAAACAGCACAAAGGCTTTGACAAACTCCAAAGCTGAGGAAAAGGTGATAGAACAAAACAATCCCTAGAAAAGACAGTATCAACTGACAAAAGAAAGAGAAAAAGCACACGAAGAAGACAAGTAGAACAAACAGTAAAATCAGAAGAAATGACGTCATCATAAAACAGATTTCAGGGAGGAAACAGTTTTCTGAATGCATCAAATGACTAAAATGGAAATAAATGAACCAAAAATAAAAGAATAATGGCCGCAATTACGAGAAAAAGGTTAAAATGTTTAGAGGAGGAAGGGTGTTACTAGGATGGACACGAAGAAGTCTGTCGTCACTGTTTTTGTGGCGCTTAAGTCGAACATCAGCTAAATCCGATTTCGTTAATTTCATCGATTTCCTTTTTGGTCTACTGCACTAAATCCAACATCAACTGTAATGGGATTAGTTTAATAATTAAGGGAGAAGCCCTCATGTTAATTGACGAATTACGAGGACTCGTCGTCGAGGGTCTAACCGAACTGACTCCACTCTAGGACATTTTCTCCACGAAACTCATAAACCAGACAAGAGGAAGTGTTAGCTTATGGAATCCATTTGAATTCGGAAACAGGAACCACGATGGAAGAAAACAAAAAATCTGAAGTCGAGGTAAACATGGAACAGGACAAGAAGAAAGATCCGATAATGATGCCGTTGCTTCCAAAACCTCTCACCCTTGATGAGAAGAAATATCTGGTGGCTGTAGAAAGAGGCGACATGGCTAATGTTAAAAGGTAAGACACGCCACAAATAGACATAATTTTGTAAGATGGCTCTTCTGTCTAAACAATTATGGTTGTAGAATGCTTCAGAGGGCTCACTGGAAGCATAACATCAACGTGAACTGTGTGGATCCACTCGGAAGAGGAGCTATGTCTCTGGCGATAGATGGCGAGAACCTTGAAATGTTAGAACTTCTTGTGGTCATGGGAGTAGAAACAAAAGACGCGTTACTCCAGGCCATCAACGTGGAGTTTGTTGAAGCTGTTGAGTTGCTTTTGGAACATGAGGAGCTTATACACAAAGAAGGAGAGCCTTATGTAAGTGAAATACCTCCGGTGAGGGAGGAAGTTTGCCTTCTAAAGACTACAGCGGGGGATTTAATTCCAGAGTTGGGAGAAAGTCGACTGGAACACGGGAACCTTCTCCAGAGACATAACTCCCATAATTCTAGCAGCTCATCGAAATAATTACGAAATTATAAAAATCCTGTTGGATCGTGGTGCGACGTTGCCAATGCCCCACGACATCAGGTGACGAAAATTTTGTGTCCTAATCACGTCCTTAACTCCGACTTGGTCCTCTGAAATTCAAATTAATACCGCCTTCTAGGTGTGGTTGCGAGGTTTGCATCAAAGAGTCCACCGAAGATTCGCTCAAGTTCTCCTTGTCCAGGATAAACGAATACCGAGCTTTGGCAAGTCCTTCACTCATTGCTCTCTCATCTAACGATCCGATTCTAACAGCTTTTCAACTTTCCTGGGAGCTTCGGAATCTTGCTTTTGCCGAACAAGAATCCAAATCCGACTATATGGTGAGGTTTGTGAAGAACAGTACCTCGACATCAAGTTCGTGGTGAATTTTGTCATGAAAATAAATAAAACTTACAGGAATTGCGACGTCAATGTCAGCAATTCGCGGTTGATCTTCTTCAGCAAACTCGAAGCTCGCAAGAACTTGCGATTATTCTCAACCATGACCCGGACAGCTTACCTTACGAAGATGGGGAGCACATGAAATTAGCACGACTCGAGTTAGCAATCCAAATGAAACAGAAGAAAGTAAGCAGTTCTTTACAGACTTCCATTTTGGTATTCTAAATCTCTGGTAACTGACTTTTTGGTTTCTTCTAAACAGTTTGTTGCTCATCCAAACGTTCAGCAGCTTTTGGCAGCTTTGTGGTACGACGGCCTACCGGGATTCCGTCGCAAAAGCATCGCCAAGAAATGTTTAGAAATAGTGAAAGTAGCTCTCCTCTTTCCGTTGTACTGCTTATTGTATTTGGTGGCTCCAACAACAGAAACTGGAAAGCTTATGAGAAAGCCATTCATGAAGTTTCTAATCCACGCGTCCTCTTACTTGTTCTTTTTACGTAAGTGTCGGCTTCCGAAGGTGCTAGGTTTACGATGAGGAAATGAGCTTGAGAGCTTTTTTTACATTTCAGTCGTCCTCATTCTCGTCTCCCAAAACGCAGACACGCTCGTAATCAAATACCTAGGCACCGAGTCTATGAGAAGGCAATTAGAAGAGAAATTGTTAAAGCAAAGAGGGAATCCACCCACAGCACTGGAGTGGCTAGTAGTTGCTTACGTCCTGGGTAAGACAGAAGAGATTTTTGAGATTTTGTCTGCCGACCTCCATGTTCACGACAAAAACTTGTTCCTACAGGTTTCATCTGGGAAGAAATCATGGAAATGTATTACGGCGGAATGGAAGAATATCTGAGAGACATGTGGAACACAATCGACTTCACGAGAAACGTTCTCTACGTTTCGGTTATTCTCCTGAGAGCGACAGCGTACATTCAGCAATATTTAGAAATCTCGGAAAATCCCGCATCCGCATTCGTGCCCAGAGAGCAATGGGACGATTTTGATCCTCAGTTAATTTCCGAGGGATTATTCGCGGCTGCTAACATCTTCAGGTGAGATAACCCGGTCGGTGAAATCATCCCAAAGCTTTCTACAACGTCTCAAAAGGTTTTCTACTTTCAGCGCTTTGAAACTCATCAAGATATTCTCGATAAATCCTCATCTGGGTCCTCTTCAAATCAGCGTTGGACGAATGGTCATCGACATCATAAAATTCTTCTTCATTTATAGTTTGGTCTTGTTTTCCTTCGCTTGTGGTAAGCTTTTGTCTATCCTTCAAAGTTTCAGATGAAAGTTAATCGTGATGGATATGTAAGAAGATTTATTTTTCAGGTTTAAACCAACTTCTCGGTTATTTTGCCGAATTGGAAAGGCGGAAGTGTTATATACTACCCAACGGACTTCCAGACTGGGAGGGGAAATGCGGACGCATGTACGAAATGGCGTCGGTTTGGCAAGTATGGTCAAATTGCACATCGAGAGTTAGTCTTTCTCGATCAGCTGTGAAAAATTTTTTTTTTGTTTTGTTTCAGTCTCTTCGAATCATCTCAGTCTTTGTTCTGGGCAAGTTTTGGCATGATCGGAAATCGACAGCTTTGAACTAACCGGTATCAAGTCCTACACCAGGTTTTGGGGCCTTCTTATGTTTGGATCTTATTCCGTCATCAATATCATTGTCCTTTTGAATTTGCTCATTGCGATGATGTCCAACTCCTACGCTATTATAGAGGTCACCATATTCATAATAATTTCCTTTTTTGACAACAGCCGGTCCTTAAGAAGATGAAACCAATAATGAATTTTTTAACATCCAGGAACATTCAGACACTGAATGGAAATTCGCTAGAACAAGGCTCTGGATGAGCTACTTTGAAGAAAGTTCGACGTTACCTCCACCATTCAACATTATTCCGGCGCCAAAGCTCTTTTTGAAGCTATTTGGATTGAGAAAAACGGACAAACTGCGGAAAATGTTTTCAAGGGTATAAACACAAAAAGAATAAACCGAAAAGCAAACCAATACAACAATATTTCTTCATTCACATTTTCGATTACAGCGGAAGTCACAAGAGAAAGAAAGAGACAATAGGTACACAGCAGTAATGAGAGCCTTAGTCTGGAGATACGTCTGCAACCAGCATAGACAAGCCGAAGAGGGACCAGTCACTGAAGACCACATAAACGAAGTCAAAGGAGAAGTCACCTCAGCTAAATACGAACTTCTGGAAGTTTTGGCGAGAAACGGATTGGATGTATCGAGCGCTCGTTTAGAGGCCAAAGAGAAAGGTGAATTGAAGTTGTCATCCTTTAAAACCGTCACAAAAAATACTCTTCATCTGTTTCTTATAATTTCAGCCGCTTTGGGTAAGAAGATGAAAGTCTGGGAAAGACAACTGATGAAGAATTTCCACGTGGCGCCCGTCGCCGGAGAAGAAGAAATGGATGAGATCCTGAAAACCCCGCCTGAGAATGAAGACCCTCTCTCCAGGTTCAGACGGATAGCAAGATTAACTCTCCTCAAATCGAACGAGAGGAAATGGGGACAAGTCGTAGAAGGAATTTGCGAAATGTAAGCACATCTACACCATAAAACCGAAACCAGAAAATAGAAAGAGAGAAGGCGCAAAAAACAAACCGAGCTAATCAAAAAAGATTTAAAAGCAGAGGAAGACAGACAGACAGAAGAAAATGAAAACAAGATAAAAGCGGAAAAAGGGAGCCGATTTAGATAACTGTTCTTAGAATCAAACCGAGGGTGATAAGGGAATGATATAAACAAGAAAAGTTTTGTTTTAAAAGTGCCTAGTCAGTAGAAACTGTACTAACAAAAGCTTTTTTGTCATTTTAGGTCTCAAATAGGGCGATCGACCACACGAGAAGCTCTAAAAAATCAGCAATCTCTTTTGAAAGCGATGGCTGAAGCCAAGAAACTAATATCTCACAAGCCAGTAAAAGAAGTTAATCTCAAATACCTGACACCGATCAAAACGCCGGAAATTATTGAAGGAACGCTCAAAGAGCTTATTCAAGAATTTCGAGAGGAGACCAAAGATCTCGTTCCCGGCTCTCCATTCTCGCAAAAGTCTGGTGGAAACGGTACAATTAAATTTTAATTTCATTCAAATTAGTAGACAAGCTGGAAAAATCAATCAAACTTCCGGTCACTTGCAGAAATCCCAACAGTAACCGTCCTGCCTCCATCGCCTAGTCAACAATCTGAAACCGAAGCTTCGCCACCGGGAGACCAAACACGAGACACTCCGCCGACAAATGAGTCTGATGTGAGAAATCAAAAGGAAGAGGCTAAAGTAACAGAACCGGAAACAAATTTGGATTTTCAAACCGAAACGCAAATGTCTTCTCCTTTAATCACACCGGAAGCGGATGCTGCGATCGAAAGCACTCCTCCAGCCCTCGACACGGTGAAAATTCCTGATATCAAAGTCGATGAGAGTCCAAAACCTCGAAACAAAATCGAAGACGTGAGAACGATAAAACGACAACCGAAATATGGATGGCTGTGATTTCCGCCATTTTCCAATTTAGTCTGATTTTAAAATTATACTCCTCAGTGTCCAGTAACAGGGAAAAAATTGTTTTCGCCAGTTTACACATCCTATACACCCTATAATTCAAAAGTAAATGGTACAAAAACGGTTGAAAGATTCAAGATGGCGGCTCACATCGAAACTGAATGTCTTTAAGCATCTTCTAACTCAATTCCGTGATTTTTATTTATCATCTTATCTAAAAATTAATGATGACAGTTATGAATGAAATATGAGGGGGGTCTCTTATTGGAAAAACACGGCGAATAATAAACAAAGTACCAACGAACGATCGAAGAGAGTTTTATAAATTTGTAAACAAACCTCGGAAAGGGCCCCGAAAAAATTTAAACAACCCCAAGAGGAAAGCAAATAAAAGATATTCGCTTATTAGTTCTCTCGTTATTTGTCATTAGTGTTTCTCAGAATTGGCGGTGGTTTGCTATTGTCAGAGTCAAATTTGACGATTCAGCTTTTTTTTTCTTTCTGTCATGTCGTTCTCTGACTCGAAATCGTGAATCATCATTTCGAAAAAAAATCCCCATAAATGCTAGTGCATGTCGATCCGGTTAATTTGACTCGACATTTGGACCTTGAGATGAATTTCCTGCCTGGTATTCTCAGAAGGAACGAACTCTAATTTTATTTGTGTGTTGTTTGTCATCTTCTGCATGCTGTTAGGATTCTCCAAAAGGTTGTTTTGAAAGTTTTCGTCCTTGACATATATCCTTAGACACGTTCAACTTTTTTCTTTCGTTTGTACTCATCATCTCCAAGAATATAAGTAAAAATAATTTGTTAAATAATTTGTTTTCTCGTCATTATCATCTTCAGATTTAAGTAGATTATGAGGTTAGAAATCTAGTCTAATTCTGAGATCACTATCTACTGTAATGTCATATCTTTTAATACTTAGCATTTTATCACAGCCATGAGATTCGTATTAGAGATTGCTCACGTGTTTTCTCGTCGGGTCGATCACGGGATAACTCGTGTTTTCGAGACGGTCTTTGTACGTCATCAACTCTGCCTGTTTACATTAATGTTTACTGTTATTTTGTGCAGAAGTCATCGAATACGACAGCCTATCATTCGTGTGTAAACACAAGTTAACTCTTCACCATCCTACCAAGTGTCAGTGTCAGCTACAACCTCTCAAATTTTTCAAATCCATGACACTTAAGGTTGCTTAATTATCGAAACTCACACGAGGCTAGTGTTTTCATCTTTCCACGTGAAATTCTCTCCCACCCAATCGCTGGGCCTTGACACTAGACCCACTCTAACACCGGACGGTATCTAACAAGTAACATCAGTTAAAGATGTTTGAAATCCCGACGGTCTGATAACCTTGACAAGTATCAGATATACAAAAAGAACTTACGACATCAACAAATGACTCAAAACCAAGAAGAAACCCGTCAGATCCTTAACGACAGCTTGTCGGACGTGTGTCGCACGTGTTGAAACCAATCAACGACCTTGACATGAAGATTCGCCACTGGAGAATAATTGTTTCACGAGTCATGTGTGCATACGTAAATTGTTGACTAAATACAAGGTCATCAAGGTCAAAAGACAAGTTCAATTCGAATTTTTAGCCCAGGTTCATAGAAAGGGTGCCCCTGTCGTGCCCCGTTCATGCCCCCTTCGAATTTACGGTTCAGTTAGTTAATGGTGACATACGAAGCGTGTCAGTGACTTTCTTCGTAAATACGCCACATTTTCAACTTATGAATACATGTTTTTTCTTATTATTTTGAGAAATAATTCATTGTCGCGTAAACAAATTTATTAAACATACCCTAAAACGGAGTAAAAATAACTTATTTATTTATTCTCGCAAAAAATAAACTTATTTAAAAAAATTTTCAATAAAACAAGTTAAAAAACAGAAGAAATAATTTTTGTGTTTAACGGTTTTCGCTTTATTCGTCTGTTTTCACAGTTTAAGTCTTTGTTAAGTTCTTTTCATGTTGACCTTACCTGAATTAAAGGCATTTTATGGTTCCTACTTTAGCTCTTATTAACTTGAATGTCACCATCAGCTTACCATTTGAAGATGATCTTGTAACACCCGCAGATTCCTTCAACAAGCTTACTTTCAAAATTAGGTTCTCGCAGCTTTATATTAAAAATCAGCGAACCCACGCCTAGAAATAGGACAGTAAGCATTGGAAGAACTATTAATATTAAATATGAGAGCGAGAGGGGGTACAAATAGAAGTCAGCAACATAGAAAAGATTAAAGCTGACACAAATCTCAGATTAAAAGAAGGCAGAACTCTACAAGGCGAAGATTGTCTTCTAAAGATATCAAGCTCAAATGAACACGACTAGACTGTTGGGCCGGATATCGAAGTATTTTCTCAACAAGAAAACTGAAGAAGACCGGAAGTCGAAAAAGACGTCAAAGACCTGGAAATCAAAAATCAAAATCCCATGTCGTGATTAACGCACAATAGATTTAATTCCGTATTTCACAGTTTTTTCAGAAGTTCATTTCATAAATAATGCACACAATTATTGAAGGAATTCCATTTATAAATTACTGGCCTGTTTTGTACAAATAGTTATTTCATAAATACTGCACGCTTTCACATAGTTCTACTCCTATAAAATGAACGATTTCGTCAAAAAGTTTTTCATAAGTAATGCACACTTACAGAGGGAGTTCTTTTGTTGATAATTTCACAATCGTTTTAAGGACTCATTCCATAAATATTGCACAGTTTTGACAATGATTCAATTCATAAATAATGCACACTTTTATGAGGGATTCGTATCACAACTCTGTCACGAACTCATTTCAGGTGAGTTTGGTTTGGTTTAGTTTGGAAATTAGGCAACACCGCTCACCGAGAACTTGACCAACAAAACAAAATGAGTAAAAGAAATAAAAATAAATAAATAAATGTTAAAAATAAAATTCTACGAATCACAATAATTGATACCGTTGTTAATTAAGACAAATTATTCATGAATCATTTGGTGATTGTTTAGACAGAGAAAGAAAAAAGTCCAACACAACGCACGAAGATAAGGATTTGTGCAAAAAGCCACCGCCTTCTCGACAATGGATGATTTACCCTTTAACGACCCACATTCCTTCAGCCACAGACGGAGAGTTATCAGTTATCGTTTTGTTTTGGCGGATTTTCAAGTGTCAGGAGTCACAACAATGAATAATTAATAACAGCTTGAATGGTAAACAAACCGGAAGTAAAAGGGAAATACGAAACCTTTGTTTTTGTTTTGTTTTTTGTTTTTCTTCAAGCGTTCATCATCCTCCTCATCTTCTTGGGGTTTTGTTGCTATGGTTTCACCTTCCCCTCTCGCTCAGTTCAACCTTGAAGAAGACTTTTTCTCTCTGGCAGCAGTAATGACGTCATTGATTTAGGCACCAATTCAAAAAGGTAAAAATTGATTAATTAATTGAATGTTTTAACAGTTTTTAGTGACCGTTTCTTGCTCTATGATTCTTCTTCCGGTTTGATTGTTACCAACCAAACAAAATGAAATAACCGCTTGTTGTTGTAGATTTCGAATTTTGATTGTTTTTATTTATTTATTGACTTGAATAAATAACGGAAACTCGGATTGTCTATTAGCTGCAACTTTCATCTTCCAGCTTTTTTGAAGAAGAAGAATCAAAATGGATGAGTTGACCTTGTCGGTTTTGACCCGAGTACAATTCTTAAAACAGTTCTTTTATTCTGTCAGGTCAGTAACTGACTTTCTTCTTAAACTTTTAAAAGATCTTAGTAAGATCTTTGGTAATTAACGGTCTGATCTATATTTTGGGGCTACTGCTTTTGAATTTTGGCTTGGCTTGTTTTCAATCAAGTTTCAATTTCCGGTCTAATTAGGTCCGGAGTCTTAAGATCAACCTTGTTTTAACTAGTTGATGGTTTAAAGCAGAGGTTCCCAAACTTTTTTGTGTAGTAGACCATGTTTTTCGGTTTTGGGTAGACCCCCTACTCACCTGATTTTGATTTTTGTAAATTTCTCACTGTAGTCAAGTAAATTTTTTAGGTTACTTCGTAGGTACTCTTAGAAATAATGTATGTGTCTTCATATTATAAGATAGTATGATGTAAGTAAATAGGTACTCTCAGTATATGTTGAGATCCTCTATTGTGGACTCCTAAATTTTTTTTTCGCTGACGTAGACCCCTAGGCCACTTTGGGAATCACTGGTTTAAGGTGTAGTGGTCAAAGCGCCTGACAGAAGTTATCCTCGCCCAGTTCCTGTTACGCTTTTGAGATGAATAAACTAAAACTAAAACTAAAATTAAGCTTAAACTAAACTAAAATGGTGTTTGAACTCACATTTTTTGATTTGTGATTATTTCCTCTTTGTCCTTTGGTCTTCATTTATTCTCTGTTCCTTCCTTCCTTCTTTTCTATTCACCTTTCGTTCATCTTCCTAATTTGGATCTCACCAGAAGTATTGTACTTCATTCTTAGACTATCACACTTTGGCTGATGTTATTGAGTGATTCCCAATTTTTACACTGTAAGTGTGCATTATTTATGAAATGGCAATAATGGGTTATTTTTGGAATTACTTCCTGGCGAAGCTGTGCAATCCTAACAAAATGAATCCTTCATAAAAGTGTTCGAGATATATTCTCACCCCTTCTAGGCCTTTTTCAACCCCCGAAAGTATTTAAGCACACAGAAACGGTATTGCTGTTGTTCTAACAAAACCCTTATTTTCATTTTGACTAGGTAACTTGAAGATAGGTAATCTTGGGTATCTATGGATATCTAGGTAGTTTGAAAAATGCACTGTTTTTCGGTTAGTTAGGTAAGGAAACTGGTTTCTAAACTGTAGCAGTAATAACTGTCAGCACTCTTTGATTTTCCTTTGTCCAGTGATGTAGTTCTTACCTTATACAGCTTTTCCATAACTTCACTCTTTGATAGTTCCTCATCAAATGGAAGAAACTTTGTGTTGCTCCATATAAGACGGTGCTCTCTCCATTTTCGCTCTTTGCTTATCTCCTCCTAGCCTAAATGCGATAAATTTTCCTACCCATCTTTCTTCTGCTCACTTTTGTGTATTCTTCCCCGTTTCCCAAGAATCCTTATTGCTAAAACTAACATTTTTTTAATTTTAAAATCATCTCCTAGATTTTCCTAAGCAAAAAAGCACAAAAAAGTGTTTTCAAAGCAGACTAACCTCCGAAAATACCTGTCCTTCCATCCTGGACAAATCCCGAGAAGTCCTTCCTGGAGAAGGGGAAGTCGGAAAGCTTAACGTCACAGTGAATCACTGTCTAAGTCATGTGACCTTCGGTATCAATGGCAGAAATTTGTTAGGGTCAAATGGTGTGCGGCTATTGTAGAGGAACAAGGATAATTCACTTTTGCTCTATAGTCCTATGGAATATCCTCTTCAGTTGTGCTTCAATCGTTGTGCCGTTCTCCCAGACTCGCATTTTATTTATTTTATTTTATTTTATTTTCTCGCGAGGATTTATTATAACTGGTTTCATGGTAAACGTTTATTACTTTTCTCAAATTTTTATGTATACATATAATTAATCTCTAAAACGATAAATTAATTTTGGGCTTAAGTGTTACATAAATGTCTCGCGGTCCGCTTTGTACAATCGGTGGTGTCATCATAATAGGACGAAAATTTTCAAAATTTTAGCTTCGAAAGCAGAAGACGTGAGAAATTTTATTTTCTTATTTTTTTAGATGGTGAATCGGTTTAGTGTCAGCAATATCTCAGATAAAATTAATTTATTTATTGATGGAATTAAACAAATTGAAAAGTTTGTCGGTTTGAGCTTTTCCGCGGCGGATGTCTTCGTTTAGTTTATCGGCTGTTCGGTTTATCGGTTTTTGTCAAATAAAAAAGTTTTTCAACGATTTTTCCCTGTTGCAGTTGGTGTTTCCGGTTTTTCTTTTTGAGAAAGTCATTTCCTTTTTTTTCGAGTCTGTTCCTATCAGTGATTTCATGTGTGAAGTTTCGGAGAATGTTGCCGCTTATCTACCGGTTGGTTTTCTTTTTTTATTTAGAACAACAGAAAAGTTTTCTTTGGAGTTGGATACAAATTCTTTTCAAATTTTAAATTTGATGTTAACAAAGCTTCAAATTTTTTTTTGGAGGGTTTTTCAAATCCTGGTGTGATTTTTAACTACTCAAATTATGCGATTTAAAAAAAAATTTCTTTGGTCAGTTACTGAGGGTTAACGTGATGTTATTTAAACTTACGCGGTTGTTATCTATTGAGTCTAAACAGTTTTTTGGGTTTGTTTTAGACCGCGTAAAAAAAGTTTATTTTCACCACTGAAGATGCCGGCTTCTGTATGTTGTTTTGGTTTTGATTTTCGGCGTGTTTACAGTGTATCACACTTAATGGTTTTGGTTACAGTGATATTTGCAAAACATTAACTTTTTTTATGCGGACTACAATGAACCCTAATTAAGCTAAATTGCTATTTTTACCACCGGCATCTGTATGTTGGTTTGGTTTTGGTTTTACGCGGGAGTGTATCACACTTAATGGTTTCAGTGATATTTGCAAACTTTATGACTTTTTTTATGCGGTTTACAATGAACCCAAATTAAGCTAAATAGCCTAAGGTTCCATCTGAAGTTTTTCACCGGATGTTGTTGAGTCTGACAAAGATTTTCCTCTCATAATTGGCAAACGTTCCAGACTTTTTCATGCGGTTTTTTAATAAACCACAAACCATAAAGATCGTAAGTGAAACCTAACATAATTTGGAGATGTGCGATTGTGTAGGTTAATCCCTCCTCCTCCTTTTTTGGTTTTGTTTTGACAATTTTAAAACGACTCATTCATTTCGCTCCCACTCGTTGTTAGTTTTATTTTCTTTCTTTTGTTCGTCATTATGGTCATCATCAACGCCGACTTCGTCAGCAATAACGGTTCACTTACGTCACAAATCGGGTTTTGCTTTTGAAAAACTCTTTCCTTCAAGAATCATCTCGATGCGTCATGCGTCATGGTCTCTTCAAGGTATATAACGTACTATCCCTTTGGAGTTTTATTTATTAATTTTTGGCGGAGAGGTTGTCCGGATTTTTTACTTTGTGCGATGAATGTGTGAATGAATTAAAAATCGATTCCTGAACAAGGCGGTGAGTGAGCGGTTTGTCGGATCGACGTACTGGAAAATAAATTAAAAATTTTTGGAACCGCGTAGAGGACGCAGACAGTTTTGCGGTTTTTCAGTGAGTACTCTCTTAATTGATGGTAAAAAAAAATTTTATTAACTTATCAAATGCATTTTATTGAGTCCGTTAATAATCTATTTTTAAGGTTATCAATGTACAAAATAGCCAAATAACCAAAATAAGCGGAAGCCTAAAATTTTGTCCTTGAAATCTCCCATTTCTTGGTTTTTACTAATTGTAAATGTCATGTCGTCAACTGAGCCGGATGCCTCCCCAAATTTATCTCTTTTCTCACCCCCCTCTCTCAAAAATATTGCACAGATATGCTATCATGGATCTCGTGTGAATGGGAATGAGATGAGCTGTGATGCACGTGAGAACTTGTGATTTAACATGTTTTACGTGATTTGTACTGGTTTTACGTGGTTTTGAGCGCGTCTTGTGTGGGATGAGTTTGGTGGTGGTCTCTTCGAGGGCTGGAATGGTTTGTATTTAGTATATGTTTCTCTCTTAGACTGAGGTAGCATAATCATACTGTTGTCTGTATCAAGTTTGAAAGTGTCTGGTTAGTCTGGGTTTAGTTTTGGCTGGTGTTTATACCGTAAAACGATTTTCCATACTCCCTCCCACCAGATATCGTCAAAGAGCTTAAACAAGTCACCCACCAGACGGTATTCTAATTAGAACAAAAAAAATCAACAGGAAGTAAAATGCTACTCATTCATACTTCAGAGATGAAAGCGCGATAGCAGATAAAAGATAAGAAATAATCATCGTAACATATATCTCAATTGGGGCCCTTAAAAAATTTTATCTGGGCCTTGGACGAATTTGATTTTATCAGGATCAAACCCTCCCGATAATTTATCAAAAATGAATGAAAACGTTTGAAAATTCGTTTGGCCGGCTCACACGATGTACAGTAAAAACACTTTTACCTGATAATCAGATCTCGTTTTATGCGATAGACTGAAATCATATTCTAAATTAAAAATCGCACTAAACCAAACCTATAAGAAGATAAATCATCTAAAGGCACACATTGAGAAAGTATCATAAAAATAGAGAACGCGTAAAACAAGACCTGGGCATTACCGGCGACGTGATTACGCTTTTTAATTAGAATAAATTTTAATTATTCATAGCTGAAGTGAAATGTAATCGAGCTTTGAATAAAACATGAAAAGACTTTCATGCTTAATTTGTCTGTCGATGAATTTTTATCGTGTTAGGTTTTCAGGTGTGAAAGTCTTTCCCTCTCCTCTTTCTCCTCTGTTTCTCTTCAACACTTCTCTCCGTTCGGTGGCGTCAAAGTTGACTCATCTCTGATGCATTTTCACATCGAAATAGGTGATTGTCCTCACTACGAAGACATATATGTATAAAAAAAAGGAGATAACGAACCCAAATGTAAATGATCCTTGAATTTCTCACATTCTTTCGTCGTGAATGGTGAGAAATCATCACATCGACGACTGCTAACAGACAGAGAGAGAAAACAGAAAAGACAAAAAGAGGAAAATCGGGGGGGAAATTGGAAAGAACAAAAATTTGTCGTCCTATTCAGTTTCCGTAATAAATCGATCGGATTGATAAAAGGACAACACCCACGTGGAGAAGTTATGACCTTTACGACTACAACAACAATCATCGCAACCAAAATATTCACTAGCCCATGTCCCAATTTATCATAAGGGCGAAATGAACTAATTACAATTGCAAAGTTCAATTATTAATCAGCTCCCATGTTGATATTTGTACTTGAGAGGTTTTTCCCGAACTCCTTTTTCTTCGTTTGATCTTGGCCTTTTCCCCCCTCTCTGTTGGTTTTTGATTTCCCAACGAAACCGGAATCTGCTGTTGTCGTTAAGGTTCATCGGTGTGCACCTAAAAATGATTTTATTCAAGGTTTAGTTGTAGTATTAGGTGGGTGTTTAGGTGTAGTTGAGTTTGTTTGGGGGTACAACAGTATACGGGAGGAGGATTGGAACAACCGGTTATACAACCACTATAACACAACACCAGACCTCCACAAATTTAGAGCTTCATCACCTTTAGAAAGCTTCCAAATCGGTTTCGTCTCTTCCCAATGAGACAAATTCTTGCTGACAAATCCAAAAACCTTTTTCGTCTCTTTCTTCCTGTTTCTGTAACCTGATTTCACCTTTCTCAGACAATTCAGCTGTTTTAATCTCTTTCTTATAGTTTAAAGTCCACACGTTTTCATCAACTCGAACGCACGGGGGTTTCAAATTCAGGTCGATCGGAGATTTCAAAAATTTGTCAAATTTTCAAAATATAAACTGATGACTCAGCGTAAAGAGGTTAACAAACCCTTATCCCACCTTAGACAAAGGAAAAAAAATTGAAATTCGCGCAAATTAAGTTCAAACTAAACTCTAACACCGATTTCATCTCATCATCATCTTCTTCGAGTCGGCCATCTTGGATTTGGCTAGAACAAAAACGGCCCAGACAGCGTATCAAGTGGTTCATCATTTGTGTCACCTCTTATAATAATTATAAATACTTTTATAACCTCTACGCTTGCGTAGATTCTCATATCGCAAAACTCGATTTTATTATGATCTGATGGTAGGAACTAAAAATAAAAAGTCGAACTATAGTCGGTATTTTTAATCACGCACATACATAAGTCTTATTGATGATAATTTTAAGTAAATAACTGTTTGTCGGTTTTATTTTCCTTCTTATTCTGGTTCTGGTACCGGAAGGAAGTGAAAACATTCTTTTCTCCTTCCGTTTTCCAAACAACAACTCGAATCTGATTTGAAAATGACAACGGTAGTCTGTTCAGCGACTTATTAAAATTATTTTTTGGAGATTTTTGTGTATTTATTTATCTATTTATTTGTAAATTTATTATTTAGGAGATGAATCAGTTTTTGTTGTATTCAACGATGTTTCTTGGAGGCAAAAAAACCTTTTTGGGGTTTTGAACTCTTGAGTTTGATGATGTTGACTTGTAGAAATCCTCACGTGAGAACACGTGTAATTTGAATCGTCGGTTAAGAAACACCGAACGAGAGGAACAGAAATCGATGACTTTGCTTATTTTTTATTAAAAATCACTGTATTTTGGGACTGTCTAGGAGTTTTTATTGCTGACCACAGGAGAACTGTGTGATGGTGTCGCAGTCAAAAATACTTAACTTTGAAATAATTTTCAAAACCCATGCTTTAAAAAACGTGATGGCGTTTAAAAGTTTGCTACAAGGTGATTTGTTGTAGCTGGCGGGACACTTATTTCTGTAGGGAAAGTCAGTAATTCGCCCTTGCACCACTCAACCACTACCTCTCTGTATTACACACAATAATGGTGAAAAGCCATCTCGGTATAAATGCTTCTAATTCGTCTAAAATGGGTTTCCACTGAATACTACTATCACCTTTGGATCTGTCTAGTTGGAGTTCGATCGAATACAGGACGTATGGATGTTGGTATTAGCTGGATGGGTCAATAATTTCGGTTCTCTATGTTACACCAAATATATATGTTACGATAATCAGGCGGATGTATATAATTCCCGGGATTATTCATAATCACCAACTAAACTTGGTAAATGTGACAAATTATTGAGGATTTATCACATTTACCGGCTAGTTTATGATATCTGCTACTCGTAATAGGTAATTTAATCAAAGTTCAATCAGATGCTTTGTTTCTACCACTCCTCATGTATTCGTAGCTTCATGTTTGAAGGTTTGTTTACTATTACTAGCGAGCACAGCAACTTGGGTTGCTTATATTTTGTCAAAAATGTGACACAAGCCAACCATCTGACCAAACTTTAATCAATTTCCCTAGATTCTATAAACTAGCCGGTAAATGTGATGATTACTTGTTAATTTATCATATTTACCTTGTTTAGTTGGTGATTATGAATAACCACCGAGAATCATATATATTCGCCTGATTTATCACTTTTACCGTTACATAGTTGCTATGTCACTTTCCGGTCTAAATAATATTTCAGCCAAGATACCCGACTCAGAACAAATTTTTAAATTCCATGTTGGGTCTTTTGACTGTGACATGGAGTCGTCTTGTGTTCAGTAAAAGTTTTCGTGGATAGATAATCTGATATATACACACCTGGGAACACATGTTAATTTATTTATTGAAGAAGAACCATCAGATGAGTTTGCTTGATAAGGAGAAGAATTTAACTTTAGGTTCGTCTTGGGGTTTAGCGAGCAGAGGAAGACTAGGTGTTAGTGTCATAATCAAAAGACTCAACCTGGAAAATTATCTTCGAAGCTCTTGGACCTATAAACGTTTTTTAAACCTGTATTTTGGATATTTGTTCTGAGTTGGGTCCCACTCCTCATCCCGTGTTTCTTTTCCTTTGATTAATTCTACACGTGGTCCCACGTGTCTATAAATGAGGCTTCTGAAGGCTTTTCGGAAGACATCTCCCTCTCCCATTAGGAACAAGTTTAGGATAATCAGCTCACATTCAATTCCTTCCCAGGATGAGTCACCCGTCTTGAAGAAAGGAAAAACCGAAGAAATCAAAAACCAAAACCGGGCTCATTTATTTTCTAACACCCAGACTTTTCGAAAACCAAAACCCACCTTCCTCCCAGGAGGGGAAACTTGACAGACCATGCCAGTCACCAACTAAATCAATTGTTCGGGAATGACTAATAGAGAACAAGTAATTAAAATCTTTTGACATTCTATCCGGGTCGGGTTACACTAACAATAATAGTCTTCCTTCAACAGCTGACCATTTTCCGGGGAGAACTTTTGCTTCTTTTAATCAATTCTGAATGAAGTTCTAGCATGTGCCCCTGGGGGTGGGTTTTCCAGATTTTTTATTGTGGTGTCCGATTAATTAAAGTTTTGAGGATATTAAGGGGGTGAGTAGATAAATAAATAATGTTTCATTCGTCAAACTTTAATTTTTCAAGGCTTATTAATTAATTTCTTGTGATATTATTAAGTTCAACACCAAAGAATATAACTGAGTTCATTTATACCGGAAGTGTTGATGAGTTTGATAATGATTTTGGAGTCGTTCATCTAAAATAGGGAAAGACACCACTTCTGGAAGAGATTCTCCGGTTACCTATCACTTTTATTAACATAGCAGCTACTTTGAGTTAACTGAAAATGGTGGTTTAGGTTAATCCTGTTTCTCACCCTTTTTGGGTACAACAGGATGCGGGAGGAGGATTCAAACGCACGATAATCACCTCCAAGTCTGGAACTTTAGCCACTACACTACTCCTCCCACGAGTTATCTGAAAAATTATTCTTTAAAGATGAATTAAAGGCTACAAACTAAGAGATGAACAACTTGAAAAGCTTTTCAGGTGTTACCTCGTGCTTTAGGTCAAGTTAAAGTTCCCAATCAGTTCCTGGAAAATTTTTGTCAGAAACTGGAACTGTTTTAGTGATAACATTACTACCAAAGATCTGTTAGCCTACCTCTGAAACTCTACACTGATCTTTTGGTCTTGAGAATGGTCTAATAATATGTGCGTCGCTGGAAGCCTAAATCGAGAGTATTTGTAGGAAACACTTGTTGGTTGTTTGGTTTTGTTTCTCTTGTAATATTGTTTGTTTATATTAAAAAGATGGCTTTCAAGAATCCAGGAATTTCGGATCATCAAAACCCTTGAAGCTCTTGGGTTGACATAATTAGGGGTTGTTCTTCGAGTTTATATTTTGTTGTGATAAACTGGAACGTTAGTTCGTGTCGTAAATTATGTTATCATCTTTGGTTTTGTGACATACTCCTTAGAACGGTGACAGAAGATAGAGAATAGTTAAACTGGCGGCCGCGAAAGTTTAAATAACATTACACCCAAGACAACTTTGCTAAATTTTCAAAAAGCTGAATCATTTTTGACTTTTCTTTTCTAAAAATCAAAGTTTATGCTTTCAAAATGATTTCAAATCTAAGGGAAATAATTTCACCGTTTTTTCCAGTAGCATGCAATTCAAAAAGTCCGTAGTCGTCGGGGTGTTGATCACGCTGTACCTGTCGACCGACTCATGGTGTCATTACATACCCGAAAAAAAGAATTCACAGCCCGCTAAGAAAAATGGCGGCTCGTCCTCTCAAAAGGATCAAATTCAAATCTGCGGAGATGCTCTCACCACCATGATAATAGAAGCTTGTGATGGGATCGTTGGCTCACCCAGTGAAGGTATGTGCTGTCTCAAACTTTTGAGAAATCTGTGCATCGAGCTTTCAAATTGCTAAATAAAATTTTGTTTTAATTTCAGGGAGTTTAACGAGAGAAAGCTTGCAAACGAAGGTAACAGAAGATTGCTGCGACCGGAAATGTCCGTTAGACTATCTTCAGAATTACTGCGGTCAAACTCCGTTATTTACAATCAAGTAAGCTTTTTTGGTAAGATATTGTTCTTCGAAAGCTTCGAAATGACAGGTAGAATAAGAGAATGAGGTGTGAGGTTGTGAGTTCACAAGAGGATGATAATTTATGTTAGCTCCACTTACTCATGAAATCAGTTTAATTGCATCTCGTCACAGCCTTTTTGAACCTTACACCAACTACAACCTATAACACTGTCTAGTTAGATACTGTAAACAATTTCAACATTCATCAAAACCCTACAACTGCTTTAAGTGTTCTTCATTGTATTGTAGTTTATTCCCCAACTTGACCGGAAACCAAATCTTTAAACCAAAAATGAGATTCTTGAGGTTACCTTTAGACACTAATCACCAAATTTATTTGAGCTGTTGATGGAGTCTTCTAGTTAGTGCCTGGTGTGACTAAATTTGAACACCAATGGTTTGGTTAGCCTGCTATTACTTCTCACAGAATTTGTCTTTGAAAGTCTCCACCTTCAAACTTTAAATAAAACATCAAAAAAGGCAACAGACTGACCGGAAGTGATACTAAATCTCTACAAAGTGTCCGTTTTGTTTCTTTTTCACTTCCCTAGAGAGAAACCCTAAAACTTCTGTATCAAGTACATCAAGGTGTGAATCAAATTGTCAGGTGCCATAACCAGAATTTGATTCCAAATTTAGGATGTCAGCTTTGTGCATTTTTCTAACCTCAGTTCTTAGTCATTCACTCTTAAATCTCGTCATCATGAGTAAGCATACCTCTCACATCAGCCTGTCGAGCCTTAATCAGTGTGATATTCTTTAAAGGAAGGAAGAAATAAGAAGCGACAGCCAGTCACATAATCATTCAGGTTAAACATGTTAAAGCAAAGCAAAGTCCTTGAACCAGTTGGTTCTTGAAAATTCGCCAGGCCAGCCGTTTAGGCCATGCCACTGCCCTATTCCTCAGCAATTCTCAAGATAACCCATCGTCGATCCGCTAGACAGCCATCTTGATCAAAATAACTGACACGTTTCTTTATTACAACTAAATCATTAAAAATAATTTTTTTCCTGTTTTGTCGCTTTCAGAAAGACGGTTCGAGGAAAACTTCTTGACAGATTAAGTGGTCGAAGTAAGCCTGATGCGGGGAACAACAGCAACAACAATAACAAAACCGAGAACAAGAAGGATAAGAAAAAAACCGAGGTTAGGATCAAAGAAAAGGCAGATCGGAGGAAAAAGGGGAAAAGAGGTCGGAAAAAGAGGAAGAGGTCTTTCAAGCGGAAATGCACTTTTAAAAGCTTTGGGCATTACTTGCTAAATCTTGGTCGGGATGACAGGGTTCGAAGTAACATCTCAAAGGTTTGATCATCATTCATTTATTAACAGATTTTGGTTTTATTTCCGGTTTGGATTTGATTGCTTGCCAGTTTCCAAAACCAAAAAGAAGGCTGGAAGTAAGTTTTGTCCAAATTCCATTTCCGGGATCGACATTCTATCTAACTGGTATGTGGTCAGTCATTTCGCTTTCTAACACAAACTCCACTCACTGGGTTTTTGGTATTGAAAACGTTCTTCTATCAAAAGCTTCCGGCTCTTGAAGTGCCTGGAAAGGGAGTTGAGCTTCCAGCCTTCGTTTTGTGTTGCTTCATGACTTCACCGCTTTTTATACAGTAAAGATAACTTTACACAAAATCAGCAGAATGCTTATCGCCCGCCATACAACAGTTCACGACAGCTCGTCCTTTTAACATTTGAAAAAAATGCGACCATCAGATGTGGAAAATCTAACAGACAGATGACGTGAATTTGATCACATGGTACAGTGGGATGACGTCTTAGTAACTAAATTTAAAAAGCAGCACGATCTTGACGGTACTATGGACTCTCTCTGGGTTCTGGTATCACACTCGGTATCATAAACTATGGGTCGTGTACCTGGTTTCTGGGTCGGGAGCTACAACTGAAAAAATTTTGGGTAATAGGGTTGCTTAAATGTGTCACGAGCTTCACTATTTTTTAAGATGGAATAAAATTTCGTAGGTATGTGGGTTTGTAAGTCCAAAAACTGAGTTTACTAAGTCGTCGGGGTGTCAGTTTCTATTGTAAAGAAGTTTTAAAACTAGAAACCTAAAACATAGGGCAACTAATCACAATAAAACCATTTCCTAACCTAACTCTGTGTGGTGTCTTTAACTTAACTAAGCCAAAACCAAAATTATCATTTTATTCTATCTTCTCCAATTATTTTAGCGACACAACACCATGAACATAACATGGCCGTCCATTCAAATCGGTACAATAGCGCCGAATATGGAAGAATTCGGTGGACAACCCATCGTCGTCGTCAAGAAGAGCAATCCCACTTCCGCTTGATACGTCATCGGGACAGTTCAAGAAGGCCAATTCGCGACGCCACGAGACAGGAAATCGGATTTTATTTTGGCGGCGGCTTTGAACTTTTTTCTCGGCCAAAAAGAACATCAACAACAACAGCTACATTCAACCATCCAAATTTTAGTACAACTTCCACCTGTCCAAGGTCGTTTTTAAAGTTTACACAGACTAAAAAAAGTTCTTATGTAAGAATAAATAATTCCTTAAACCACTCCTGACGAGGTCTTTTGAAAAGGGACCGAGATACGAGTGGTAACGACTGAATATTGGGAGACATTATGCCATTTAGAAAGTGAAATAATTTTTCTAGTCGAACTTTTATTTAAATTATATCATTAAGGTTATGTAAATATTATTTTATAACGAAGACCAAAAAAAACTTTGTGGAAATTCGTGTGAGTCTTTAATTAATTAATCAATTAATTAAAATTTAGTTTTTGATAATCGTCTTTATGAATAATCGATCAGGGTTTGAATTTTTGTAATGTGTTTGTTTAAAGCACCGAAGTTCAACTTTTAGATCTCAATTTTCGAACGTGATAATAAATAATTTACAAAATGAAAAATTGTGTTCTAGTATTATGTAATAGTTATCCCTAACCGTTTTCATTAGACAAACTAATAATTGTAATTTAAATTAATAAACGAATTAATTAATAATTAAACGAATCGAAGTCGTGGATTAGAGTCTCCCAAAAGATTGGGGTTTTTTAATTTTTATTTTCTTGTAGTGTTAATTCCACTACTAGAACACTAAAAAAAAATTTATACGAATTTTATATTAAATTATTTTGTAATAAGTTTACTCCATTCACAATTTTCTAAATATATTCTGTAAGAAAAAATAAATAAATAATTTATTTATTAAAAAAACTATCTCCCAAACCTCAAACAACGGTTTGAATCTTGATCGTTCCCGCGCTAAAATCCGACGTGGAATTAAAACGTGAAAATGGCAACGTCGCTTATGAAATCACCACTCGTCGACTCCAAAAAGTGTTTTCATTGATATTGTACCGAAGGATGTGTTTGCATTATTTTAATTATGTTTTACGGTATTAAGGACAACAAATTCAGTTTTTAGAACATAACCCTGTAAGTATAAATCGATTTATGTGTTTATATTGAGCTCTAGACTTATTAAAACGTATATAATTCCATTTTTTCGTCGGCTTTTTGTTGTTAGGCTTCACTAGTCTGCCGCTTTAATACCACGAAGTGTGGTTTTGAAAGCCATTTATTTTTAATGCAGTCTAGAATCGTAGACCCGATTTTAGAGCGTTTTAAATATAATTATGCGCATACCTATGTGATAATTGAAGCCATGAATAATATATAAGAATATTTTAAGCGAAATACGCGTACGCATAACGATATGATGCTTTTAATAGGTCATATACGGTTATGTTCCAGTGTAAGCATTTTTCATGGCGTGAAAAAATTTTTTTTTCTTTTTGTTTTTGTTAAATAAAGGTAACGAATTATGTGTTTGCTTTGTTAAACGAGTAGGTATGTGTTGCTAATGTAGTTATTGGTATCATTCTAATTGAATTTGAAGTACTTTACGCTGTATTATAGTTGAGTGAATATTTCATTAATCTTGAATGTAGTTTTGGGTTTCTGTATTCTTTCTTGTTCAGTAGTTAGTGTCTGAAAGGGAGTGTTCCAGTTTAAAAGCTAGTTTTGTATCTTTCTCAAAGAAAACGAATAAAGAATTTTCATCCAAAGGTAATTTTCTTTGGGACTTTAATTACAATATTGGGTGCTTGCAATCTTAAGTTTTTGTTTATCGAAACATCATGTTTGTTGTTTGTAACATAGTCTGTTGTGTGGTTTACTAACTAACTGTGAATTATTTGAAGACTTTCTGTCTTTATTAGGTTTTGAATTGTTTCGATTCATGTGTTTCTTGGGAAATTACTAAAAATTTTGGTTTATGTTTAATTAATTTATTTCAGAGGGCCTATGTTAAAATAAAAGAATAAAGTTTAGCGATGATAGTCAGATGTTTCAAAAAATTTGTTTTTATGTACCTGAAGATGTATAAATCTGCTCTTATCATTTGTTAGTGTCTTGGGTCACATACATAATTTTCTTTTGGTCAAGATCGGTTGTTGATGAATATCTTCAACTTGAATAATTTTACGAGATGTTATTTCACCTGTCTCAGAGTCTGGTTTTGGAGTTTGTGTAGTTCTTTGTGTTTTTAACAACCTTGAAATGATTACATCCAGCTTGTGTGTGATAAACTAAAACTTGGATTGTCTTTGTTTTTGTGTTTTTTTTTCCCAAAAATTTTCAGCTCTATGTGTTTCCCCCACTTCTTTAATTATCATCCAATCTCTCTAAATCTCTTTAAAAAGTTTTATATATGTTTTGCTTTGAAAGACATTCTTGTTATTAACAAGCATAAGAAATAAAATTTATTTTTATGTCTCAATGTGTTTGCTTAACTTTTATCGTAACAAAACTATGGTACAGCTTGTCTACTTCGAAAAATATATAAAATAAAATTCTCAATTTTTCTGGCTTGCTTCTGTATTAACTTGAACAAAAAAAAAGGATATTGTTAAGTGTATATTGATTAATATATTGATTGATATACTATAGATATGGGTTCTGTTGAATATCATCTGAAGGATGGTTGGAAGCGAGTGGAGGTAACCAGAAAAAATGGGGTGTATGCTGGTAAAGCTGACATCTATATTTTTTCACCTGATGGAAATAAATTTCGATCTAAGAAAGAATTAGTTACCTACCTTACATCAAATAATTTACCCTACAAGGCTGAGGAATTGTTTACAGCTACTGATTCGGGGACATCAAACAGCAGTAAGACATTCGATGGTAATAAAAAGAAAAATTATTATGATGACTATTGTAAGGTTAAGAAGGATGATTTCTTTTTTTCTTTCTTTTTATTTAAATTTCTCTCCTTATTCTAAATAGGTTGGAAGTTTTTGTTGATATCATTATTGTGTCCTATTTTCAACCAGAAGTTTTTTTTTTTATAAATAATTTTTAAGATAGGATTTTAAAACATCTTAAAGTGGGAATGAAATTTTTTGATAGCCGTTTGGCGGCCATATTGAATTTTGTGTTAAGTGTATTACCCCTACCAGAGCTGGAAATTTTATTTATAGAAGTAGACCAGTTTTATTTTATTTTATTTATTTATTTATTATAATTTTTTGTACTTCCTTTCTTTTATAACTTTAGTAATGTAGTATATATCATTCTTACAAGTTTGTTGGTGTTGAGTCTTTAGGATTTTAATGAAATGTTGATTTTAATTTTAGGTAACATGGCTCTACCACCAAATTATAAAAGCATTGCTATGACGCCTACCGGTCCCATGTTAGGTGGACGTGAGTATCCAATTTTATTTATTGTTGAATTTAATTATTCAGGAATGATTTTTAACTATTTAAAAACAAAAAAAGTTATCTTGGCATGAATGATGATTATGATGATGAAAGCATTGCGAAAGATAATTGCGTGGTTTGACAGTTTTTTTTTGCCATTCGAACGTTTGAAAAATTTTTTTCTCTCTTGAAACTCATTTCAATGCTGCCAACATTCACTGGAAAAAATTTGAAATAACGGAACGCCAAAGGAATTGCAGTTAAAGCCGTTTTCAGAAGAATTTTTATGGATTTTGACATTTTGTTGAATTTTGTGGTTTGATTGCATTTTCATATTTGAATAGTATACCTTGGATGTGGTGTGAGTTAGTTAAAAATGAAAATGAGATGTTTCAGGCAATAACGACAAGATTTCAATCAGTTGATGTGAATAGGTGTTAGGAAATGGCTGTGAATCTTTGATTTGAATAATTTATTTGAGCTTTAAATCGTTTATTTTGTGTATTGTTATAGCAGTACATTGTTCATCAAATCCCTTAGAAAGCTTTTTGAGGTGTAGATAATTTACATGCTGGCGGATCGTCCTCGATCTCTCCTTGATGTATATCAAGAATGGTTGTACTGGCACAAGTTTTTAGACTAACTGTGACACTCTTCTGGTCGTTCTTCAATTATGCTCTTCTAATCATTTTGTCATCTTCCACCCTCTCCTTGACTATACCTTAGTTTCTTTTCTTAGTTTTTCTTGTAACTATTGATTTTACTTGTTCATTTCATTCTTTTATATTTTACTGTCCTATTGTATTCTTTATTTTCTTTCCTGTTCTGTATCTGGTATGCCATGGAAGCGTCACCTCTTCAGTTTTTCGATATAACGCAACTGTGTGCCTTATTTAAAGACAAATTGTAGTTACGGAGCTATGGAATTAAGTATTATTGGGTTGAAGGACGTTGTCGAGATGAATCTTGAAGTCGGAGTAGATCCTTATTCCTTCCCTGGTTCGGTCCAGGTTCCAGAAGAATCCGTCTAAATAAATTAAAGCCAATTATAATAATTGTCAAAGTTGAACGAACTTATTTCTCATCTACTTAAACAAATCACAGCTCAGACTCGTCCTTCCATTCATTTCCTCCCTCTATGTGTGCATTACTTTTGAAATGAATTCGTACTGTATTTTCTCATACGAAAGTTGGAGGAGACTTGGTCACAGGAATAGCTTTTCCCGCCATTTTGTTTTGATCCTCATCGCCTAAATTACTTTAAACTGTCTTCATAGGTCTAAACAATTATACTTTATATAAATGGTTAGGTTATTCATTATCATACTTATTCATACAGGAAGTCTTGCTTGTTAAGAAGTTAAGCTTTATGTTTTGTGATATTTGAGTTGTAAAAAGAAAATTTGAAAATGCGATTCCTTTAGTGGTGTTCCAAAACAATCTTCTGCACTCAAGAGCCTATATATAAGAGCTTTTATTTAATAAATTTAAATTATTTATTTATTTATTTTTTGTCTTTGGGCATGAATGCATCGTAGAATTAGGATCTTTTCATTATTTATCTACTTTTTGTTTCTCTACCAAACAAGAATCATGAGAGATAGACAAAAGTTGAGTGTACAGACGGATTTCGGAGTGACGTGATGAGTGTTTTAAGATTTTCGAAAATGAAATTTTTAGATGATTCGGACGTTGGGGGAAAGTTTGAGGTTTTGTTTTTGTTGGGGTTTTTAGAATGTATTAGAGCTTAGGTTTAGATTCTCTAAAATGTTTTATTAAATTGATTTTGTTTGAGTTATTTGATAGAGTCATGTGAATGTTCTAGAAATATTGAAGGGTTAAGTGCTGTTAGGGTGTCAATGTTCTGTCGTATTATTAGCTTTTTCTACTTTGAATTTGTATTTTGACGTAGTTGCTTATTTTATATTCAGATCTGATGACAGCTGGACCTCCGGTTACCTTCAATATATTAAAAGGTAAGTCCTTTTGATTATTTACTTTGTTTTGCTTTTTTATTCTGGACTAGAATGACTAGATGAATGAGCATCACAAAAGAATTTTGTTTTATATGCTTGCTTTGAGTCGTGTTTTGTTTTTTGTTTTGCGTTTGGTGCTGGAATTAGCAGGCGGATTGGGGGTGGGGTGAAAGGAAGAATGGTTATGGGTTAGCTTATTTTTGGTTTGTTTGGTGTGATCGTAGAACGGCTTCGAGCCACCGGGACTGGAACCGGAAAGGATGTCTCGTCGACGGCGAATCCGTTCATTCAAACCCCTCACGGGAATCCTTCGTTCGTGCCGCAGAAAGTCGGGAAATCGACGGCGGAAACGCGGACTCCGAAACCGCCGAAAGCTCCGGAAAAACCGCTCATGCCTTACATGAGATATTCGAGAAAGGTTTGGGATGCGGTCAAGGCACAAAATCCAGATCTCAAGTTGTGGGAAATCGGAAAGATCATCGGTCAGCAGTGGAGGGATTTGCCCGAAGAAATGAAGACGGAGTATGTCGAGGAATACGATTTGGAAAAGGTGAGTTTTGTGGTGGGAGGTATGTTGAATAAGTGGAACATAATGACATCTAACTTGGATTCGGTTTCATCTTTCAGCTGGAGTATGAGAAAGCCTTGAAGAACTATCACAATTCACCTGCTTATTTGAATTATATCGCGGCCAAGAACAAAGCGAGTCAATCTAGCGACGAAAACAGAGAACCACACGACAGGCCGAGTAATAAAAATGCCGACAGAAGAATAGATATTCAACCGGCAGAGGATGATGATGGTATTTCCTGTCTATTATTTATTTAGTAATAATTTTAATTATTGTTGCCATAATTCAAATGTCTTATTGCGATCTCTTTCAGACCAAGACGACGGTTATTCAGTGAAACACGTCGCTTATGCGAGGTACCTTAGAAATCATCGTCTCATCAACGAGATATTCAGCGATGCAGTCGTGCCCGATGTACGATCAGTGGTCACGACAACTCGGATGCAGGTTTTAAAGAGACAGGTTCAGTCGCTAACCATGCATCAGAAAAAATTAGAAACGGAACTCCAGCAAATCGAGGAGAAATTCGAAGCGAAGAAGCGAAAGTTCATTGAAAGCAGCGAGCATTTCCAGGAAGAACTTAAAAAGGTGAGGTTCCTGTTCTTTGATGTTGGTTCTGTTGTTTTGAAAGTTTTTTTGTGTTAGTAAAGAGTTTTTGTTTGGGGGTAGCATTGTCACCGAGCTGTGGATGAAGAAATGTTTGAGAAGATGGTTGAGCGTCAGTATGAGCTGTTGAGACGGGAGCGACTGGGCAAAAATGCAGAAGGTAATAACGTTCCCGAAATGGGAGCGGCTCCTGTTGCCACTCCAACTTCGGCTCCTGATGATAGCTCACAGGCTCAGAGTGGAGAGGTAAGTCATCGAAATAATTTTTCATTGGTAAAAAATATTTTTCTGTTGGCATTTGGGTAAAAATTTGTTATTAAACTTTCAGGCGATGGAAGAGCAAAAACAGCAGCAACAACAGCCGCCATCACATCATCCGCAACCTCATCCACAGCCTCACCCACAATCTCATCCCCAATCTCATCCTCAACCTCATCCCCAGTCTCATCCTCAATCTCACCCACAGCCTCATCCTCAAACACATCCACAACAGCAGCCGCCGCCGCCTCAACCCCAACAACCACCACAGCAGCAACAACAACAACCGCAACAGCAACAACAGCCGCAACCACAACAACAGCAACAACCTCAACAACCTATTCCTCCGCCACCCTCAACGGTTGCAAACGAACCAGAAGAGAAACCTGCTCCTGTACAGGCGGCTCCTCCAGTTCCGCCACCGGTTGTAGCCTCGAATGGCGCGAATTTCACGCCTCCTGGACATTATCCCCCGTCTCAACCGGTTCATTATCCGCCTCCATCAAATCCTCCTCCTGGCCCACAGCATCCGATGCCGTCTCAAACCTTACCCATGCCACCACGGCCTCCTTTCCAGGTGATTATTATTGCTGTGCTGACTTCTTTTGATTGCATTTTGAACTTTGCTTATGTGATTTTGTGTTTTTATTTTAGTATCCGCCTCAACCTCAACAACAGCAGGCTCCGGTACCGCCGCCGCCTCAGCAACAACCTGGTCCACAGGGGTATTATCCTCATTATCCGCAAGGAGGACCTCCTCCAGGTGCTTATGGATATCCTCAGTATCCGCCATATCCTCGGCCACAGCATTATCCGCCGCCTGAACACGCTGTAAGTCAAAAACATATAAAATAGGTCTTCAGCCACAGGTTTTAGAGTTGACATTAAAAAAGCCAAAATTTGTTTAAGCCGGTGGCACCGACGGCCACTCCTGGACCCGTCAGCGAAGGCGACCATTCAGTGATCACTCAAGCACAGCCTCCTCCAGCTCCAACGCCGACGCCTCCAATTCAGCCAAATCAACCGGTGCAACCCATTCCCTCCACCACCCAATCAACCCCTACAGCAGCCTCTGCCGGGACCCATGCATCATCCACAGGCGCAGCCGCCGCCACAGGCTCCACCTGTGGTACAGCCACATCCTCAACCTCCTCCACTTCAAATGCCGCAACCGCCACAAATGCAGCCTCCACTACAACCACCCCCACAACAACCCCCGCATCAACAACAACCAACACTACCGCCGCCACCCGCGCCTCTTCAAAACGTCCCTCAGCCACAGGTGGACAAAGCTGCGGAAGAGAAAAACCGAATGATGGTACCCGGGAAGTAGACACAAGTGGTTCTACTAAAAACAGGACAATAGGATGAGATGAGTGGAGCAAAAACTTTTTGTCTTGATAAAGTGGAGAATGAATTAGAGTCTCTGTAGTTGTTTTACTTCTGATTAGCTCCGAAACTAAAACTACTAAAACTGTATACAAGTTGAAACGTGAATTTTAGTTTTTATCGACTTTGTATTTGGAACGAATATATTTTTTCGCATTGTGTCAATATTTATAAATTTAAAATTTTTTATATTTCTATTTGAATAAAAATTTTTTGAGTCGGGACAGTTTGGTGATAGAGGATTGAATGCTTTTGTTCAACCCTTTCAAAAGAAAATTTCGCTCAACTTTTAATCAAACACATTTTGAATCAACTGGGTAGTTCGACTTTCTGTATAACTATTCTCCATAACCCTTCAAAATTTTAAATTATATAAAGTATAATACCATGATTGGATTTATAAATTGGTTTCTTTTTTGAAATTTTTCAAATCGCGTAACGTAAGAAGACATATCGCGTAATTGAATTTACACAGGCGGAGTTATTACTCGTTTTGTTACAAATGTTATTTATAATAATTGTTATCGATTTTTACTTGTTGAAGGAATGTGTTAGGTTCATTTTGTAAAATAGGTATGTTTATTTATTTATTGACTTATATTATTGTCTGATTTGTGACTGACATTGACGAATTTATTTCAGAAATATTGCACGATGGTTTCATTGGGTTGTCAAAACGCGTCACTAACGAAGTAGTAGCTCCCACGATCTGTTATATCTGTGAGTGGAAAGGGGGATTGAAACTCAAAATAGTGATGATAATTATGAGGATCTCATTTCATAAATAATGCACAATTCATTGCGGTTAGAAGATCAGTGTAAGTAATAATGTACATTTGCCAAGAGATCCTTTCAAAAGTACTGCACATTTTTTTTCTGTGTTCTATTTGTACTTACTAACGAACTTCCTGGTGTCAGATTCTTACTTATTCCATAAATTTTGCACACTTTTGTAACGATTTAATTTCTCCAAATTGTATCCACGAATTTGTCGGGAATTTGGTGTACGTTTCCTCACAGTTGGGTCACACAAGCCGTTTCAAAAGTAATGCACATTTGTTTTTCTCATTCACTCCTTTCCCTTCCGGTTCGCGATTCTCTTATGCTAGCCTCTTATCTATTTCATTATTTTTGACACTTTCTCGAGGTGTGACCTAGTTTTTCACGAATAAGCGCAAAGCTCTGTGAGGATTTTATTCCAAAAATATTGCACAGCTTGAAGAACGATCTCATTTCATAAATAATGCACATATTTGTCGTGGGATTTATTAAAATGAAGATTAACACAGATCATTTCAAACATGATTTTTCTTTTTTCGTGTTTACTTATTAACTGTTATCCTTAACTTATGTATTAATAACTTTGGGTGTTAGTAATATTAACCTTCTGACTGTTACGCCCATTTTCTCTTACCTTTTCCAGATGTTACACCGACTTTGAAACCTTGAGGCGTCTTAAGTTCGGTTTTGACTTCTCCAAACAATTATTTCCAAGCGGATGAGGATGAACAGAGGAAGGTAATTAGACATAAATAACTACTCAATACATAACTATTAATACATAGATTAGTTAATAATCTGTCTTGTACGGGGAGGGAAAAATTCAAAATTTATGGACCTTGTCCATTTTGTAACTATTTAATCGACTGATTGGTGGATTCGAAATGAAAAGATCTTAATATCGACACTCTCGATGTTTTATTTATTTATTTATTTATTTATTTCATCGATAATACAATAACATAAATGATTTCGAATCTATTGTGAACAAAAATGTCAAATTTGAAAGGAAAATTTGTCGAGTTATTTATTAATTCTAATTCCCATCGACTTACTTTCTAACGATTTAATAAGCTTTATTTATTTATTTATGTATATATTAATAAGTTTACTGCATTTTATTTTCTTCGGATCGATGTGTATTAAGTGCGATAATCTTTGTTTTGATCAGTGTCTTCTGCGTACTCTCTGCCAAGGTTTGGTGTCAGGTATTCTTTCCTCTCGTCGGAGTCTTGGAGTCCTGAAAGAGATTCACGGTCGATTTGGTGAGTTCTCGAGTTTGATTTGAGGGTTGGGAAAGGTTTAAGGTGTGGTCACTCCATCTGGTTGGTTATATATACCTTTTATCTGAACCAAAGCCCAGTTGTTGTTGTCTTCGTTGAGGTGGTTTCTCTTCTGTAGTCGTCCCAGGCGAGGCCCGAACCACATTCCTCCGCCGTTTTCGGACGCGTCTCGCTTTTTACCCGAATTCCCTTCTTCTTGGTTTCTTCCGACTCGGGGGGAATGGTATGAGTCCTTGACGTTTCATCTCTCGAGGGCCTGAAAGTAGTAACAGGTTGTTGAAGGAGATTCAAACTCTCAACTATCACCTTGTTAGGTGCTTAGGTCTCTCAACCTTCCACGGAGGTGGGTATGAATCACATTCACCAGTTCCGATGGTTAAGGACAGTTCTAAAGCACAAATTCCATTCGAAGGGTTTGTTCACTTACCTAAGTAAAAGAGGAGCCCAAGAGACATCTCCTTTGCCGACTCTTGGAAACGGATAAAGGCCCGAAACATCTCTCTTGGTCTTGGTTACTCTTTCGCCTGAACAGAATCGAAAATAGTTTTCAGTTCTAAACTAAGTGCTGGAATTGAGAAAAGGAAAATGTACAAAGCTTACTTACCTGAACAACAAACGATGATGATACAGAGACAGAAAAATGTAACGCTCGGGCTCATCTTCGGCTAATAAACGTGCCTCCCTCCCGTGTTCTGTATTTTATATTCATTTCCATGGCTTAACGTTTGTGTTTTACGTGTTGCCGAAGGGATTCATCAGTGCTGAGTCAGGGCCGGACTGGACATTTTCCCACCCTTATTTTCCTCTAGTCATTTGGAATCATTTTTTCCAGATTTGTTTGTTTTTTCCCTGTCGTTCTGTTAGGCTCTGAGATGACAAACTATACTCCGGTTTCTGGTCAAACTTTTGCACACACATCAACTGTAATCGGGCTGGAAATGTTCTGGTCTGTATCTTTTGATCCTCTCATCAATAATTACCCGCACAGTACTGTACACTCCCGTTTTTTGATTTCTCTTAAACTATTTCATAAATAATGCACAATTTAGTGGTGATTCCATTCCTCAAATATTTCACGCGATTGATATTCATTAACAGATCCTAAACGAGATTGAACATTGTTAGCAAGAGTTCATTTCATAAGTAATGCACACTGTTTATCTTTTTTATTAGCATATTTCCTGGTGTCGATTTTTGGTTGTGGTTTTAAAACACTACTAACCACACCACTAACTACAACCGTCACATCTACAGGATTAATTTTTGGTGCTGGATTGAACTCTGCATACAGCTTGTTTTACATTCGATTGATAAAGTCCGTCTGTCTTCTGTTTTGTTGTAGATGTTGGTTTAATACCCAGAGTCCTACATTTTTCTGTCGACTAAACTGTGTGCAATGTTTGACCAGTACCAACACTCAATCAGGTGTATCTGACTGTATCAATCATAGTACTTTTGTTTCATTCATAAATAATGCACACTCGTGGGAAAGTCATTTCATAGATACTACACACAGTTATGATCACTTTGATGTGTACTAAAGAATTTTTAAGATGATTGAGTCGCTCGTGTAATTGAATGAAATAACTTGTCTTCTAAGGCTCAGTGTAAAATTGACTCGTTCGTTTTCCTGTTGGTGGTTAGCTTTAATGACTAATTAGTTCTCCAAAAATTATGTTAAAGGAATGTTTCAACTTCTAACCAAAAACTTTATCTTGAGGTCAGCAGAGAAGTCAGAAATTTTAAAAGGCAGCACATCCTAACAGGAAGGAAGATTCTGATGCTCATTTGTTAACAGCATTATGACGTTTATTCATTTCTTGATTCATTTGATAGTAACTCCAAAGAAGCTTTCTTTGGTCTAAAGACTCTAAACACCAGAAGACTTCCTCATGAGCCTAACAATCTTTCAGGTCTTCGTCTTGACAGCAGGAAACCAAGTCCTCCATCGAAGCCACCTTTAACAATCTCACCCTTTGAAGTGTTTTGCAAGTTATTAGTTACATCAAGACGACAGGAAGACGGGTATCGTAGAGAGGAAATTTCAAAAGAAACTACCGGACGTTTCGGACAATCCGACCCTGTGAAAAAGGTTATTGTAGAAAACTCATTTTAATTTAAGTCCCTTCTTGTTTCGGATTTTCTTAAAGCTCTTCATTTTTTGTGTTTAACTGTTTTTATTTTTATCCCCTGTAACAAATAGGGATGTACAAGAAGAAGATGATGATGATGATGACAAATTGAAGGAAGCAAACTCAAATGGACCGCAGAGCTTTCTTATCCAAAATGATGTCAAATCTGAAGTTTGGACCGGTTATGTCATTTTACTTGGAGATTTTGACAATTTTTCTTGTGTCTTGATGATGGTTGTCACTCTTCGCTTTCTACCCAGAGTTTTTGACTAGGTTTCGTTCTCATTTCCGGTTTAGAATTCTGTCAGCTATTTGGGTTAATATTTGAAGAATATAATTTGGTTTCTCTCTTTGGGTTTTTAGTGGTTCTGGAGTCATCTTGAGTGATTGTAGTTTGTGGCGACGGTCCACCGAGGGTTTGACTACCTTCTGGAGGTGATCCAGCTGGTACCAGATGAGTTAGTAATGCTTCTGGTGATTATGTCAATTTTGGACGAATGAGGAAACTTCCTGCTGTAAACGAGAGATGTCTGGAGAAGGTAAGAGGCACAAGACTAACATTACTATTTGAACATCCAGAGGATTCAGTGGTGGATGGGATAACTGACCAACAGATGTTAGGTTTAAAACGTTCGGATGGTTAGGTTACGAAGGACGAATTTGGGCATCAGCATTGTAATCAAACTTCAGAATTTCGTTCCAACACGACTCTGTCACCTTTCTCTGCTAATCGACATTATCCTCAGCAAACATCCCTGACATTCATACAGCAGAGACCGCAAACACATCCCACACACCCTCTCGATCTCCTTCATTTCAAACCGGAAATGTTAAAATGTAAAAAATTGAAACAATCACGTTCGACCTCCTACGCTGGATTAAAGAAAATGCGAAAAAGAGGTCATCACCACCATCACGAACGTCATGATCGGTCCAAAAAGAGGACGTTCATTGAAGGTGACATAACAGGAAGTCATTTATAGCCGAACGGGATGACGTGATACAAGTCACGTTCGTTCGTAACAAATTTGAGAAGGAAGTGAACGTCCCAGGTGCCTGGACTCCCAACAGCGGGCCGGACTTCTAAAATTTTTATTTTGGCGCCAACGTGCGAACAGTTAATTTCCCGTGAACGTTAAGCTTTAAAAATGGCGGAGGGATGAAGGATCAAGGAAAGACGTTTTGATTAAATTTCGACTTTGCTTAAATTAGTGGAGAGAGGAGGTGGTGGTGGTGGGAGGGATGATAGGAAACCCATCTCGATTTATCATCCTCCTTCGTCTTATTTTTATGCGTTGTAACATTCGTTCTCGAATGGGTTTCCGTTCTTTTTTCATTCATTTCGAAAATCGTTCTGGACGGGGATTGGTCGAACGGGAGGGAAGGAAATGATCGTCTGCTAGTTGTATATTTGTTTTTACACGTCTCTTTTCGAATTCTGTTGTTTATAACAGACTTATAAAAAAAAGAAATTAATAATTATCTTGTCGTTTTAGCTTTTTCTCTTTAGACTCGAGTTTAAATGTGCTCCAAAGAACCTGACACTCCACCTCCTCCTCCTCCTCCGACGGTAGTCAGGGATGACGGTTGCATATGTCCTGCCGAACCTCCGAAGAAATCCACATGCGGAGATAAGCTTTCCACGTGTCCTTACGATCCCAGGTTTCCGGATATGAATCAGACGAAACACTGTTACACCAGGTGAGAGATCTGTTTGTCCTCTACACCCTTCCTCCTGTCTTCCCCTCCCTTCAACCCTCCCATCTCTCTCTCTTTTAGTTTTATAGACTATCAGAGGTGCGTTCGACTCCTTGGTAAATATCCCGGCTGTAAAATCTTTCTAAAATGCTACAGATCTCTCTGTCCCGTCGCTTGGACAGAAAGATGGTACGAACAAATGGAAAAGGAACGTTTCCGAGGAATATATACCCGCCGAAGCCGATCATACGTCCGTCCGAAGAAGATATCTGTTCAGAAATCGAAGAGGAACCGCCTCCACCCCCTCCGCCTTGTCCTTAGATAATCTAGTAGTTTTTAGAGGAAGCCATTTTGAACTTTTTAATTATTGTTTTGTGTAATAAACATTTCTACAAGTTTTTGTCTTTTTAGTTTCTCTGATTTTTTAATTCGTCTACGAGTGGGGTGTGTCAATGGATGGCAGAAGACAGAGACAACGTTTCCTTTCGGAGAATGCAACTGACCGCAGTGATGCTGGAATGTGTGACCAGTGAACAGAACAGAACTGCCTCCGGGAGGTGGAAAACATTTTCCGGGAAAACTCTTCAATATCGTCATGACGTCATCTCAAAGCTTCTGGAATTACGATGGTCAATGTGTTGTCAAGGACTCTTTCCGTCTCTCTGTCTGTCAGAATTTTTAACCGGAAGTTCTTTGATGCATTACTAAAAATTTGATGTGAAACAGGAAGGAGAAGAAGGAAAAGAAGGGAAACACTGACAGTCAGCTGCGTCTGTCTATAAAAATTTATAAATTTCACTCTGTCGTCATGCAAATGTTCGTGTATATATCAATATTATCATGTCTAATATAAATTTCATAAAATTGGTTCAGATTATTTTGATTTTTCCATTTTCCTCTTATTTCCCTTCACCGGAAATGCTTAATTTCCCGCCAAAAAAAAATACCTGAAAAATCTCATCGGATCTCGAAATACCGGATATGGTTAATTTCCCGCCAAAAATACCCGGAAAATCTCATCGGATCTCGAAATACCGGATATGGTTAATTTCCGCCAAAAATACCGAAAATCTCATCGGATCTCGAATACCGGATATGGTTAATTTCCCGCTAAAAATGAAAATCTCATCGGATCTCGAAATACCGGATATGGTTGATTTTGCCAAAAATTGAAAATCTCATCGGATCTCGAAATACCGGATATGGTTAATTTCCCGCCAAAAATATTCGAAAATCTCATATCTCGAAATACGATATGGTTATTTCTACGCCATCGGCCGAATCGAAAAATTGAGTTGATTCGAAATACCGGATATGGTTAAATTTTTTAAAAAGTACCATATCCGGTATTTCGAGATCCGATGAGATTTTTCAGTTTTTGGCGGGAAATCAACCATATCCGGTATTTCGAGATCCGATGAGATTTTTCGCGGTTCGAAATCATTTATTTTCGGTATTTCGAGATCCGACTTCATCTATCTACTACTTCTTTTTGGGTGGTTAGGAAAAGGAACAGGAACAACAGGAAAAGGAACATAACAACAGCAAAGCACAAATTTGAAAATTAATTTTTATTTAAAAAAAAAGAAGAGAAAACAATTTACAAGCTAAAAATGTTAATTTGATTAGAGCTAGATACGCTTCTGCTTTATATATACAACACGTAACACTCGTACAAGAGCATCGTTTTCGCAGGGCCGGATTCAGTTTTCCAAATATATTTCAAAAAAGAAAATTTCATAGTCGAGTTTGTTGATTTATACAAAATATTAATCAAAACTCGGGACAGAACAATCGGGAAGAGAGAAGGAGGAGGACGAAACAGGACGGGAGAGATAGGAAGAGGAGACAGAGGAGGGAGGTAGGGAAGGAGGAAGAGAAGAAGCGAGGAGTAAAAAAAATAAGAAGAAGAATTAAATAAGTGATTTCCATCAAAACAAAACATTGCCGCACTTTTCTTTTTACAAAGCTCTCAAGTAATTAATTAATTTATGTAAAGTTTGCAAAATAAATTCTGCAACAATTATTATTATTAGTACTCTCATTAATAATTAAATTAATTATTTACATATCATTAACGTTTTCAAAAAGGAAAATTTTTCGTTCCCCGTTCCCCAAAATGAGTCATCGAAAGGGCGGATCAAGATAAGAAGTACAATCAGAAGCACCTTGGAGGTAGTCACGTTGGATTGTCACGTGACACCGATTACGTCCTAATTCAAATCCCGGTTTTGTATTATTCCCGCGGAAACAAACAAAAACAACCAAAAACAAACGAAAAGCTCCCAACCAAAACCACGTCAAGAGGTGACGTAACAACCACTCTCCAGCCACCTCCCTCCTCCCCTTCCCAGACAATTTTATTTACATTTACAAAGCAATTATCTATAAATAAACTGTATTATAATCCATTATCTATAAGAATTCGAAACATTTCTCTTTATTTATTAATTAATAACTTCAATTAGTTACGAATATTTATTAAAAATATGAAAAATAATTTTTTTTTGTTTTCAATTTTTTTTTCTTGTCTAACAAAATGGTGGCACAAAAACCTTTTAAAAAGGATTTCCCAGAGGAAGAGACCTTGAAGGAGGCGGGAAAATTTTTAAAAATCTACGTTTAGGCGAGAATGGGGCCCTAAAAAGCGGAAATGATTATAAGCCTCCTCCTCCTCGGTATCCTCTCTCTCTTCCTCACTTCCGTCCATTTATATTAAATTTAATTAATTTAAATTGTGATTTATGATCCCCGACGACATCAAGGTATGGTTTCCGGTTTGTTCGATCAAAGCTTAACCCTGTTTTCCTACTCGAGAGGTGATTATCACTCGCCGTTTGGTTTGATTGATTGCTTCCCACTCTTTGAAGCGGTTTTTGGGTTATATTATGATTATAGTATAACTTTATAGGTTAGAATTATATCCCTTCGGATGGGGATGAGATTTTATTTCTCGCGTAAATCGAGCCCCGGGTGTAATACCCAAAATCTGTTTTGTCTAACCCTGACGTTAGATATTATCTATTCCCTCCGAAGGCGTGTCAAAACAGCTGTTCAACTGTCAGTAAACAACAGTCCAGTGTCCACAATCTGGTGAGGAGTCTTATTAGTCGATGAAGAAGGGTCATAAGTCGATTCTTGTCTGCAAGCCGAAGACGAATCTTCCAAATCACCCTCGACAACCAAAAAAGTCTTCCCAGGTCATCAAACCCCCTGGAAAGGTTAACCCATCCAGCTATACTGATGGTTTAGAACCCAATTTAGACTGGTTCTTCATGTCCTTTCAACTCCCAGACACTTTTACCCAATTGGTCATGACACCGTTCCTTCTCCCACCTTCTCTACACACCTCTTTCCTCGTCTTGTCCGTCTTCTTCTTCTTCTTCTTCTTCCTAACCTAAATTCATTCAACTATACATTTGATACAGTTTCATAACGGAAACACACAAGCAACAATAACCAAGGAACCCCAAAAACCTCCGCCCGAATTCCCAAAATCCCGATTCCCCATCACCTATCCTTCAATTTATTCACAAGATAATTTTATCTACACAAACTAGAGAACTCGTTTAGAAATGTAATTCTACAGAGAAATGTGAAATCTAGAATGCGGTACGTGACCTAAGGTCAAAGACACGGTTCGTCGGTATTTCAACCAAACGATAGACGAACTTCCTCCCGTTATCCCCCGACAAAACAGGAAATAGATAAACAAACCAAAACAGATAAAATTAATAATAATATAGTAATTAAAAAATAAACAATTAAGTATCTAAAACCTAAGGCAATAGTTTATACTGAATTTATACTGTGAGGGACGAACGTTAATTAAACATTTTCGGCGCGAAGATAAACTGCATACAGACGGGGTTCCTGTTAGGGCTGTTGAACAAACAACAAATCAATTTCAACAACGAGAAAAACGATCAACAACAAAATCTTTTAATATCGCTGTTGGAACTCGTGATGCCATCGATTGAAGTCGATGTGCAAGACGACGATCGTTCCTGTCGACAGTCCAGCCAAAAGAAATCTAGAAAAGAAGACGAGACAGTCATGAAATCAGTTGGACAAGTGTGAGTGGGTGTGGGTATGTGATACTTACTTTTGGTCGTGTGACAGAGCTAGAGACCGTACAGGAGCGTCGCAAGCCGGAAACGCGTAGAGGAGTGCCAGTGAAAAAGTTCTCCAGACTTCGACTATCCCCTTGTCACCGCCTGTCATTAGGTATTCACCATCTCGACTTAGCAGAAGACACTGAATAACAAAAGACAAATTCGGTTAGAAGTGGGCGGTAGTTACGGCACTGAATGCCCGGCTAACGTTACAAACCTGTAGATTATCGTTGTGCGATTCGTGTCTGAGCCGTTTCCCGTTGATGGTGAATGCAACTACCTGACCCCGTTCGTAGTTGACGACTATGACACCTTCCCGTGACATGGCTATGTTTTCAGGAGAACTGAAACCGTTTGGAGGTTCCAGAGAGCGAAGTAGATCACCGAACGTCGTGTGAACGAGAACAGGTCCGTCTGGAAATGAGACAAAATTATCCAAAATCCAAACACACTGACCCAACCCTGCCCATCCCTTGAAAGACTCCAATCAACTTACTGACTGAACCGGATACGACCAAACCCAATTCCGCAGAGATGACGACCACGGAAACGGGTTGGTCGTGACCTGTCAACGTTGCTCTTGGAGTCGGCAGTTCCCCTTCGCCGACAATTGTTTGCGTTCTCGCGTTCCAGTGCCACAGGAGAACGGTACAGTCTGCAGATCCAGACGCGATGTAACAGTCTGATGTTATGTTGCATTCCGATCTGGATAAACATGTGACCACGCCATAATGTCCGAAAACGATTTGAACTATTTTGGCTGAAACAAAGAGACGACCATGAGCCTACTTCCGGTAGAACACCAAGGAAAAATTACAAAACAGGACAAATCTTACCAGTTTCGGTGGAAAAGACCCGGAAGCTGTTGTCCCAGAATCCGCAAGCAACTAGAAACCTACTGTCGACTGTTGTGACGAAACAGTTGCTTCGAACTTTGATCTTCTGGCTGAAATTATCACCCAAATGCCGTCGCTGAGCCGGATTCGAAGTGTTTCCTATTTGTGACAAAACTGGATCCATGGACAGGGGCAGGTTCGAGGCGGAATGTTGGCTCGTGTCCGCGTACGTCGGACTCTGAACGGATCCTGCATAATTGCAGTTCCATCGATTTACGGCAAATTGCTGACCCGCGGTCACGGTGACGACCGCAGGAAGCGGGAGTTGGGGGTAAGTGTTTGCTGAAATGTGGACGATCGGCGAGTTCGAGGGAAACTTCATGATCATGCAGATGTCGTCCGGAACGGCGGAGAACATCATCGGACTCTAAAATAGGAAACCAAAAATTATTTGCTGTAGTGACCTAGACTTTGGCAGAAACATCTTCGGGAGGTGAAAAGAAAGATTACCAAGTGCATCGCTGAGCTCCTCGGTGGATGAGGCTCCATGAGAAGCTGAGAGGGAGTTTGTCCGAAACTTCGAATTTGATTTTCGACTGCTTCCTTCATGACAGGATCTGTGATCGAGTCAAGTTCGACGTTGCCTTCGTAGGTCAAGTAGTAGAAGACATTTGTCGCCCGAATCGCTTCTGGACCTACAAATTAAAAAGCCAAAGTTTCATCACCAGTTTCTATGAGAATCTCATCAGTGCTGTTGTTACTCCAGTCAACAGCCCAGCTCCCTACATCAGGTAGCCATTAACACGAAACGTCCATCAGTACCTTCCAAAATTGCTTAAAAGTTTTCAGACAGGTTGTACATGATACAACATCACTTAAATGAGGCGACAACTATCAAGAAACCCACGCTGCTCAATCCCACCCAGTCTAACAATCTTCTTCCACACTTTCCATTAAAGCAAGAGAGACAGACAGACAGACTCTCACGACCGAAAACTAATTTATGTCCTCGCATAACGGGAGGTAAAACGGCGAAGAGAAATGCGCCATTTAGTTCGATGACAGAAAGACGAATGACCCATTAACCCTGGGAGCTAATTATAACAACATATCATGTCTTCCCTTCAGCCAATCGCGACAGAATTCACATGTTTTATGCTACAACCGGAAGTAGACAAAGTGCTCAAAACTACCTTGTCAGAATCAAACTCTTCCCACCCTGTAAACTTGATGAGTTCACTTCTGGTTTTACTCTAACCGCAGGGGAGGAGTATCTAGACGGTGTCAGACTTTGAGACAAAGACTATACCAGTTCGCATAATCGTTTAAATAAACTCTACCCCCTCCCTCCCCCCGGAAGACGTTCACAAATTGCTTTTTAATTCAAAACAGAAATAAATCTTAGCGAACGGATCCCCGAAATTTCAAAGGAAACAGGCCATCGGGGAGAGAGAGACGATTAACAACGAACGAACGCCTCCTCCGCACCGGCGTAACACCTGGCACGTTCATCTCACTAATCCCAAGTGACACTCAGACGGATGAGGAATGTGAAAGTTTACTTAAAACTAATTCCCGGGTCTTCCTGTCTGGCTCTCTGGCTAATTCTTAACATGTGTCAACTAATTCTTCGGTGACGACTTGTCACCCCTCACCACCTTCCTTCCCTCCCACCACTCCTGGCTCTTCTTTCATTTTTCGACTCTCGAGAGATGTGTTACCTTTCTGTCGGTAGCCGAATATCAAATCGATCCACTGATGGAGTTGGCACGACACGAATTCGGATTCGAGAGCCATTCGATTGATTCGTACAAATTCTTCGGGACTGGATGCCCAAGGGGGTAATTCGACATCACCGACCGGTGATCCATCTTCCTGGTGACCCAGTCGATACCGATTATTGTTGACGAACATTTCGGGAAGGAAAAAGAATTCCGGAATGAGTTCTTTGACGTCGCTCGTGTCTCTTTGACAATTTTTCCAGGTTAGTGACACGGAGGAGAAGAGCCTGTAAGAAAACAGTTCGAAAATCAGTCTCCCATTTAACCGGCGTTTCTACCTCAAACCGGAAATGAAAACAATCTCCTCACCTGTTCGGATGATCGAATTTACCGCCTTGGAGTGCGAGGAACATCGTCGTCAAAGGTTCCACTCTTATCAACCAGTTAAGTACAAACGCAGCCGTTGAGTAATGAGTGCCATAATGGAAAGGCGGAATGCTTTCGTGTTCCCAGGTGTTGTACCTGAAAACCAAACCCAATTTTGAATCTTTGTCCCTCTTCCCAAACCCAAAATGGAGGCTGTTGTCCTTACCTCTCCTCGAAATAAGCTCGGCGGCTGGGATTTAAAGCTCCGACAGGCTTTGACAAATCCCTGTAGTTGGACGGCAAGCTGAGATCCAAATCTGGGGAATCGTAGTTGGTGAGAACCCAAGGGAAAACCGGATATTGATTCAAGTCGTTGTATGTTCTTCCTGTTGAAAGAAAACACCAAACTACAAAATTGTATTCTGAGTAAGTGAAAGGAGAAAGAGGAGGAGGAGAAGGCGACAGAGAACCTTATCGGAGAAGGAGACGGAGGAGAGGAAATTAATAACCGGAAGCTTCGAAGAAACAAATTTCTTCCTCGGATCCGAATCAATTTAAAAAGGTCTTAACTCAACGTCATTTCTAATTAACGAGTGAATCACGAAAATTAATTAACAAAATTACTTTTAATTAAAATGATTTCAAAAGAAAGAAGAAAAACTTTCACAACAGCAACAGCAACGCCATTATTTCTCTCGATATTGTTTCTCATTTTGAGCCGGAACAAAAACCTTTTTCTCCCCCTCCATCTTGTACCAAACCCAACACACATCCGATGAATTTGAGTCAGAAAGAACTGTCGCTGTTGTTACACAAAAATTTTTTGTACAAATCGATGACTGAAGCTTTCAACTGTCTGAACCAATTAGGAGCGAAATTCTCACCTTCTACCCAAAAATTTGATTTAGTAATAGACCCACCGAAGCTTGGGGTGGTTTGTTCAACTGAACACCTTTCAGAAGGATTTATTTCATAAATATTGCACACTTTTTGGAAGAGCTCACTTCAAATATTATTGCACATTATCAGAAGGTATTCATTTCAAAAAATTATTGCGCACTTTACAGGGGATTCATTTCAATAATATTGCACATTACTGCTAGGTATTCGTTTCATAAATAATGCACACTTTATAGGAGAGCTTATTTCATAAATATTGCACAGAGTGTAGGTGTATTAATTTCACACTTTCATGGGGGATTCATTTCATGTATATTTTACATTATCACAAGGCAGTCATTTCATAAATACTGCACACTGTCGTGGGGGATTCAATTCACAATTATTGCACAATTTTTAGAAGGGAACAGGCTCGTCTGTCGATATACTTAACAATTCCAGGTACAAGGGGAATTGGCCATGTCTTTCAGATTTATGGGCAGAAAAATTTCTACTGGGCCCAACCTCCCTGTTGTACTACTACCTTCCATCTTAGATTGAGAGAAGAGAGAAGACAGCACTACTATGACTACAATTTTTCATAAATACTGCACGTTCCCACAGGGTATTTCTTCATGAATGCTACATGGTTTAATTTCATAAATACTGCACACTGTATAGAAGAGCTCATTTCATAAATATTGCACAGCTACTAGGAGTATCAATTTCAGAAACACAACACACTTTCATCGACTACAAAATACTGCACATCATCATAAGGTAGCAGTTTCATAAATACTGCACAATTTATAGCAGAGCTCACTTCATAAATATTGCACACTATTACGAGATATTCATTTCGGGAAAAATTTCTTGGAATCGTAACAGCCAGAAGAACAACACTGTCAACAAGACTCACTTCACTTTTCAAAAAATTCTTGAGCAACAAAAACATGGGAATCACAGCAGACGATTCTAGTTATTCTTCCTCCCTAACCCAAACAAGAGAGAAAGAAAATCCAGGGGAAAAGAAAATAGGGAAATCGGGAAGAAAAATTAGAGAGCCAAAAGAGGATAAGTGAGATCGATAATCACATCCAAGAGAAGAAGAAGAAAATGAAAATGGCTGGAAGGGGAAGAAAAGAACGTTTTCCAGAGGAAAATAAATTATTTATAAAAAAAAATCTTGTGACATGGTTAGGTTATGTTAAGTACAATCCCTTTCTGAGCCAATTTGACTCATACAAAATGTTTTGCAACAAGAAAATTTGAATTTGGTGCGAGTCAAACAGACTCAGTTTAGTTAAAATGATTATAAAGCCGTCGGTCATCACATGTGTCACGTGACATAGTCTCATGGAATACTGATGTCGCATAGTTTCATTTCACAAATACTGCACACTTTTGTAGAAGAGTTGATTTCATAAATATTCCAGGCAGTCATTTCATAAATACTGCACACTTTTAGGACAGCTCATTTCATAGTTTCGAGGAGTATCAATTTCAGAAATACCATACACTTTCGAGGGGGATTCATTTCACAATTATCGCACAATTTCTAGAAGAGGTTATTCCATAAATATTGCACGTTCCTACAGGATATTACTTTCACGAGTAGGCTACTGCATGGTTTCATTTCATAAATACTGCACACTTTAGAGAAGAGCTCATTTCGTAAATATTGCACAGATTGTAGGAGTATTAATTTCACACTTTCATGGGGGATTCATTTCATGAATATTTCACACTATCACAAGGCAGTCATTTCATAAATACTGCACACTTAGGACAGCTCATTTCATAACTATTACACAGTTTATAGGAGTATTAATCTCAAAAACACGTCACAAATACTACAAATTTTTCGGGAGGATCTATTTACGGCGACTACAAGGGTTTCATCCAGTACAACCCCTTCCTCCCCAACCCCCAAGACAACTCAGTTTCCCCAACGTATCAAATATCGAAATACGAACCTGCAATCGTGTTCAGAAACATGAGATACTCGAAATTGGAAATCTCTCTTCGCTGCCATCTCTGAGTCATGTTCGAGTTTCTCATCAACTGTCTGGGAGACATCATGGACGCTCTCCTGTAATCAAAAAGGAAACCGTTGAATAAAATTAATAACTAAATGAATAAAAATAAATAAAATTAACATCACACTCGAGTTTGTGTGTGTGGGTTTCCACTACCATTACTCCCTCCTCTGCTACCTCTCCTCCAAGACTCTGGAAGTTGATAAATGAATCAATTTCACGAATCGAAAAATTCCGATTATTATCAATTTATTCAATCGCGAATGAAAATCTCGTCGGCGAACACATTTTCACTTTATTTAAATCCAACCAAATTGCAAATTATGCAGTTTCGAGAAATTTCTGTTTAATAACAATAATAATAATAATAATAATTCAAAGCCGGTTATGAGTTTGCGAGTATGAATTGTGAGTGTTATGTGTGCAGTCGGTTATGAAATCCTCCAGTTAATCTCATTAAATATTTGAACCGTCTATTTTAAAAGTGGTTTAAGTCCAATTTCGACGGAGAGTTTAGGTAGCAGGATCAAAAAGGATTTCTTGAATACACCGTAAAATGATTATTTTCATCTTATAAGATATTGCAGACAAAATGATTAGATAATTTCTAACACAAAGTGGAGGAACGGGATTCAGAAGCTTGGCGGAAGAACCATTAACCCATTAACAGCCATATTGAACCCATTTGGGACATTAACTCCTCTTTCGGGGTAGTGTTCTGTGGGTTATTGTCCTTTTCTCTTAAGGGAAACGATCATTTCATAAATTCGGGATGACTTATATCCTTCTAAAGATGCCGACGGTGAGGTTGTAGATTTTGTTGAGGTTCCTCCTAGGATGAGTGTGAGACATCTCAGAAAATTGTAGTGTTGATTTGAGCTATAAAGTACTGTACGATAGGATAGTGGAAAGCTCTTCAGACTCACAAATAGGTAAGCAAAAGAAATGCGTCGTTTGCAACAGTAATACAGCCCATACACGTGTAATACTATCAAAGATGGCACTAAAACTAACATTTGCCGATTTTGGGAAAGGCCATTACGTACACTCTTAAAATAACGCATTTTCCTTACTCTTGGGATGTAGACAGCTAGTACAATTGTACAGCTAGATATAAGTACAGCAAAAATTTTAGAAAAAAAAATTTGGCAGCTAAAGCAGAACTCAATTAAAAATGCAATCAACATCCACAATAGTATATAACGACTCCAACATAATTGATTCAAATTATTAATAAAAGAAAAGAGAAACTGGGCTGAGATATCGAAGTATTTTGGTAATACTTAGTTATTCATAAGTATTTTTACAACCCACTAATTATGAAAGAGCTGTAAGTTCATGTGGAAGTCCCAAAATATACCTTAGGCTAAATGTACTTCGGTCCGACTCATTTTGAAACCTTCCATTTTCTCAAAACACCAACAATAAAAATGGATTTAGACTATTTTCAAAATCAGCGATTCATTTAAAACATAAATAAATTTTTAAAAATGCAAAGAAAAGAAAGATGGCGGATTAATTTAAACGTAGCAAGACGAGATTAATTTATTTTTTGTTGCAAAAAATTTGCATTCAACTGACGGAATGCCAAGACGAGGAGGAATTTAACATGTTGGCGATATCTTAAGATATTAATAATAATAATAACTGAACGAACAGACCGTGAAATATTCAAATATCTCATTCATTTTAACGCGTTTCCTTACAAAAAAAAATTTTTTTTCTTTCCTTCAAACGAAGGCATCCATCCAAGCGTTTAATTCCAATTTGAAACGACAGATGTCGCACTCGACGAATTAACGGACAACGCGTACGTTCTATACAAATGGCGTCACATCCAAACTTCCCGACAAAATAAACATTTTCTCTTCTCCCTTTTTTTTTCTCGTTTAAAAGACACCGATTTATCGAAAATGGTACTTCGAAACTAAAATAAAAACAAGTCTTCTTTCTAAACATGGATGAATTTTCTTATTACACAGTTTTGTAATACAAATAAATAAAAATAAATAAAACGGTGGAAAAATTTTTCTTTGAAGATTTCGATCGACAAATGTTAATTATTTCTCGTTTTGTTTTTTATTTAGACTTTTTTCCCTCTCTCTTCTTAATAGAGCCAGTCTTTAATTATTTTGTTCAAATGCTAGTCATTTTGGTGCAGTACATGTTTTATTACACGAGTTTTGCATGTGTCTGTGTGAAAAATTTAAACAATTTCAAAATGTCGCATAAACAACGACGATAATGAGAGTTGACAATTTTTTTCTCTCTTCTTTCTAAGTCTGGATTGTTTTTATTTCACTCACAACAATCACTACAACAAGTTTAAGTGAGTTTTCTGTATTTTTTGTTTAAAAAGATGTCTGATAGAAGGTGAAAGAAATAATTTTCCTCCGAACTGTAATTTAGTGTTAAAAATTGAACTTGAGGATGTGTTATTCATGTTTCCTTCAAAAAATTTGATTTCCTGAGAGAGATTTGATGTTTTAGCTTAAAATGATTGTAGTGCAGGTGATTTGGCTGAAACTAATCCAACAAAAGAGGAATCTAGTCATTTTCACACAACAAATTGGTGAAATAAATCTCATTGTTATTAACTTCAAATCCACAGGACAACATAAATCTTCTTCGTCAGACAAACGTCATCACCTTTCAAGAAAAACAATCACAGAACGTTAATAACTAACAAAACCCATTTGCTGAGTGAGTTGGGGAAAAAGGTGAGGTTCTGTGAGATCTATTCAATTTAATTTATTGTATTTTGACTTATTTAAGCATTCACATTTATTTATTTATTTAAAAGCTTTCATGGTTGACCCCCGCTTAGGTAAACTCCTACTTGAACATCTATTAACACCGCGGTTGAAGGTTTGAACGAGATTCTTTGCTGACTCATAACGTGTATTCCCTTGAGATTTCGATTTAGAAAAGTTCACAAGGTGCCGCCAGTGTGAGAGAATCATGTGAATGAATGTTGCCTCGTCAAATATACTTTAATCGTTGGGTGGAAGAATGAGCTTTCTAGAATTTTTTTATAAATATTTGTAGAGTAGATTTAAACGAATAGATTTCATGACACATTTCTCTTAGTCTCACCCTTCTGCTCCTTTCTTAACATTTTTTCTATGTAACCTCTGCCCCATTGTTGACCCTTTTCTACTTGAATTGTTTTGTATTTATGATCATCACTACTGGTATTGTTGTTATTCTCTTCTTTCTCTTAACTACCTTTGTTTTATTGTCATCTTACTACTCTATCCTTTCCTTCTAACTTAGACCCAAAGGGTAGTTAACCAAACAAAAAAAATGTCGGAATTGTTTCCACTCAAATTCACAGCTTTTGTTTAACAACAAACAAAACAATTTTGTTAGCTGCTTGTTTAGACAGCTCAGTTGTAAGAAACTGACAGAAAATGAAGTACAAGACGGAGGAGATAGACGATGTAGTAGACAAAGCGCTTGACTGAAGAAGTTATCGTTATGAGTTCACATCCTGTGAAAGAGGATTCAGGAGAAGGATTCCCACGGGTGACAAACGTAATTAGAACTCCAACTTTAACTTTAAATTAATTACAAAGAAGCCTAACGTCCATAACTTCATCCAGAACGCCAGTTAATAAAATGCGAGCTACTGTTAGCGGGTTCCACTTAGTACAGCCTACCACACTGTTTGATGTAGTTGTGGTGACATCACGACATCACTTCTGTTGGAGATTTACGAAGATCTCATCAACAGGGAAAGATACATAAACGAAAGCTCACAATTCCGGATGATTCTTGAATGGTTGTACCTGTTACTATCTCAAATTATTCACAGGATTGTTGTGTTTCTTTCATCTCCTAATCCGATTTTTGGTTTGAGAAAATAATTTCGACTGGAGCCTGACGATGGCTGCAAGTTCACACGAATAGAAAAATTTTCAAATTGAAAAATTTGACTTGAGTCAACACATCAACAACAACACTAATAGTACTATTTAAACTTTCACGGATGTTTTCTATTGTACGGAAACAATTTTATTACAAACCGCATAAAAAAAGCTCAGTTCAATTCTACCACCAAAAACGCCAACATCCCTACATTTCGTTTTGGTCTTTGATGTGCTAACTATAAATCGAACTTAACTCTTTCTCGAGCTATTCAAATTAATCCAGACTTTTTTTACACGGTTTATGATAAAACTCCCCAAAACGTTTTTACACATAAAATTAAATAACTTTTGGTTATGATTATTTCAAACAACCCATCATCAACAACTCAGACCATCCATCCAACTTGGTCACATTACAAACGTCACGCAGGGAAAACCGTCAACAATAATTATTCTCCACCACCGGCCCAGGCCCGGGTTCCTTTATATCCCTCTGGTTTTACGACTCCGTTTTACTTTTTTTTATCTTTCCATCAATCCGGCAAAGACACATTTTCAAGACTTTGCTTTCCTGTTAAAATAAAACCAGTCAATAAGATATTTTGCTTATTTATTTATTTGTTTTGGAGAGTTAAGGAAAAATTGTTTGTTTGACTATATACGGCGCTTCAAATGATTATTATTATCATCATCGGTGATTTTTAAGCGGGAATTTTATCGTTTTCGGTTATGTGCTAACGCCCACGTGATGCATCGTAACGGGAATCGACTTTAAAAGTTGGAAACTTGCATCTTTAAGATGACTACCTTGATGGGGCTACTCCGGCTAATTTTGGATTTTTTGAATGTGTCGAAGGATTGGAAAGTAGCAGCGGTTGTCATATTCCAACAGAAAAATTATGATTAATAGCAGAAAAGCAAAACATCCACTGGATAAAGGTTGGGTAAGAGACAAAGGGACCAAAAGGAGTCGGAGGTTGAGATAAAATCAAAACGAAATCAATTCCAATTTAAAAGAGAGCGAAGAGGATGTAGGTCCCGAGTGAGAAAACCGCTTCCAGGCACGACATTAATTGATTGATTGAAATAAATATATTATCTCAAAAGGGGCAACTGGTCAACGACGACGGTCAGGACCCCATCCCAACAATACCATCACATCCAACTGGCGATAACAACGTTTCTGCGAACACCCTGATGGAACACGTTAAATAAATCATTCACAGTGGGAATCTCCAAGAATGTGTTTCAGCCTTACCCTCGATACGATGGATGACTTAATCGAACAAGACTCATTAATTGTCAAAACCAACTCACTCACTCACTAATTTTAAAACTAGTCTCCAAAAGACCAGCTGAATTTACTGGGAGATTTTGAGGTTTGCTAAAAGCCACACCAACCTGTGGTAACTTAGACTTTGGGATTGCTGATAAGAACAAAGATGCTGTTGATGTTTTATGAGATTTTCTTTCTCATACTAACTGCTACCTGTCCAAAGACTTGCTGAACTAGCTGGGAGGTTTTGAGGTTTGCTAAAAGCCACGCTAACCCATGTATGGTGACTTAGAACTCAGGATTGGTAGCAAAAGGATGGATTTTGCTAGCAAGAACAAATAGTTGTAGGTAGTTTGGTAGCTGATTGTTGGTAGTAAGTTGTTAAATGGTTTTTCAAAGTTTGCTTTTATGAGTTTTTCTTTCTTTCCTACTAACTACCGCCTGTCTCTAAGTGTTAAGTAGTTGGTAGGTTTAGTGTTGAGAGATCTTATCCACAGGACAGTGTCTTAGTTTCAGGTTTGGAGAGGAGAGGTACGGTGATTTGGTTAAACTGGAAGAATGAGATGTAAGACGAAAGAAGTTTTAAAAGTAAAACAAAGGATAATAGAAGAGAAGCAGGACAAAGAAGAGCGTTTATAAGCAAAACACATCCCCAGCCCCCAAAAGGGCCATTTCTTACTACCACCACCACCAACTCCTCCAAACAAGGTCCTTTGTCACATCCCCAAAACCTGTTCGAAAATATCTTTCATAAAATCCCCACCGCCTCTTCTTCAAAAACCAAACAACCATCACATGAACGTCCCAACCAAATATTTCTCACAAAATAATGAGAAGCCATTAAAAAGAACAAAAAAACAATCGTTGCCATCTTGCCAAAGGCCAACAAACTGACAAACGTCATAATGATCACGACGAGACTTCATCATTTAGCAATTCGATCTCTTCCCTCCTCCCACCCACATCTCCTTCCTCTCTTCGTCTTTTTTTGCACGACAATTGCATTTCGTTGTCACGGTAATAACTCTTGAGAACTTGGAACACGAATCACCGACCAATAAAACAACAAAACCCCCTCCTCCCCAAAAACCGGATGAATAAATAAATAAATAAATAAAAATAAAAAATTAATAAATATTAATATTATAGCGAAAACAAATAGTTATGTCAACTGGCAACTTTCCCATTTTCGAGCCGGCCGCTCGTTAAAAGAAAATTCTTCTTATTTCTCGCTCATTTTCCCACAGCCTCGTCTTTTTAAATTATTTCTTTCATAAAACACCTTCCAAGACTTGTTTTTTGTGTCTTTGTTGGGTGTGTGGTGTCGGATGGACACGAAACACCGGCGTTCGGAAGAAGCAACGAAGCCCCGCTCCATCACCAAACACATAACATCACGCCAACGGCTAATTGATTAAGAGCCCCTTTGACCCTCCCGGCAATCCAAAAATTTATTTCCTACGGAAGGCTCTGTCCGCCATTTTCTTTTCCAACTCACTCCCTGACTCTTCTACAATTTGAAATCTCAATTCCACTCGCGAGGTGGTCTAACGTTAACTTCTTCATAACAACAATCGAAAAGAAAGACTCGGAGGGAGTAAACGGTTCAACCCACACCTTCCAACAAGTTCGGAACCGTGGTGTCAGTAGCCATGGAGACAACTGCTAAACGATCTGCCACATTGTCGTTTACACACCAATAAAGAAAACAAACAAACAAACCAAACAGGAACCTACCTAGTCTGTGGTATCCCATACTTGATGCCAACTCCCACTCTGGGAAGTACTTTGATCACCTTTTTCACAGTTGCCTGATCCGAGAAAGCGAACATGATGGAAGCTGAAACAAATAAATAAATAAATTTTAATTTTTATCGCAACATTTATTTGTTTTCGTTATCTTCTTTTCCTTTTGGAAAAGCGAGAAGAAACTCTGAACCATCCACTTAGACATGTTGTCGAGGGTCTTCGTTGATACCTTGCCAAATTCTGAATATCTCGGCGGTGGCGATGACTTATTCAGCACTTGGGATTGTTAGGAGGAGGGGCTGTTCATTCGGGGAAGCTTGGAAGGAGAGTGATAGGAGATCCCCGAAGATTTAAAATTTTAACGCACAACTAGACGCATAAAACGAGAAACTTAAAAACCGCGTAAAAAAGGTCCACAAAGTTCAGTTTCACGACCAAAGATTTCAATAGATCAGCGAAAAGTCTGGTTCAGTTCTTAGTGAGTTTACTGCTAACCGCAATTTATCCGTTGCGATTTACTGGGTTCGTCAAAAAACCGCGTAAAAAGAGTCTCCGTTAAAAAAAATAATTCGCAGCTAAACATATTAAAGCTATACATAATGTACAGCTTTATATAACACCGATTTCATAAGTATTGCACACCTTACGAAATATTACCGCGAAGTAAATAATTATTACTTCACCGCATAACATAACAATTAATTATTTACTTCGAGGTGATATGCTCTAAAGGTGTGCAATACTTATGAAATGAGTTGTAGATAAAGTTATACATTTTTAATTTGATATTAGCTAAATGTGTGCATTACTTATGAAACAATCTATTTACAAACGTGTTGATAAAACTGTGATTTATTTTTATTAAAAAACGGAGACTATTTTACGCGGTTTTTGGACAAACCCCAAAAAGTAACCGATATTTTGTAAAAGTTCTGGGCTTTTTTTACGCGGTTTGTGATATGCTCATAAAACTGTAAACTCAAAATGTCCTGTGATCCGTTCAGCTGTCTCTCTACAGATTATTTGTCTGTAGGTTTCTGATTTCCAGAGCAAACTCGAATTGATCGAATATTTCAATCCTTCCACTTAACCGAAAGGAAGACATCTGTCAGAAGACGCAAACCCATGAGAAGCGACAGTTTCTTCCAAAATGGAAACTAGAACAGAGTTTCTCACAAACACAGAACAGGTCTATTCTTTAGAGACAAACAAAACTGAAAATTTTAGTGACAAAAGTGCCCGGCAACTCCAGCTATCACATAAACCAGAAAGTAATAACATATATCTGTTACGGTAAAAGTGATAAATCGGGCGAATATATATAAATCCCGGGGATTGTTCATAATCGCTTTTGTAAATGTTAGAAATTAGTGACTATTTATCATATTTACCGGCTATTTTATAAAATCTCCAACTCGTAAAGGGAAACTTAAAAAGTTTGTTTACACAGTGAGTTGGATATTGTATAAATTAGCCGGTAAATGTGAAAAATACTTTGTGATTATAAATAATCCCCGGCTGGAATTATCACTTTTACCGTGGCATATATTAGGAGTAATGCACAAAACCGACATTATTCTCCGGTCTACCTAATAATATTTAAATAGTATAATATTATTGATAGTTCATACACGTAAATAGTGAGATGAGATATGGGAACCTAAAAACACAGAAAACAAACCCAGACGACATGTATCAAACCACCTCCCCAAAAACCCAGCCAAATTCTTGCATAATCTCCCAGCATCCCCAAATATCTAAGCCTCTTCGAGACGACAAACATCAGAATCGATTCAGATATCTCTCCGCGAATTTCAGGACTTATAAGAAAACCTCTCAGGTACTTTTCCCGTCTCTTTTAAAATTGAGAGAGAGAGAGGTTGATAAACCTGATGAAATTTGAACGCAGGCAGATTAAATTCAAAACAAAAAAAAGGAGAAGGAGGAGGAGGATGGAGAGAGAGAGGAGGAGGAGGGAAAAACGCGCCTAACATTTCTCTCGTACCTGCCCGGGTATGGTTACATCATTTATTTCATCTTCATCGGACAGTTGTTAATGTTCATCTCATGTACTGAGATCTCCCTTGAGATATCTCCTTGAAACGACATTGTTTTACTCGATATTTCACTTTTAGGGACCATATCAGGTTTCCTTTTTCTCTTTTCTAATTAAATAGGAGAAAAATGACAAAAAGAAGGAGAAAAAGTTTCCTAGCCTACGGACACAGAAACAAAAGACAAAAACGAAAAAGCCAAAAAGGGGGCAACAGTAAACGAACTTACTTCTGCTCGCCAAAAATATCTCGATGGCGACATTCTGAAGCAGGTACCGTCTGGAGAAGATGGCGCGGATTTCCGAGAAGTACCATTTCCCGTGTAGGTGATCGCAGTACTTCAAAACCTGAAACAGAAAGAACAAAATCAAATTTTTAGTGCCAGTGTCTCTTTTAAACTTGAGTCAGCGATTGACGAATCGGTTGTAAAAGTAGTCTCAGTGCTTAGAGACACCATTCTCGTCCAAGAATTCCCATATAAGACGATGCTCAAATACGCATGCGCACTCGACAAACACCGAAACCGTCTCGAGCTTGTTTTAAACACATCATTAAGGTGACAAGGTCTATAGTCAGTGATCTGTTACCTAAACGATCATGTTGGGTGTGTGCAAACTTTATTAACTTCAAGTCTTTTGTTCCCTTTTTACGGCCCTGCCTCGCCGAAACAATTCAACCATAAACTACAAGAAAAAATTCTTTTATTCAACTGTTTCTCCTCTTCCAAGCCAGAGGGAAAGAAAAAATCAAAAGCTTGTACGAACTTGTTCAAATATAATTTATTCCCTTTGACAGATGTTAACAGAGAACAGACAGACAGACTGTACGCAACACGGTTTGGATTTCGGGGATGTAAAAAAAAATTTATCGAACAAGCCGGAGGTGAAGGATTAAGTTCCTTCTACCCCACTCCCTTAGTCTATAATAATCGGATCTTGAAAACAGAACAAAGAACCCGATTGAATGATTGTCGAACATGGCTACGGAAACCCTGACACACATGACAAATGTCAGGAGAAAGAAAGGAGAGAGAGAAAGGAAACAAAGGACCCATTAATTTGGGGTAGAATGTCAGGAAGCAAGGCCGCTGTATATAAATTCGGCATTAAAATGGCCGCCCAGATGAACGGGACCGATAGGAGGGGCTTAGCCTACCCTTCCAGTATCCCGGCAACCGTGCGCTTGCTCTAACCTCGTTAGATTCCATCACACAACCCTTCTCCAGACACGAAAATCGATGAAAAACTTTCCCCCGTTCCCTCGGATTTTGTTACTTTTTCACAAAACTCAGCAAAACTCTGTGCAATTTCTCCCTACGACATGATTTCCTGTTGTATCTTCCTGGCTACCCTCAAATTTCAACCTATTCTTGCTCATAGGACCATCAAAAACATACCAGAAATTGGTTCAGTCCTTTGTCACAGATATTCTTGAGTGTTTGAAGCCTACCATCAGTCAAATTATTTGTCTGTCGCGTGTCTTTAACATTTCGTTGGTTTGTCATCCTTCCTCAAATGCTGTTGTCATTTCAAAGACCCGTCTAACAGTTGCTGCTGTATCTCCTTTTATAATTTAAGACGTCACAACCTAACAAATTTTCTATACCTGAGACTATTCTTAAAAGTCTAACATCACTTTGCTTTTGTCTTTTAACTTATCTTTCATTTTCCATCCTCCTTCAAATGCTGTTGTTCTTATTAAAACATCCAACAGCGGCTTCTTTTAAAAATTAGTTTAATCCTTCAAAAGTTCTTTCAGTCATCTTGTTTCTGGTTTGAACACCTTCCAACAGATCTTGCTGAACATGAGTGAAAAGGTTCACCATCACATCTTCTTCCCCCAATTCTTAAAATTATTGTCAGCAACAACCTTCCAGTTTATCAAGTTCTTCGTCTTAATATCATTTTTGAAGTGTTTGAAGAAGCCTAACAGCTTTCTGCTTCCATCTTTCAAGTGTCTATAACACTTTCGTTTGTTATCTATTCTCTAATTCTGTTGCTCGTTTTCTGAAAGAGCCATCCTTCTTTCAAAATTTAGCTTAATCCTTAAACTACAGTTTTCTGTCTCGTTGGTTTTCTGTCATTTGGTGTTACTGTATATAGTCACAACCCAACAGATTTCTCTGTACACGTGGAAAAAGGTTACATCACTGTGCTGTGGGATTTAACTTATCCTCGGTGGTTCATCTTTTATGTAATCAAAATTAGGTTGTCTTCTAGAAAAACTATTGTCTGTATCTACTCTCAGAAGTTCGCTTAATTTGGGATATGTCACACAAAACAAAGTCTACTCGGTGGTAGTCTGTAGTTAGGTCACAGTACAACCGACCGTTCTGTACACAAACATAACCCATCTCTCTCGTTTAGAACTCTCTTCTAAAACAAAGTCTCCCCGAAGAATTAAACACCATAAAAAAACAAAATGGCTTCCTGTGTTCAATTAGCCTAGTTAATTAATTAATTCGAAAATAACAAGATGACGTCAAACTTGGTCCACAACCCTAACTCGTGTCTTTAATTTTAATCAAAAAAACGGAAAATCCCATCAAAACAATTTCTCTCCACTCCGTTGGGTAAATTTTGTCGATCAGTGTTGCCACCAGTCGTGGCGAGAAAATTTCCTTAAAAGGGGAAAAATGTCGGTCAAAAGACAAAAACAACGACGACAAGAAAGGATTTCCGTGTCACGATCATCGTCTTTCATTCCGCAGATTTGGATCAGACGGAGATTAGGAAGAGGAAAATAAAATTCGGTGGCTAACAAGCCATTACTGATAATTGTACCTGTGAGACACCTTTTTTAATGGCGCCACGTCTGTTTGTACATCTTCGACAAAAAAACCTGGTGACAACTTTGAAATAAAATTATTTTAGTATTTGTGGTGAAGTTTTTTTCTTCTTCCTTTCTTTCTTTCTTCCTCCTCCACCTCCACCTCCACTTGTTGTTGTTGTTACTCCGGTTGGTCCATACACTCGGTGGTTTTATGGCTGGTTATACTCTTCGCCCGATATCTCTTAATCTTCCAGTAGATAACGGAGTTGTCGCAAAAACGAGTCAACTACCGCTTCTGAGAGAAAGGAAAACCTGAATGTAACATCTAACACCACTCAAAATCTTCTGTTGACACGTCCAAACCTAACACAACCCTGGTTATGGGTTAGACAAACTCATTTCCTACACTAACCCACACAAGAACCTTAACAGTACACCATCGATGACTGTGAATTCGTGATTTCTCCCGCGTGCAGTCGATATAGCCTTCAATGTCCACCCATCACGTAGCTGTAGTCATTACGCGGTTATTGTTTAACACCCGCGTGCTTTATCTTCTTCTACCTAGCTCTTCATCTAAGATAATCGAAGAGAAGGAAAACAAAAGAAACGTATCGGACGCGGTTGGTGTCAGGCTTTTATGATCCTCCGCTCTTGCCGGTTCACTCAACTAGAGTATTAGTTACCCCTAGTTTACCCCCTGTATAAACACATGAGTGCTTTCTTTGTATACACTTCATTGTAATGTAATTGACAGGGATGAGAGTAATGCATTTGTACCCTCTGGCACTACAATCGAGCCCCTTCTATGTCTCCATCTCTGTCTTGTTTCGAATTGTTTTCGACTTTCGATTTCACTGAGTCTAAATTCCATTTGCCTTCTGTATCTGTTTTCTTTTAGGTCCTTCTATCTCCTCTTATTAAGCTTTCTGTAGCTAATTTGAAAATACAAAATTAGTTAGACCTCGCTCTCCCTCAAAATGGCGGATATCCGTTCCTCTCCTCTTATTCCAAACCGTAATTAATCAATCAATCCCTTCTACTTCGATTTGTAGTCAAAATCTTAGAAGACTTGAGACAAACATAACCTCTACCAAACCAGAAGATTCAAACCCATCACTCGCACACTACAAATCTCAGAAAAGGAGAAGACTTTGAGCGACAAGTGTACACCATGGAAATGTGATTCCATATTCATGTCGAGGGTTGGTTCTCGCGTTCCGGTCTTCGTGATCAACAGTTTCATAATTTGTCAGAGAACATAAAAACACATCGCCGTGCTTTATCGCGTTTGCCTTTCCCAGATGATCCGAACGGTTCTGGATAAACGCTTCCCGTCCGTTCAGACGTAGTGACAATATCAAGAAGGCGGGGAAGAGGGGCGAACGGCGGTTGGGACGAGCGAACGTCATTCCGGATTGCGCTTCCCGTGTTCCATTTATTTGACGCTAATTTTGTTTTATGGTTCCTAATTCGGTTTTGAGTTCCCTTTCGCTTAAAGAGAACAACCCGAGGTTGTCTTCAATTACGTTCGGATGACTGAAATCCATTATGAGAGTCTCCGAGGCTAATGAAGTTATGTCTCCGCGCTTCTGTCCTCGTCATAACACAACTTCCGACTCCACGTTCTCTATAGTGCTCGACATCACTATTTATAGAACGGAAGTAAAAGCTACTGCAAACCAATCTGTTGTCACGTATCTCCGTCTTCTGGGTGTTGTAATCCATAAGAAAAGGTCCAACAGAAGAACAAAGACTTAGAAACAGCAAACAAAATCTGAAAATGTTTCACGATTCACAGCCGGAGAGCATCATAAATCAAAACGTTCACAAAACCGGGGAGAATAAAAAGCGAAACACTCAGGTGTGAAATCAATTAGTCGAGGAAAGCACAACAAACCGGAAGTTCACATAATCTCAATTATTACTCATCACCATCAGATGACGCGTTCTCAACGAGGCAAAAGGAAAATGTTTCGTGTCCATTAGCAATCATCTCTAATAAATGTGACCAGTTCACTTAAGAGAAATGGAGGGTTAAGGGACGACGGTTCATCCCTTCGTCTATTTATTCATCCAGACAGAGAACGAAATGAACATCCTGAAAGAACTTCCTTCAGAGGACTCTAATAGACAACACGGCACTAAATTTCGGTGAACTTTCCAATACCACGTGTGGGTGCCTCTATTTCCGGGTGTCAACTATCCATTTCTGGAACCGATCGTCCTTCACCGTCAACAGAACCGAAATTATTGTTCATTTCATCCAAATTTTGAAGGTATGGCAAAAGTATCTGTTAACAAAATTGAGACAAGAATCGCAATGATGAACTCTTATGATCCTCCTTGTCCTGTTCATTACTCTCTCTCAGTTTTCTGGCGTTCTTTTCTTAAACAGGTCAATGTTCATAAACCTTACCACTGAAGATGCCAACAGCTTAACTCTGGCAAAAGAATTGACGTGTTCTTTGGATTTGAGTGTTTTTTCAGTCTCTACACTTTCTTACGTTTAAGATATTCTCACTGGTCATGTGACCTTCCCAAATCAATATTAAACCTTTCTCTTGACCTCCAAATTACCCTCTAGCGAGTTTTGTGACAATATGCACAACAGTAACGACTCCAACAGCAAATTACAATTATTGTCAATTATTATTCACGTCAATTTCCTGTTGGAAATCAAAATAACCTCAAAAACCACAACCTATTAAGACAAGTCACAAAAGTCGGAAATTGTTTCAACACTAACGGTAGTAAGAAATGTGGCTATTAGATATAAGAAGAGAGAAAAGAAAGAAAAGGAAAAGGAGCAAACAGAAGAGATTAAAAGAGGGAAAGAAGAGGAAAGGGAAGCTTAGAGGGATAGAACAGGAATAAGAATAAAGAAAGAAGAGAAGAAGAAACTATTGAGTTACCCTAACCTCAAACAACCACGACAGAGTAGGCTCCTCAAAATCTTCCAAGTTTCAAGCATTACTTTCACGTAACATCCACACCCCTAAATATCCATCGAGTTAGTCACTAACTACATCCCAAACAGCACACCCAACTCCAACTCCAGAACCTTCAACTTCGAATTCCACTCATGCCAGACCACAAGAGTAAATTACGAGCGACAAAGAAAAGAATCCGCTTCCCTTCCTCGACGACCAACCCAAAAAAAAGGGAAAAATTTGTAAAGTATAGCAGACGAAGAACGGAGGGGACCAATAAATAAAACGTAAAACGTCAAACAACTTACTAAACGCAACAAATGACAAACCTAAAACAAACACATAAATAAAAACGGGCAAAATAATAAAAATAAGAGAAACGGCCGTGTCGCAACCGGTCACAAAACAAACTCAAAACACATAACCCGGCAAAAACAAAAAGAACTCGGGCCTAACGATGCCTATAGATGGGTTTGAAACCGGGGCTAAGATTCCCGCAACCAACTGAACCTCCAAGGCTCCTTCCCTTCCGCCTCTTCCTCCTCCGAATCCATGTCTAGGGTTTCACGTTTCATACAAAACACGACCTTGTTTACTTTTCCATCAAAGACACCCTGTAGATACCGACATTGTTGAATTACGTTCGATTTTTGTTTATAATTGAAGGATTATGGCAACATACCCCCCCGAGTACAATGGTCTAGGGTATCGGGTTTTCTTCTCTTCTTCTTCGTCTTCTTTATTCTTTACACCCGAGAGGAGAAGAATGGGACAATGGGTCCTCGTCGGTTGTACAATAGCCTCCTTTCAACCTCTCTCGCATTTTGACTTAAACATACTAATTACGGAGGGTAAACTCTTGAAGAAGATTATTTGAAATCTCTTTCTGGGCTTTTAGAAATATTGGAAATATGGTTGTTTGATCAACAAAACGGAAATCATACTTGTTAGAAAGGATATCAAGACCGTGAGAATGGAAAAACTGAACTAACCCACATCCAAAAGGTTGAGAGTAAACCAACAATCCCAGAAAACTGAGCACAGAGCCGGGAAACCCATAAAACGGAAACAGTTCAGCTAAATGAAGGAACAAAATCATCCTCCCGTGACAGTTCGGGTGGGTGGGGGGTATAGAGCAACTATGTCACAACCAATATTAAGTTACAGCTGACACTTGTGTGATTAATCCACAAAAACCACAAAACTGACAACTGCCAACATTCTTCCAGAAGGACCTAACCATACTCATCTAAGATCTTTTGTAGGAGGAGGAAGGTATCCAAAACCAAACTAAAACCTTTGGCAAAGTATGTCAGAAATCTCCAAACCAAAAAAACCGTTCAAAGACAGAAAAATTTACTGCAGTGGCAACTCTCAACAACAGAATCAGCAGTATCAGCACCAGCAGCCATCCCCTTCCCTTCCACCATCCTCTTACTCACCCCCCGCCCCAATAATGACAAAATTAAGGAGCCACTTCTTTAATTAAACAACCATCTCGTTTATTTTTTATTTATTTACCTGATGAACTTTATCGTGTTCCAACCTTAAATTTTGTCATAAAATCGAGTTACAAACATCTTGATTTACATTAATTTCCTCTCCTCCGCCTCACAGACCCCTCTCCACCTTTTCCCAACTCTCAGGTATGCGACGTTCAACCACTAAAGACAAAAAAAAGGAAAAAACGGAAACGTAATAATAATAATAATAATAATAATAATAATAATGGTTTTGGGCATGAACGTTAACGGCCATTTTTATCTTTATTGCACCTTGGTACCTGTGTTACAAGCCCTCGTGATAAAATTTAAATGTTTCAAATTTATGGCGAGGAACATCATCCTACTTTGACGTCACCGAGCACCCATCATGCTCCTTCGGCTTTTCAACATTCCCTCCACTATTCTAGACTCTGTTGGTGGTGATTCAGAGCCAATTGGTTTGCTTGTGACTAACTTGGTGGAAGCTTGGAAGACTATAGACGATCTGCTACCATCCGGAGATTGTTCTTATAGTTCATTATCTGCTTCCTGATATATCCGGGGAGTGTCGTGACTTTGTTTCAGATATTCAGTGTTGAAGAAGACAGAAGATGAAACCAAAACAAAAGGCAATTTCATTTCTATCTCAGCAAAGGCAACATCCAAAACCCTCTTACTCAACTTCCCCGACCAGAATCTCTCTTCAAAAACATTCCATCACAAGACAACAACAACGATAACAACAAACTACAAAGAGAAAGAAGGACGGAGTAACATTGAAGAATGTAAAAATCCTTTTGAAACATGTAACATATGTTGAAGTGAATTAATCCTTGGTTCGATGAGTCTTCAGGCTGAGGGCACGTCAATGGGTTCATCCTCCTCTCAGTATCTCTTTATTCAACTTCGGAACCCTCCCTTCCACTCCTCCTCCTCCACCATCATCATCTCTTACTCTAATCAACCTTTTCAGGATCATCCTTTTAGGTACTCCACGTTCAATGTCTCTAACCTCTATTATCCACCTTTTATTTCGTCCCTTTCTTTGAGCACATAATTGATCCTCTTTTTCAAGAAGAATGTCTTCCCTCTTCTGCTTTTATCTCTCTCTCCCGTCTTCTCTTTTAAAGACGAAGTAATAACAATAGATGAACATGGGGGAACACTAACTCATCACTCGGTTGTGTAAGTATCATCTGCTTTTAAGAAAATTGTTGCGAAAACCTTTTGCCTCTTTCAATGAGATTCTTGTTGACTTTGGTGGAATGTGTCATTGAGGTTGCTTTTGGTTTCAGACGAACGCCTTTTCAAATTGTCAACTTGGCGGAGGTCTTTAGTGTAGTGGTCAAAGCGCCAGACTTCTACAGTCAGGAGTTATGGTCGTGAGTTCGAATCCTCTCCCATATTCTACTATACCAAAAGGAGGAGGACGGGGATTAAAACCGAAACTAAACTGTCAACTTGGTAGTGCGTTAATGATGACTATAAAGGAACCTGCTGAAGGAGTTAATGAAAAGAGACGCAAGCTTCCAGACAAAAATAAAGGAAACGATGCTGATGAGAAGGGAGATGGAACGACAGAAAGGACGGCAAACGAAAAAGGAATAAAAACAAACAACAAAAGAGGGAGTGAAAGAAAAATATACAGGAAAAGACTCAAGGAGAGTAAGTATACATCAAGAAAAGAAAAAAGACATAAAATAGCAGAGGATACTAGTACCTGACAAATATTTAAGCAACTTTGGGTTCCCACTTAAAAAATAAAGAAGCCAAACCAAAACCCAGCCACCAGTTACTAATCCCAACTAGGTTCTAGAAAGAGTTAACAATAAAACAAACTCCAACATACTACAACCAACTAACAGAACACAGACGAAACAAAACAAGTAATCAAAGGAGACCAAATCCAACAATTCTACAGCAAGGAAAGGCTCCAAATCAGGCAACAAAACGGGGATTTGCCGATCCGAAGCCAAAAAACGGAAAACAAAACAGTACAAAAGGGAAAAAACCAACCCCACCCGAGTCCTAATCCAAGAAAAACAGAATTAGTTCATCCCTCTCGACGGCCAGAGGATTAATTTTGATGCATAACAGCATCCGACATCCTCTACTCTCCGGGAATCGGCTTTTAATCTGGCATCGAATTACTTTCTCCCTAATTAGCTGTCTTCCCTTTCATATTCTGACGGATTTATGTCATTTTCTCGTTTCGGATGTGTTCCTTCCCCGCGATACCCGACATGTCCGATTACTTCCAATCATCCTCCTGCCTTCCGATACCTCTTAATTCCTTAATGAACAAAACTCACATTTCTGAATGAATACAAAAATTCAACCGAAAAACAAAACAAAAATTTTCAAAAAAGGGACGACGAGGCGCCACTCGGGTCCTAAATAACAGCGAACATCATCCTTGTCTCATGGTCCGCAATCTGCAATCGATAAATTTACAAGAAACCTTTTCTGTTTGTCATGTTTCCATGTGATTTATTAACAATTAAGGGAACCCCAAAGACACGACCCCCATTCACAACCTTCTGCCTTCCACCCCTTCAACCCCCTTGGCCAACCTCTTCTCCTACGGTGATTGTAACCGGATTAAAAAACCCATCGGAAGGGTGGCTACGACCTTCGCCGAAGGGTTGCTTCTGTTAGCGCAAAAATGTTTTTCATGAAATGAATTTTTCATTTAATAACTTCCAGACCGGAGTAAAGGGGGTAATGGCGGAGGAAGTGGTTTCCGTTATATTAAGTTCTTACAGATTTCCGAAGGGATGTTGGACATTTTTGTGTCTTTTAATCCCTTCCTTCTGTGTCGGTGCTGCTCACTTTTGTGTACTTTCTGGTTCTAGAAGCTATACTGTTACACTAACTTCTTAAGTACTTCTTTGTATTCATTTCTAACTTATAGTCTTTTCGTCTTGTGTACCCGATTGAAGTTGTAGAACACCTATCAGTGAAGGTTTTACTTTCTAGAGGTCCTCGGCTGTATCAGTCTACTTCTCTGCGCCTGTGTCTTCTGTAATTTTGTTCTTGACGAAAGGCAGGCAGGGTTTTTATTCTGTTGTCTCTTTCCTCGATTCCCTTTGTCTGATTCTTTCGTGTCTTCATTGGAATGCCAGCAGAAGTTTTCAAAGGTTTACCATTTCTCCAGTGATTCCAGTAGGTCTGTTATGATGTTTGTCATATCGAGAACTTAAGAGCTTTTACGTTCATTTCCAGTACCGGTCCGGTTTCCGGTTTTAAGGTTAATTTTAGGTTCATTTCCGGTGTAGTTAGTTGATAACTGGCTACTACTTGGGTTATGAGAACTTTTAGGTTCAGCAACATCAACCCAAAACCAATTACAGCAACAGTACACGAATTGTTGACCTATTTCACACTTCCTCGATGACTTTCTAAAGTGCATAATTTTAAAGAAGAAGTGAAACATAACCTAACTAGTCCAACTTCGAAGGACAGACACAACTACAAAAGAGTAGAGCGTGGGTGATAACGATTTAGCAAAACATGTCTCCAATTTAAATCTCGGAGATGGATATGATTATAAAATCTGTCGTGGTCAGGGCAGATGTTCGGGTTCCTAACACCACGAAAGAAAAGCATCAAAGTTTGACAGAACACCGAACGAGGGAAATGAAAAAAAGTTTTCAACTTCATATCAGATCCTACGAGAACATGAAACCAGCCGAAAACTGAGAGCATAAGGAAATATGGCGGATAGAAAGAGATAGATAAGGATCAACCGATGAAAATCCTTCAATCTTTTATAAAAATTTCGAGTAACATGAAATCCCTTCTCCTTCTCCTCCCTTTTCTTCTTTTTCGAAAACGCGACCGAAGGTGGATGTTGGAAGAGATTGTATCACAACTAAGATTTATAATCCAAACCGGTCCAATGTCGCGTGGAATTTTAACAAGCGAGCATAAAACAATAAAGCCAACGACATTCACCGTCTCTCCCTACCTCCTCTCCTCACCTTACCACGTCCTAAGACCGATTTTTCTTTGTGTTATCGATACCCGACCCCTTGCCTCCCTCCCTTCCGTCCTTCCAACTCCATCACAAACCAAACCTCCATCAGATGTCAACGATCAGAAACCTAGAATTTGACTAACGATCCCATTAATAACTGCCAGCGAATGGTTTTATCTCCTCCCAGCCACTTTCCTCCATCTTTCATCCCTACCATGGTATCTTCAAAATTTTCCAGCCTCCTCGATTGAACGGCTGAAACAATCTGACAACAAAATGTTAGAAGAGAGGAATCTTCGAAAACAGAAGACAAAGATGGGTTTTGGCATTTGCCACTCAAGTTAATGATGTTGGTCTTCTGGGTGTTACACCGCTCGAGTCAGATTTTTGAACCAATAACAGAATTTCGTTCGGACTTAGCCGCCATTGAAAGACTCAGCTGGGCCCAAATTCCCAACTGCTGAGTTTTGGTCCAAAGTGTGCATTACTTATGAAATGAACTCACGATAAAACTGTGTCATATTTATGAAAGGCCTCCCGCCAGATAAGAGTGTGCATTAATTTTGAAACGAATTCCCTTCAGTGTGCATTACTTTTGAAATGAAACCTTGGTAAAACTGTGCAATATTTATGAAAGACGCCCTTCCCTCAAGAGTGAATTAGTTATTAAGTGAAAGTATCAAACAAGTGTGCATTATTTTTGAAATAAATTACTGGTAAACCTGTGCAGTACTAGTGAAAGTAATTTCCTCCTCCCAATAGTGTGCATTACTTATGAAATGAACTCACCACAAATCTGTGTTACATTTATGAAAGGTCTTGCTACCAGGTGTGAGCCTCATAAGACTGTGCATTAGTTTTGAAACGAATTCCCCTTAAGTGTGCATTACTTTTGAAATGAAACTTTGGTAAAACTGTGCAATATTTATGAAAAAGGCTATCTCCTCAACAGTGATTTACTTATAAAATTAAACTATCAAAAGAGTGTGCATTATTTTTAAAATAAATTACAACTAAACCTGTACAGTATTTATGAAAGTAACTTATTCCCTCAATAGTGTGCATTACTTTTGAAATTAACTTTTCAATAAATTTGAGCTTTAAAAACAGGGAAAAGCGACTAAGACCAGCCAAGACTTCCACTCTCCTCCTTGGTGACAACAGTTCGCCCAACCAACTTCCAACTATGACCAAACATCCAAAAGATCACGGGATCCTCGAAATCGCTTAATTAATCTCCGTCCAGGTTATTAAAAATTTCGACGGCCATCTTTTTATTTTCATAATATTTTGAGAGAGTCCTCCGCCATTTTGTAAAAATTAAAATAATTAAGGGAAAAAAACAAGTAGCAATTAAGAGAGATAAAAGTCTCACGAGTGAGAGGACCTCCAGCTTCCCTCTACCCCCAAACCATCTCCACCACCTCTCTTCTCGGGAGGAGAATCCGGTCTTAAAAAGAAAAGCGACCAGGCTTTCGAGTTTTATTTTATTTATTTAATATTTACTCTCTCGAATTTAAAGAAGAGAAAAATTCCTCCGCGGTTATTAAAAGAAAAATTTCAAAAGTTAGCACAGCAACCCTCCAAGGATAAAATCATAAATATCATACTTTAAACATTTCTTTTAGTCATCTTGGTAGCCTTGATTAAGTAGATTCTGGAAATTTTTTTTTTTAGAAAGAAACACCGAAATAGGCCTTTCCACAAGTTACCGTTAAAATTTCAAGTTTTTTTTAAGGAAAACTATTTTTACAACCTGGACTATCACACCGTGTCTTGGCCAACGATTTGGAATTTTCCGACATAGCCGATCCAGAAAGCTAAAACCTAACCAAAACGATCAACTCCTCCAAACCGTTCAAATTATTCACAACACACCCCACAGTAGATTTCTCAGACAATCTGACGAGAGTATACACTTCCATCAAACTTTTCCCACCGATATCACAACTTTCTGTCATCTCCAATATCTGAAAATGGTGCTTAAGCATCCAGAAGAGATAACAACAACTAGACATGAGTTTCAAGACTTTGGCGATTATTGTTGTTAGTGTTAGTGTCTAACTTTTTGCTATTAGGTCAGTGTAGTGTTTTATTTATTCTTTCTGCCCTTTCTCGTCCTTTTACAGTCCTACATGCCCAAACTTTGGTTCTTTTACCACCTTCCATTCACTGAAGCTTGTTGTTTTGACTTCAAATCCTTTCGCAAAGACGAAGTTTCAGTCAAAACGATGCAAACGTCTGGGAAAGGTGAGGGAAAATTCTCTTTTTCTTTCAAAAACCTGACGCGGTGTAATAACCAAAAGTTGTATATTAACATAAACAATAAGACGTAACTAACTCAGACAGTTATCTTCAATAACACCTTCAACTGGTCTTCTTAATCAGGCCTTTATCAAAAGAATTTGTAACATCCAAGTTAAGTTTCCTGCAAAGGAGGTGAAAAGCCGGATAAAATTAGATAACTGTTGAGCCGCCATGTTACCCTAGCGGTGGTTTATGGGAAGGAATTGAGACAAAAATAAAAACAAAGCGAAACCGGCACACCAAACATTTCAGTCGTTCCTGGCATTGCTTCAAGTTCTCCTTAACGGAGGGCTCACGTCTCGCCATGGAAGTGGAGCGAACAATAACAATTCGTGTGCTTAAAACAATTTTCTTCCAAAGAACGAAAGACAAAAATTACAAAACGCTTCTAATGATACAGTCACATTACTCAAGAACAGCTAACACCACTAACCTCAAATCTAAATCTCCGGAGCCTTCTCAAAGTCCTCAAAATATAAATTACAGCTGCGTGAGGTTTACCGACATAAAGTCAAGAGACACCTTTGGTGTCCTCTCCAAAACACTTTTAATCTTTGATAAGTAAGCAAGGTTCCTGGCAAAGTTTGATCTCCAAACAAATATCGAGGATGTCACGAAAGTTTCAAAATCGTCTCTCATAACTCCAACTCTCAAATCCAGAACAGCAACACGCCAAAAGCAAAGTTGATGGAAATTCTGAAGAAGTAAGCAGTGTCTGAGGAATGTATCAAGAAACTCGGCAAAAGAACCAACGACCACATCAGAAAGTTGTTAAATAAACCAGATGCAATTCTTTCCCATAAAAGGAAGTAAGATACCATCATCGAAATCAGTGAATATACTTGAAGAATGTCGGGAAATGAAATTTCTAAACCATTCGGTGACACTCATAACTTTGGAAGTTTTATTTCGGACGTCGAAGCCTCCAGCAAGTTGTCAAATCGAAGGCAAAGTACACTGATCACCTTGATAACCCAGTTAACTGCTGACTTAACCCTCAATCAAATGTGACAACAGGATTTTCATTTTCTGTCAAAGTCTGAATAACGTTTTTCAGTAGGAAGAGAGGCTCGAACTCCCAACCGTAACCTCGTTTATAGTGAGGGACTCACTCGAACACCTTGAGCCAATAAAACCAGTCAGCGGTGACTTATTCCTCCAGCATCCTCCCATATCACACACCACCATCATTAAACACAACTCAGGTTCTATAAAATTCCTTTCGAATTCCTTTCCCTTCATCCCAAAGTTATGCATCTTAGACTTGAAACTTCTTTGTCGGCAAAAACCCAGAGAAAAGCCATTCGGCCCACGCAGATTCGATATCGACTACGACCATCTTTTGCCGGCACCCGAATCTCCTGACAGAAACACGCATAATAAAATTAAATTTTTTTTCTCTCCCCAATAATTCAACAAAAAACTCGGAGACATTTCGTTGACAATCGAAAGAAACAGACCTGCTTTTATAAATAATAGGAGAAGAAGGAAGGAGAACGAGAAAGAGGAAAAGAAAAACCGAAAACCATGAAAAACGAATCTTGTCGGGAAGTGTTCGCATAAAAAAAGGGAAAAGAACAGAAAAAGAAGAAGAATCATGCAAGATGTGTGCAAGAAAAAAGAAAAAGTGGGCGGAGCAACCGGAAAATCTTGGGCCCGAATCATTTATACAGATATACAAAGGAAATCTAATTTCCTTCCGGTTGACGTGAAACAAGCCGGCGTCTCGTTGGTCGAAGTCTCAAATCAATTGCAAAAGAGGCGGAGTTTCAACACAGAGTGCATTACGGGCTTATTTTATACAAACACCAACGCTTTTAGTGCTGGTTTCCCACGAAATGTTAAATCTTCTGGATTTCCAGACGAGAACTAAAACCGTTCAAGAGCTGGAGATCCGGCGACCGCACTGTTCCTCCTTCGAAAAAGTTTCCACGTAAAATTTTATCTCCAATATCACCAAAGCTTTAAATTGGTCTTAGAACCGAAGACATAATTCTAACCTCAAATCTAGACCCCAAAATGTAGTTAACCAACAAAACGTAGAGCAACCACAAAAAAATAAACGACAACTTCAACTAGAAGAAGACGAAGCCTTATTTAAATGACAACAGATCCAGAAAACAACACAAAATCCACAGAAAGGCGATGCAACAGCAAAACAAAAGGATTCAGAACAAAAGCAAACACAACAGCCGCTTGGAAGTGTCAAAAAGTAGATACCAACAGTGGTCAAACGTTAAATTTAAAATGTTCACACCGGAAGTTCAAATACCCAAGTTTACATTACAAACTATCATCATCCTGTACCAAGCCTAGCATCTGGGTGTGTGTTAGTGTGTTAACTCTCCTCCAGGATTTCGTCTCATCCTTTTGAGTCATGTCAGTGTGTTGGAGTCATGTGAGTTTCTGTAAACCATGGGTCGCAATTCAAGAAAGCTTTATACTGAGCATTTTTATTTATCTATACATTCTGTATGGCCATGAATACAGATAAATGAAAAACTGGTTTCTGTAACAACAGTTAAGTTCGATGAGGGAAATGACTGAGTGATTGATTTGGTGAGTAGCTCCTCTTCCTCAATTTTTTTTGCAAACAGTTTGTCACAGATGTGAAACCCAAACTTTTCCTTCAAATGGTAGCTGGAATCATCAAAAGAAACTCGGAAGAAATTCCTTTTCACTGAATCGGATAAACTTTCATAAAATGTGTCCTCAGATTCGATGTGTCACTCAAGCCAACCGTGACATTAATTGTCAGCTCATATCGGCTGCTAAATTCATCACGTGATCCCTTTCAAACATGACTTTTGCCTGCCTGCGTTTTCCCTTTTTATCTAAAAACTCTCTCCTCTTTGTAGTTATCTAGTAGCCTCGTCTTCTTCCGTACTTCTAATCTTAAATTTCCATTTACGACCATTAGCGTAACTCTGTTATGCGCTTCATGATTCCCGTCCTCCAGTTTGCCATCTCTCACTCACTCAGACCCTCGAGGAGAATTTTATCTACAAACACTCTAAGAGTGTAGGTGACACTTAACATTTGAGTGGCTATTAGGAAGGATTATCGAGTTTGTCGGAAGTGTGTTAACATAAAACCTCCTTCGGGATACGAAAATCGTTCTTACAACTTAATATTCATCCTCCCGAGTTTATCTGATTGGTGTTCGAAAAGATAAATTTGTATAATTGCTCTCAGGCAACAGAAATTTTACAACCGAGCTTTCAGAAGAAAATGCTGAAATAGATATCTAATAGATAGAAGATCGAAAGAAGTAAAGTAGCTGCAGTCTATCGAAAAGTTTGTAAGCATAACGTTCAGTCTGTCTCTTTCTCTCCTCCTACCTTCAAGTTCAACATTCTGAACCAAAACAGCAGGTCTGAGTCTCAACTTGTAAACAATAGACTGTTACATAATTGAGAAGAGTAACAAGATGTACCACTAAACGCATAAAACAAAACTGCAGTTAGAGACAAACACAAGACAGAGATCCGATTACCAACTCCTTTGTCTATCTGAATAGTCTTAAAAATGAATCTGTCTGATTACTTTCAGACAACAGAAGACCTGAATAAAAAACCTCCAGGATTCAAAAAGAACAAGATTAGGCCAGGAACAACAACAAGTTATCAGCTAACAAAACCTCTCCCCGCCGAGAGATTTGGTAGAAGACAAAACAAAAACTCAAAAACCATGTTTCAACTGTGGGGATTCGGCAGAGGAACACACTCAACCGACCACCATCCACACGGAAACACACTCGGACACACAAAAAGCCAAAAAGACGAATAATTATCATAAAGTCCTCGTTAAAAAGCGTCAAACATAATCGAATCCAGGTACATTAACGGCTACACCTCAGGCACATTACCACACAACAATAACCATTTACAAGACGTAAATATTTGGCAAAATCGCTTTAAACTTAATCTCTCCTATTGCATTACCATCATTTCCCGTTTGGCCCACAAATCACTCATCAATTTCGGACATAGTCCTTTATAATCCACAACCACACCTGAATCCACCAGATAAAAAGACTAAAACCAGGGCGAGTTTCATATAAAAACAGAAAACAGCCTGTCAAATAAAATTTACAGATAAGATTCCCGCATCGCATAAAAATAAACACCCCGCAGTCCCTCAATATCAAACCGGCAAAACCATCTTCTTAAGCTAAAACAAACAAATCCGTGAGAACCGTAAGAAAACTCAAAATTCCCCACGTTCAACGGCCAACCCCTCATTCATGTTAGAATTCAATCGAAGTATAAAAAAGAAGTAGGTGCTCGTTCATGCGGAGAGAGAGCGAGAGAGAGGTCTTTTAGTTTGTTTTTGTTCCTTGTGAAGTGTTGCACGAATACAATCGAATTCTTATGTTAATATATATTAATAAATAGATAAATAAATAAATAAATAAATACTTACGAAATATTTCGACTTATAAACCGGTATTCAAAGTTTAGAAAAGTTATTCATCCAATTTTTTCGAATTCTTTTGTTGCAAGCAAATAAACAAAAATTTCAATAAATAAAAACTTATTAAAACATAAAAACATTATGTAAGTAATTAAATTAAACTATAAACACGCACTGCAGTTCGATCTTTCCACCAATCACAATTTTTCTTTAAAAAAAAATTAACACCAAAAACATTTTACATAAATCGATCCTAAAAAGAAAATTTTTAGTTTCAATAACCAAATCTGTGTCAAGTTTCCGGTTTTTGTTTATAAATTTTTTGGCGGGTTTCTCTTTTATTCTATATAAAACCTAAATGTGATTTCCGGTTGTGAGTGTCGTCAAAGTCTAGTAGTGATTTTAGGGCTGAAAGAAGGTTTCTGTTAGATAATTCAAACGTTAGTGGTTTTAATAGGTTGTCGATTTGGATTTTCCTCAATTTCCGCTTCCGGTTTTCTTTTTCTAAGTATTTTTAAAAGTTGATGGGCTAGAGAGGTGTGAGACGGGATTCGGGTTGAAAATTTGGAAAATTTGTGGTGATTTTTGGTGTTAGAACTGGAACCAAGCAAATGTTTGGGTTGGGTTGTTGGGCTGTATTCAAATTTAAGTATCTGACCGGAAATTGGTTTCCTTGACATTAGGCTTTAGTTTAGTTAGTCCATGTGGTAGTTGGGTGTAGTCTAAAAGAGTGGTTAGAAGGTTGTACTAAGTCACATAACACTAGCAGAAATTGGTTTCGAATGTTGGCTTAGAAATAAAATTTTTTGTTTAGAGGATTTCGCAACAAACTCACTTCCGCTTTGCTTCTCTATAGAAACTCGAAACAATATACAATAACAAACAACACACACATAAACACCTTATTAACTTATTTATTTATTTATTTTTGTTTCCGAAAACCCGCGTACTTCCAAAAGAATTCGAAAAAGAAACAGTGAATGATGACATGTTCGGAGTTCGCGACCGTGGACCAAACGGATGACAGTCAAAAGGAAGAATGAAGGCCCCGGGTTCTGCCCCATGGACCACCACCGCCACCACCACTGTCGCAGTCACCATCCAAGACAGTAGGATTATAATGTCGGCAACTTGCGCAAACTAAACCTTCTTCCTGCAGCATCATCAACATCTCCTCAGAACGGAGTTCAGTGAAAAGTGTTCAGTGGAACTGTGTTGATGGCTTTCAAAGTGGTAAAGATTTCCTCCTCTCTCTTACATTTTGACAAAAGCATTCAGGTGTTTACAAGTTGATCAGTTTACAAAATTTTCTATTTCCGGTCGTGGAAAAGTTCGAAAAAGATTTTCTCTCGGGTTCACGGTTCCGTCGGCTGGACAACGAATTGGGTTGTACTTAATACCGTTCTTCCCGTGACGATTTTAGTTTCTAAAAAGGTATTTTCGTGGAGTTTCACTTCCGGTTTTGTTATTCAATTTCCTGATATTGAAATTAATCAAAACTAACGACGAAACAAAACGGAAAATCGGAAAACCGGTGACCGACGGCTGTGTAAAACTACAAAAATCGCATCTCTTCGGCTGTTTCCTTTGAAATAAAGTATTTCAAACATAATCAACTTCCGGTTACATAAAAATATTTTTTCCTCGCAATTAATAAGTCAAAATATTTTATTAAAATTAACCTAACTCCTGCTGTTTTAAGAAGTGATAGTTCAACAGCAATCATCGACCGGTGACTTCCGTCAATTTCAAGCGATTTGTTTGGTAGCGGTTTTGTCAAATCGAACTCGCGGTTTCTGTTGTAGTTTCCGGTTGTGTTATCATCCCCAAAACCAACTTCTACTCCTGAATGCTTTGGTCCAAAATTTCGTTTCGCGTTTTTGATTGGATAAATTCAAAGTAAAATAAAAAAAATTGTTTCAACAGCATTCACCGGAAGTGACAGATCTCGAACTAAACATGCTAGTGCCGCCTGATATGATGGCAGCTCAATCCAAAATGCTTTACCAGTTGAACAAGTACCACGGGGAAAGAGTGCAAGCGAGGAAAGCTCAAGTGGCGAAAACGATCCGCGAAGTGTGCAAAGTGGTTCAGGACGTCCTCAAAGAAGTCGAAGTGCAAGAGCCCCGTTTCATAAGCTCTCTAACGGAATGCAACGGAAGGTACGAAGGTTTGGACGTTATCTCGCCGGGCGAATTCGAAGTCGTCCTCTACCTGAATCAGATGGGCGTTTTCAATTTCGTCGACGACGGCACCCTCCCAGGTTGCGCCGTGTTAAAACTGAGCGACGGTAGAAAGCGATCCATGTCACTCTGGGTCGAATTCATAACCGCATCCGGTTACTTAAGCGCCCGGAAAATCAGATCTCGTTTTCAAACGCTAGTAGCTCAAGCCTGTGATAAATGCGCGTACAGAGATTCTGTGAAAATGATCGCGGACACGACCGAAGTCAAACTCCGTATACGGGAACGGTACATCGTGCAGATAACGCCGGCGTTCAAGTGTTCGGGAGTTTGGCCGAGATCCGCGACTCACTGGCCCATTCCTCACATACCATGGCCGCATCCGAACCTCGTCGCCGAAGTCAAAACCAACGGATTTGATCTCCTGTCCAAGGAAAGCGTCGCGCTTCAGGGTAAACAATCCGCGATGGAAGGCGACGCCTGGGTGTTGAGTTTCACCGAAGCCGAACAATCTCTCCTCCTCGGAGGATGTCGCCGGCGGTGCCTCAGCATACTCAAAACCCTTCGCGACCGTCACCTGGACCTTCCCGGAAATCCCGTTACCAGCTACCACATGAAGACTCTTCTCCTCTACGAATGTGAGAAACATCCGAGGGAGATGGAATGGGACGAGCCCTGTCTTGGAGATCGAATCAACGGGATACTACTTCAACTGATATCCTGTCTTCAGTGCCGGCGATGTCCTCACTACTTCCTCCCGAATCTAGACTTGTTTAAAGGTAAATCACCAAGCGCTTTAGAAAACGCGGCCAAACAAGTCTGGCGATTAACGCGAGAGCTTTTAACAAATTCGAGATCTTTGGAGAAGTTATAAAACAAACAAACAAAGACGAACCTTTCCACGTTTTTGGCACAACCAAAAAAAATGACGTCGACTACACTTGAAAAGCTACTTCCGGTAGTCACAATACTCAACTAGTCAATATAAAAATTTTCCCCCAATTTAAGATTTAGTCGGATAAACGAAAAAAGACAAAAACAAAAATTTGGAAAGGTGAATACCCTCAACAACAAAATTTATGTAAATAACACAAAACGCTATTTATTGTATTCGTTCTCAGCTTTAAATAAATTCCAATGTTAGTCGTGTTTCAAATTTATTTATTCATTTATTTATCTATCTATCAATCGAAAGCTTTCGAAGGGCGTGTCCTTAAATCAATTCCTAAAAACCAAACCTGAAAACGGCAAAATGACCAAAACAAAGGAACCAAGACAAACGACGGATTTCCAACACTCCCATTCATTGTGACTGTTCTCTTGTCCGACGGTCCGTCTGTCAATCCGGTTGATTGAGCTTTTGGTTGAATGAAAATCGCTTTTACCAAAATATATTCAATAAGCTCGGTCTTCTGATTTGTGTGGTAGGTTGGAGAGATAAAAACTTTTCAGGTTCGTGACTGTGACAAGTTTTGCGGCGATATCGTTTAATCAATGAGGAGGAACCGAAACAGACCCCCAAAAATTGGTCTTTTTGAATAGTTTGAGAGCTTTTATGGCTTTCTAAAACCTAATTTTGTGTTTATTTAGTTCATATATACAAACCGGAAGTGATTCTTGAAGGAACCTTAACTTTTACGATGGCAAATTGGTGTTTAAAGGCTGAAGACATTCAAATTTGGATTTTGACGATTTCATAAACACCAGTTAGGGGTAGTAAATTCAAAATTGGTCACAATGAGTGGGAAAAGATGGAATATAAACGTTTGAAGAAACAAAACCGGAAATGATTTGTGCTAATACTAAAACCTGAAAAAATCCCGACAGAAATTTAGCTGTCAGGTGGCAAAGCTTTCAGAACTCAAATTTGGTCGATTCCAAAAATTTTCTTTGAAGATTGCTACTTCAAGAAGTGGTCACAGTGACTAAAGGTGGGAGACAATGTTTTATCAGTAACAGAAAGGAAACTCAAAATGGCGGATATACGAAGCTAATTTTCAAAAAGTGTGGAGATTTTCTCTAAAAACAAATCTTGTCAACAACTTAAAACCCTTTGAAGTGGTTTTTGAGTTACGCGACCGTTATGGCGACTTCTTCAACATTCTGAACTCTCTTTCAACAGTCTTCCTACATTTTAACCTAAAATTGGGTTCGTTATCACGTGATTCAAGCTAGAAGACCCATACTCTTAATTCTAATGGCTAGAATTAGAGCTGTTACCTCTGACAAACCTATCCAACCCATTTTTGATGGTCAAGTCTTAAACAAAATTGTTCTGACTGCTGAGAAACCCATATCACAGAGCTTTGGAGAAACAGTAATATTCACAAGACATCATTAAGCCAAAAAGGTCGAATAACCCAAAAGTTTGGCAAAAGTTTTCTATCTCGTGTCTTCTGCAAAACAACAAAACAAAATTTCTGACAAACCACTCGACAAACAATGACTCCTCCCCGGATATAAAACTCAACAACCGAAAACAATCTCTCATCCAGTTGTTATTTCGCCACAACAATTTCCCAAACTGATTATCCTTCTCCTTCAGTGCCTTCTCCTCGAGAAACGCACAGGGAAAAGAAGACAAGCATCACCTGCTTTCCTCTAATTATACTTCTTCATTTAATATAAGATAATTACCTGGTGAGGATTTCTTGACGGACATCCCACAAACAAACAAAAGGAGCCACGAACGAAAACGAAACCCGTTAACCAAAATGATTCGAGTGGGGCCCTCAGAATTAATTACACGTTTCCACCTTTTTATTTGATTTAAACCATGAATGTTTGGCGTTTCCCTTTTGAAATGCCTGGTGCCTGTACCTGAGACTGTGTGTGTGTGATGTATGTGGGTGGAGTGAATGTGTGTTTCGAACCAGAAAATCCATTTCCGAGAAAGACGCAAAAAAACCTGAGAAATAAAATGAGAGGAATGGAGAGTGTTGAAGTAGATGGAAGGAAAGAAGAACGAGGTGATGGGACGAAAGGTGAAAGTTTTCTGGTTTCGGCACTGACGGAAAATATCGATCGGCAATTTTCTCTCGCTCGCTATCCAGACTTTCTCGCCGTTGTTTGCTATACATTCTGTTGTAGATTGTTTCGTTTGGTTCTTCTTGATTCTGTTTTTGAGGTTATACCCTTCTAAACCTGTTTTCCTGCAATCCTTCACTTCGATTCAGGCAACAGTTCAAAGATTCTAAGACGTAAATCGCTATCTGTCAACGTCATGGAGTACTTCTTTGCTATTAAAAAAAATTTTAAACACGACCATAACTCCACCGAAAGTAAAAAACAACAACTCGGCAAACATTCTCATAAACTCTCTCATCCTCTCTCTCTACCTACTTCCTCTTGGACAAACTTTCCGGTAGAAGGCCCGCCGAACGAATGTGAGAGCCCATTAACGCGAAATTTAATATTCGACATGACGACGGTCTACCCATCCGGCAATTAATTGCGACCAAAAAAAATTTTTTTTCCTTCAAACAAGGTTTTAAATTTTACCAAAACAACAGGGAACCCAGAGGAGAGAGAGGACAGGGCGGGGGAGAAAGGCTACACAAAAGGGATGAAAAGAGAACTTCAGTGCTTCATTTAAATCACTTTTGCCATGCCTACCTCCTTCTCCTTATCCTCATCCCCGTCAAAGTTGTGTTCTTTTGTGTCAGTTCCAAGGTGAATGCGTGATCCTTGATGGATGTTTTACCAGAAAGGAAAGGGAGGAGGATGGTAAACTAGGGCGGGGGTGAAATACATTCAATAAAACGTAACCCTGCTATCGGTACAAGTCACGAAATTAAGGTTTCCCAGATATTTCCTTTTGACCTAAACCTTTCTCTTGAAACTATTTTTAACACAACTCACAAGTTTTTTGGAATTAATTTGATGGCCAAACCAAATTGCTGAGATTGTGAGAAACGAAAAGCTTAAAGCTCACAAGTACTTAGAATCACTCAGTTTGTACTTACGGTCTCAGTGAGTACAGTAGGTCTCAGTACTCAGAGTCACAAAAGTTTTACTTTCTACTTAGAGTCAGAGCTTTAAACACCAAACTAAACCTTCTGTCCTCTATAGTTGGTAGCAAAACACACCCAGAGAGGTTAGAAAGCACTGTATATCCACTTTTTGAAGTCTCAGACTACATTGTTCATAATCTACGACAGAAAGACAGCTAACATACAAACACCTAACACTCTCAAAGACAGCTAACCGTCGGGTAACAGCTACCACTTTTAGGATCAATATCTATAATATACAACGCTGAGCTGGTACAGAATCATGGCAACCATAACTTACGGTAGTGAATACCTTCAACATACACTTTGGGAACCTGCAACTTTCAAATTCGTCTACTTAAAAGCCTGTCGGGTGTCTTCAGTAACCGGAACAAACCAAACCCTCACCGAGGAAGATGTTCCACATTCTTCCTTTCACAAACTCCTTTTACAAGAATCAGCCTGACTCCTCAACTTCTAAATTTATTTAAAACGACCAACCTCACTTCCGGTGAGTGCTACCACTCAACAAATCAAAACCACCATCGAGACATACAGCCAACACCACCAAGAGAGAGCTTGAAAACCAACTTAAAATTCAAAGAAGGCATTTTAAACTTCCACGACTCCACCCCCAAAACCTCCCGAAACTCGACAGCATTTCAACGAAGATTAAGCACTTCCGTTCTACCCCCTGGAAACAATAATCAACTTCAAGAAAAAAGTGGTAGAAGAGGAGAAAGAAGGAAAGTCAAAACGTGAAATAAATCCGGCTCGACCTCTGGGGGATTCCATTCGAAAAATTCTTCCCTTCACCGAATCAAGCAGCCAGAAATAAATTTCCAAGGAAGAAGAAGAAGAAGATGAAAGAAAAAGTTTCATTGAGGACAAGATGGTAAGTAGATGACGGAGGAGATTCAAGAGGGAGACAAGATGGGTGTCACCTGACTCGGATTTTTATTTTTTATTAAAAAATTCGACAGGTCAATTTGATTTAATTAATTCACCTATAATTAAGTTATTTGCTTAATTAGTTTAGTATATAATTATATTATAAATAAATTATCTTTCCCTCCTCTTCAATAAGATGTCTCTCCCACTCACTAACCAACTTCCGGGGGAGGTTTTATCAAGAAAGAAGTTCTCAGTTGACTTCCGAGTTAATTTTTGATAAACTTTTAACTGTCTCATCTCACACTAATTATTTATTTATTACTGCCTTCTTCTTACTAACTCATATTATTATAATATTTTTATCTTCTTCTCTGTTTCATTATTTCTGCTTTATCCAACTTCCCACTTCCGGTTAACTCATTTTGGAACTACCACACTATTTCTTCTTCGGTTTCAGTTGAGTAGGAGAACCAACAATTCTGTATGACTTTAACACAAATATTTTTATATTTTGATAGTATTCATCTACCTGTCTGTGTCTAAACACAGTAAATGTCTAAACGTTTGTAAATAATTCTGTGATAAGAGTAAACCGCGTAAAAAAAGTCTAAACCAGTTTACGGTTTTTGGTGTCTTTATTTTGAACCACAGTTAATTTTTAGGTTACGGCGTAAAAGTGTGCATTATTTATGAAATGACACATTTGATGATGTCACTTTTATCACTTTTACTGAGGTTAGTTGGTGATTGTGAATAATCGCGGTTAATGTTTCGGTCGAATTTGTCGTAAAGTATGGCAGCTAGAAGAAAATTTTTTTGACAGAGGTGCTTGGTTTCAAGGAGGACAGATTGTGGTGACCTTAGGTTTGACCTTGAACGGTCACCACAATCTGTCCTCCTTGAAACCAAGCACCTCTGTCAAAAAAATTTTCTTCTAGCTGCCATACTTTACGACAAATTGGGAGATGGAAATGGTCCACCTGGTATATTCGCCCGATTTATCACTTTTACCTAATTCTTAGTCACGTGTTCTCGGTCTGTTCTTTACAGAAAATCCCTTTAAGTCACACCAACTACTTATGGTCTCAAATATCAAAAACAGGTGACAGTGAACTATGGGTTACAATTTTTTAAAAAAATTTTCTTTGAAACCTAACTTTCTAGTCAAATCCTGTTTCCAAATTTTGATTTTTAGCCCAAAGACAGTGAGGGCCCAAAAATAAAATTTTAGAAAAGCACCAAAAGAAGACAGGAAGAAAGGAAAACTAGAAGACACTGTCTTTCTACTCTGATTAACATTATCCTCTAAGAGTTTTAAGCTTAAAAAAAGTTCTTCTAAAAAAGAGAGGAAGGCTTAAACCGTTAGAGCTTTTACAACAAAAGTTGAAACCACGACAGAAGGTTCTTTGCTATCTCCTCTCATTTACTCTCCTGTTTTCATCTTTTAATTCCATACAGAAAAAGGAGACAAAAGGTGATATTACAGATGACACTCAGTTGTCCGCTTTAGAATCTCACAGCCTATCAAGTCCAATGTTATTCTGTCAACTACCACCATGTTTCTAGTCATGTGATCGTTCCCTCAAAAGAGCACGAAGGTGAAACAACACCTCGGGAGTCACTAAAAGGTTCACAGTAATAAAACACCCCCAAAACATGTTTTAATATTCAACCATAACCTTTAGAGAAGATGGGAATCGGGACACAAAGTCTTGCCACCACGCTTCCATTCCGTCTAGGGACTCCAAACAAAGCACCAAACTTTCTCCCACCGCCTTCCATTAAGCTTAAAAACAAAAATAACGATTCAAAGCCGCCGTAACATCATAACTAACTTCTTTTATTACCTTTTTTACAACCTCACAAAAAAGCTCATTCATGAAAAATTAAAACGCCACTCGACGACGACCCAAGAAGACTAAAAGCAAACAAAAACCACCACCACCGCGACCATAAATCACAAGATAAATGACCTCTTAGACTAAATGGCATCAATTAATGAGAACCTAAGGATAAAAAGACTGGAAGACAACATCCCGAGGGAATGCCGAAGACAAAACAAGCCGGAGGAGAGAAGAGATCTCAGGTGTCGGATGTTACATCGACGACCATTAAACCCACTTTAACGGATGAATTTTTAAAAGGCTAACGTCTTTACCCGGGAAACCGGAAGTAGTCGTGTTAAGACGTTCGCTTTTTCAAGGCTCATCCCCGATCCCAGCTTCCAGAGAGCCGTTAATGACGATAATCATGAGGAAGCTTTTAGAGTTAAGTGTTAAGCTCGAGTGCCGGCTCTGGCTAACATCTTCACTCCCTCTTCCTTCCGCTGATAATTTTATTGCCTCTTTAATATTGGTTTTATCTCAACCCATTCAAGACACTCCACTAAAGTTGATTATGTCACTTGATTGTTATGTCCCGACCGTGTTCTGTCACCCCGTGATCGCTGTCTTTCTCTCTGCATCCTTTCGGTGTTTATGAGACATCCGCTTTGGTTTCCATCGTCGTTTTGACTTCAACCATTTCCTGTCTCTATCGCTTCTATATATATCAGAGGATTTGTACTTTGAATGGTGGACGAATGACCTCACATATATGATGACAAACTGGTATGAAGAGGTTTTGGGTTACCTCTCATCAGCCGGTCATCTGATCGATCTGATCGTCTGTCGGTGTTTAAAAAGCTTTGAAAGACGGTTTTGGTGTGTATCCACCACCCCAAAGTCTTTATCAGCTACATTATTCAACCTATACAATCCAGTTATCAGTTATAAATAACATATCAATAAATATTATAATACAATTTAAAGGTCCCAGTTATTCAAATCCTAAACCAATATCAACAGCCATAACACAACCGACCGATATTAAGCACCACCTAAACTATATTAATATAATAACACAGAAAGGAACATCTCGGCTCTAAAATCCAAAGCCACGTCAATAAAACTTATTAATATTATTTATTTTTGAGCTTATAATAATTGAGTTTACTAGTTTATTGTCAACTGTGATGAATGTCTAACAACATCTCTCGATTTTCGAAAGTCGATATAAATCCTCGGCCGGAAGTTTTATTAAACTTTCTTGAAGAACATGTAACGATTAATAAAGAATGAAAAGAAAACAATTCTCAAAGTCGTTTCATCTTCTCTCTCTCCCTCTCATTTCGAAATCCCTGAAAAATCCTTTCTTCTCTTCGAGATGAGAAGGAAGCAGTGGCGTCGGTTATAAAATATCTTCAGCGGTGCGAAATAAATTAAATGAAATATGGAAGATGGGAGAAGGAACCGGAGGACGTTATCCCTGAGCTTAAGACAAGAAAAAATTTTTTCTTTCCTCTGGAACCTTGCTTGTTGGGTTATACTGCAGTGGTTTGTTGAAGAAGTTGGGTTGGGTGAGTGTTGAAGCTTTTGATTTGTGTTTGGAGCTTTCGAGTTGTTTTCTAGGTGTTCGGTGATCGGTTATTGGTTTTATGTATCATTTGGATGTCTTATTTGACTGTTTCTTTTGATATCTACTTCCGATACTGTTCTTTGTTCCTTTACAGTTGTTTTGGTTCCCGTTGTCATCTCCTACTTTTGAATCTACTCCTTAGATCAAAATCCACCAACTGTTTTGTGCTGGTAGTAGTCCAAATTCATGAGATTCTTGCTTCTATTTGCTCTACACTGATCTATCTTCTCTCTCAAAAGCAGATCCAAAATTCTTTTCCATCGCACACCCGAGTACTGACTAACAAAGAACCTAACCCATTAGCAAGAAGTCCAAAACCCTCAAGTCCAAACAAAAAAAATTTTTGTCATCATCACCATCATCCAAAAGCAAACCGGAAACACTCTCACGATTAAATGGAAGAACTCAACATCCCCAACCATCAAAACCATTCCAAACCCCAAAAACAAATCCTAGAGGACAAAACCAGAAGAAGACATCCCAGAAAACTTCTCCACACTCTTCCAGATTAGTATTTCCAAACCCTTTCTAACTAACACAGGCCGTCGAATTTGATCCTAAACATCAAAACGGATGATAATTCAATTATGACGGGGAAAATGAAAATGCAGTGAGAGAGAGGAGGTGGATGGGTAGGAGGAGGGAGCCGTTGACTTCTGGAAATGTAATTTGAAGTCCCCGACGTGCAGTTAAAACGGAAACACCATCATAGAACGTTTTTCTTTAAATTATACTACAACAACACAATTACTAAATGGAAAACGACCATCTTCCTTCCCTTCTCCTCCTCAAGCTTCGTCCTCCTCTTTCCTCAAACCCTCGATTCGGGGGAAAAGCCCAAATTTTTTATTTTTTTCTTCATTTTTCCTCTCTCAAAATGCCATTTTGGCATCGGGAGTTGACTCATTTTTCATGTTTATAAAATATTTCGCTCAAAATCGCTTTTTCCCTTCCTCCTCCTTCAATTTTTAAAATGGATTCGAAGAATAAAAATTCTTTCAAAGAATATGTTCGAGAAGAAGCAGGTCCTTGGTGGTCGGATGGTGGTCGTAACCAATATTGATCTGATGAGTTCACTCCCTCTCTCTCTCTCTGGCTTAATGTGTTAAATTTCTTACGCCCTCTTTTCAGGAAATTGATTCAAACTTTAACAAAGGTTGGCAGGTCCATCTCCCAAATTAATAAAAACTTTTCGAGATGTCGGGGATGCTGCGTTCAACTCAGTTGGATCTAATTGGATTTTTGTGCGCGAGAGAGGGTTCTTGTTAGCAGGTATAAACCCCCAGAACTACTGACCCCTTCGCTGTTTTCCTTGGTTCTGTCTTCAGGATTAATCGGAAAATATCGGTCGCCATAGGAAAGGTTTACACATAAGCAGAAGAGACCAGAGCTCTTAACCTCTTCCAAACGCATCTCTAAGTCTTAGTCCTCTTTGGAACAGCTACTCAGAGTAATAGCTGACTTCTGGGGGCTTGTCACTTCTCTGGTTCATCCGTGATTTACATTCAACTGACAACTCTGTATGAAAGTGCTGCACAAGAAGTAACACATTTCCGGTACTAAACCCTAAACACCTTTCCATCTCTTAGAAACCACTCATCGAGTGTATATAGCAACAGATGTAAGCTTAAACTAGAGTGATTTGTGACAAGTTTCTTCATAGCCTCTATTATATAAAGTCTAATACCCTTTCTCGTCCCTCTATCAGGTACCAGGTTTGGGTAACTTTTTCCAACAATTTAACTACTAGCTACTAGCTACTAGCTTTCAATCTAAATCTCATCCACCGGATAATTTTAAAGCAATTAAAAACCAACTTTTCAAGCCAAAAGTCTTCAAATATCCCCGACGAAACTATATAAGGCTGACGATAGCCTCCAATTCCACGGTTAGATACCCCCGATAAGAAATTAATCTTAACTCGTCTCGATTTCAATAAATAAATAAATTTCCATTCCGAGATGGCAGACTCATATCATCATCAAACCATCTGACATTAGCCAACTCCGCAGGCTTTACTGCACCTCAACAGGTACCGGAACCTCCTTCCACTCCCTCGCAACGCCTGCCAATCACGCCGCAAGTAGTCTACCTTAAACGGGTTGCTCGATCCAATTTACGAGAAAGCAATCCAGAAGCAAAACCACATTTCCGATTCTACTCAAATTCCTTTTCCGAAAGCAACAGTCCAACTTGAGGTCGTTCAAACAGAAAATGAAATCAAATCACGGAAACGAGCACACAATTCAAGGTCAGAAGAGGACAGGTATACAGTCGTGATAAAAGAGACTCAAAAAATAAATAAATAAAGAGATTGGCATCGTGGTTTTGGGTAAAAAGGACAAAGCGGCCGACATTAGAAAAGCAAGAGACCGGAAAATAATGTTGTTTAACCCACTTTCACAAAAGGCGAGAGAAGACGGAAAGACCAAACGCACTAGAGAGAAGAAAGAAGATTAACGGAAAAGAAATTGAAATTGAAGAATAATGGACATGTGGGGATGTCGTGGCGCCAGGTATTATCCCCAGGATCAATGCCTGAATGTATTCTAAACATGCCAACCTTCGCCGTAAATAAAAACAAGTCTTCGCTTCTTACTCGACATCTTTAAAAAAAATTTCTTTTTCAATAGCTTGTAAATTATTTTAAAAGACGTGTGACCACGAGTCACCACCTAGGTCACATACTCCTAATTATGATAACATGACTTCTTCGTTTCTCAAGCCCTTGCCGTAAGTCACTAAACTCCGACCAATTTCTCACTCCTCTTCCGTTTCCGTTTGTGCTATGACATCAAAAAACGATTCGCCGATTAAAGGAATTGGCTACGCCACCAGCAAATCCGACAGGAACCAATCGATACGAGGGCTCTTCACCCCTTTTCCCTCGGATTAATCCTAAATACAAATTTGATTACCCCGTTAGGGTTCGCTGACTCCCTCCCAAGCTCCTCTCCTCCTTTCTCTTATCCAGCATCCCAACTTAGAATGAACGACCCGAGAAAACTCAATAAGATCAGAGATTTATGTGACCTGCCATCGAAAAGCGCTTTTCCACGAAACCTTCCTTCCTCCTCTTTCCTCTTTTCCGCCTCCCTTTTCCTCATTTTTCTTTCCCTTTTTATCCGGTGATTTCCAAAGGGACTCGTTCCCTCCGGGGCCCATCATTACTGTTCTCTTCTCCTTTTTTCTATTTTCTTCTGCTCTTGGTTTATCCGGATTTAATTATATCTGCTGTTTCCTTGCGCCAAATGAAATTCCCTTGGATCTTCTTCCTCTTGGAGTATCCGTTTTTGTTAACAAACTCATTCAAACTCGTTTATTTTGAAAGTGGTTTAACTGCATTTCGTCTCCTCTCCAAACATCTTCCCAAACCACGTAAACAATTTTTAAGCGACTTTAACACAAATTTTTATATTTTGACCTTATTCAAATTTCGCGATAGTTGTTCATTGTATGTAAGCATTTATAGTTAAATCTGTTCTTATTAAAAGTCGCGTAAAAAAAGACTTAACTGTCCAGCTTTAACACTGAAGATACCAACAGCTGGCGAAATATTTCGAGTTTCAGTGGTTTTACATTGAACCACAGTTAATTGTTTACGCTACAGTGTAAAAGTGTGCATTACTTATGAAATGACACATTCAAAAATGTGTTGATAAAACTGTGGATTAATTTCGAAATATATTCGTCTTAAAAAGAGAAATTAGGACTATTTTTACGCGGTTTGTCAAAAATCCAAAATTTTGAAGTGTTCACGTACTTTACATTGTATAATCCGGTCATTTTGGCACTCAACCACAAGCCTCTCATCTTAAAACAACAGGAGAGATAAAAACAGAACCTTAACAAAGACAACAATTAGGAAATGTAGTGGAGTAACAAAACGATCGGGTAAAGTGAAATGAAAGAAACAGGCAACAGCAAACCAGTGGAAGCATCTAAAGAAACCACAAAGTAGTATAAACAAACTTTTGCTAAAATTTAGATGAAATAACATGTGAACACGATACAGGCCCTCACACGAGTCTCAAAAGCAGACAGAACGACTCCTCAACCCAACCAACTAAACCCATAAAAATGGAATCGAGTCAGACATGAGAACCGAAACATCACCATCATCTCAACATCCAAAAAGATAACCCAACAACCTCCCCGCCCACCCTTCTAATCAATTCCATGTTGTGTTTTACGTCATCAAAGAATTCGATTCTCATTAACAAAGATTTCTGCCCTGGAGGCACCCCAGGAGAACATTTAAGACAATTTTGGAAAATTCCGATCATCCAATAACCAATCATCAAACCCATCGATCGATTGACACAAAACCCATTCCAACATCCGGCCACCCTCCCGTTGCACCTGATCATTCGAAAAACATAAAAGTGAGTCACTAAAACAACACAACTGACTCTGAATCTTCTGATGACACCCAATAAAATAATAAAACAAACAAAAAATAAAGATCGGGATTCAAAATTGTGAACGGAATCGACTTCGAATCTCCCTATTTTTAGATTTAATGCGATTTTGACTGGAAAATTATGCGAATGAGTCACGTCGACCCACGCGACATTAAAAGAAAGAGAAGATGAAAGAGAAAAAAGTTGAACACGTCTTGCCGACGGTTCTTCACTAATAAAGTCGTTCCCGGGAAGATGTAAGTAAAAAGCTCCGTAGAAAAGCCATTACCCAAAGCGCTCTCATTCCATCTCGGAAGCTGTGACTCGGAAATTAGATTAACGCGAGAGGAAAAACAGTTTTCCGCGTCAGCGAACCGGGACGAGCGCCGCGAATCCAAATGAGAAAGCGGTGGAGTGAAGCGAGGTGTGCAAATCACAAATACATTAGTTTGATTGGGTTGTCGTCCTGCCAAATGTCGACCTTCCTCCGGCTTCTGGCTCGCTTTTTTCCAAAAAGGCATACAAGCACCACCAGCAGCAAAAAACCTCCGCCATCATTTTTGACTTCCCCCTCCACCCTGCACTCTCCCATTTTGGATACGTGTCAAACACGTTGCACCGAGGATTCGCCAAAAAATTTCTACGCCACTGTGTCACTTCGCGCTTCGTCGGTATCGGTTCGGCTTGAGTTAGCCTTCAAGGCCGCTCGCCGAATGGTGTTCGAGTTGGATCTCGTTGGGTTCCTGCCGTCAACAGGTCTTTGGGTTTTTGTGTCAGCTTGCACAACTTCATTTGAGTTCTTTGGTTAACCTTTTGTGGTTGATTACCGACCTGTTTGCCTACTTTTGAGTGTCGTATTACTTCCCCATTAGTCCTTAGGTTGAAACAAGAAACTATCAGCGATATCTGGTCATTAGTTGCAACAGGTCTAGTCGAACAGTAGACTCAACAGAGCTTAGTCAGACAATCAGGAAGACCTTATGTGATGTTAGTAATGCTATTGACTTGGTTGCTGAGTCGCTCAAATCAAATTTTTAGGAGCATTTTGATAGAAAGATTATTTTACAAGTAATGCAAACTACTGGGAACAGTTTGTTTCATAAGTAATGCACAAATTTTACCAACCATTCATTTCAAAAGTAATGCACACTTATTCTTGTCGAAATCCAAACGTCTACCACTAAGAACAGTTACTGTTATCAATGCTGACGCTTACTTCCGAATGTGATAACAGCCGCGAAAGCGTCAAAACTGACCTTCAAGCACATTCGAGGTCTCAAATTAAAGTCGCAGATGGGACCGAATAAGAATTCTTATCGTCAAAAATTTCCAAGGATTAGGCGAAGACAACAACCCCGAAGTTAGAAGTATTAATAATTCAACAGACACTCCAGCCATGTGAATGAAAGTTAAGAAGTAGTGTAGTGCAACCGAGAAGATCAACATCCGAAGCAATAAGAGAAAGCAGAAAAGAGTTAAACAAAAGCCAAAGAGCAATAGAGTCACCACAAAACGGTTCCCCACCAGACTGGTAAACCATCATCGACCACCTTTGAACAAAACCACCAACCAGGCCATCGATCACATCAACACAACTCCCATCGCCGTGGAATCGAACACAGAAACGGTTCCCGTGGGTCTTTCGCTCAATCAAAAGATAAAAGAAAAGGATTTAAAGACCAAAAAACTGTTGAAGCTGGATCAACCCTGACCGGATTGACATCTGAATACATCATGTCAGTGAAAAGACGAAGGGAATGGAATTGTGAAACATGTTTCTCCGTCTGTACCTGATGAAACGTGATACCTTATCTGATAAAAATCCGAGTCCGTCGTTCAAGGGGAAACAGATACGATCACCGTCGTCAAAAACCCGGGCATGGCATCTGCCATAACAGCTCACAGATTTTCCATCTCCCCTGCATCTCCAACCCCCGGAAACTTGGTCCAAGGTATTCGGAATGCCTAACCGCCGAAACCGACTCCAGGCAGCCCATTAATGAATCATTAAACGGTCATTAAACGACCCGAGGCGGGGCTTTTGGTTCACCTGACGAATCAAGCCGACTCCTTTGAATTACTATGCCGACGTTCCCTTTATTATTTATTGTCTTTTTTGTATGCTCAATGTGAGTGTGTGGTTGTGTTTGTTTTACGTTTGTTTTAGCCGAAAATCGATTTAACTGATATTTCCAATATCTTTCTCCGTCCTCGTCTTCCTCGTCTCCTTTCTTCCTTCGATTAATTTGCATGTGAATTTCGTTGGCGCTCGGCTCGTCGTGCCCAAAAACAGAAAACTATTAATTTTAACAATGTTCACCTTGACAGCATCGATGGCTTGTTTAAAATATTTTTTTCCGTTTCTTCGGAGGAGTTTGGTGAAAGCTTTTTTATTCCTTCTTCTTGGTGAAGTCCTAATTCTAGGCTCGTCTCCGTTTTTCTTTTTAAAAAATCGTCTTAGAAAGCGTGAACTGTTAACATTTCAACTGCTGCTACTCCCAATTTTCTGTCTACAAGTCTATCTGTCTGTCAGCTGTTTCAATTTTAAAGCTTAAACCCCTCAAAGTATGATTAACTGCAAATTTGAAATTAGACTTGATATTACTAAAATTAAAAACTAGGTCACGACGCTGCGTCATTTTTAGTCTAACAACCAATGTCCACTTAAAATAGAAAAGTAAGCGAGAGAGAAGAAAATAGAAAAACGCAGACATATGTCTCAAAGTAAAAGGCAAATACAAACACGAAGAGATATATACAGAAAAGGCAAGTAAGAGAAGAAAAGAGTTTGGCACTTGAAACAAAAGGAAGACTGGAAGCTTCCAACGTCATATACAGAGAGTATTTTTGTATCTATCTCTCTCATTGTGTAACTTCCTCTATTTCCAAACCCAGTCTTAGAAAGCATGTATGAAATATGTGATTCAGTGGTCAAATTTCAAAACTTCGAAGGTTACAGTGAAGATTTCAAGTCCTCTCCTACATCCCACCACACCAAAAGATGTAAAACTCAACCTAGAAAACAGGTATGACAAACATCCTGTTCATCACAACCCCAAATTTCAGCTAAATCATCAGCTACACAGGAACTCTTAGGTATAGTTCTGAGTGACAACAGCTTCCAGCTATTTGTTTTAACGGCTATCACAACTCAATAAGAACAAAACCAAAACTATAAATGACAGCGATTAGTGTTAGCGTCAGTTCCTCAAAAATTTAACGAATCTGGTCTTGAACTCTGCTACCGAATTCAGCTCAAACAGCAATAAACTCATAACTCAACCGATTTCAGTAACCCACAACCTAAAATTACAAAACACCGCAACAGCCCAACACAAACCGGAAACTACAAATACCTCTTTATAGGTTTAAACAAAACTTCAACAATCGAACCACCCAAACCCTTCTCCCTCTCTCTCTCCTCTTTTCAAATTTCATTTTTAATTCTTCATCTCAAATAACACATTTGACCCCAGAAACTGTTTGCCTCTCTCTCTCTCTCACTTTATTTGGTTCCGAGTCTTTTCGCAAAAGGTCAAAAACGCTTCACCCCAAACCACCTCACGCGTTAAACCCTAAGCATCAAAAAACAAATAATAGTAATAATAATTATTTATTTATTTTTTAATCATGGGCCCGAGAATTGAAAATTAAAAATGCAATGTTTACTTAGAAATGTTCTACGTCTCCCAGGGAATAACTAGTTTTGGTCGGTCCGATCATAAATAATTGATGGGACTGGATACTGGAGCGCCAAAAGGCGAGGCTTCGTTAAAACCGCGGCAAAGCTAAAAGCCCAAACGAAAAAACAACAAAATTAAAAAACATAATTTTTTAATGTGGAGAAGGATCATCGGGATTCGCCGATAATGTTGCGGCTGTTTAATCAGGACCCAAAGAACCCAGCCGCACCCAGCTCGGTTGGTAATCGAAATTTTCAAAACCGTTTCCGCTTCATCCGTACCTAAAAAAGGTTTTTCGGGGTTCTGCTCACTGGACTCATGAAGGTTTTAAGAATTTTCGTGACATGTGACAGTCTGGATGTTTGGGTTGTAACTTTGTCACGTGACTTTTGCGCTATCTTCTCATTTTCCACCGAAGACAACAGTAAAATGTGATGCTGGTGTTTGGTTTTCTTATTTATTCATCCGCGTGTTGATAGAGGGTTTCATTTCAACGTTTTCTTTGGTTAGCTAGTTTTGTTGTTCTACTGTCTACTGCTCTTTTGGTTTGTAAGAAGTTTCCTAACCTAAGTCAACTGTTCCGTTTTGAAGTTTGATTTTCACTAGCAACCCCTTCAAGGAGATTTGGTAGGTTCCTGTTACTTGTTGTCTGGTTTGTTCGCACGATAGCGTATACAACAGGAGAAAGGTATAAATTAGGCAAGAAGAACCATAATCAAAAGAAAGTCTCACGGTTACCCAATTGGCAATTAAGAAGTTGCAGAACTTCGCATAACTATCTACAGACAAAAATCGTGATTATGATGCTAGTTTTCAATCTGATATACAGTATACAGCTTAGAATCATCATTTCTTCTTGTAACATTAACACCAACACCTCTTTTGCTCTAGTAGAGGCTCTATTCATCCACCTACCACACATTTAGCGATTAACCCACAATTAGTTCGAGTTGCCAAAACTGCGAAACCCAACATCCGACCTAATCCAAACCCAAGACTTCAACTAAAAATTTTCAATTAATTCCCGATCAACTTCTCTGACTCTGGAAAACTCACAACAGCAACCCCCACCCCCGCCCACCAAAAACAAAAACGCCAGCGCCTGGTTTCCTTTCTCCTCCTCCCGAACGCCCTCATTAAAACCAAAAATTTTTATCTCACGACATCCCACGAACGAATATAAAAAACCGATTGTGACGTGTTTCATTAAAACACCCTTAATCATAAATTAATTAGAAAAGATGGCGGAAAGAGTTCCAAGTCCCATCCCGGTTCCAGAGAGAGAGGAAGAGGAAGTGGGAGTGGGAGGCGGAAAGGGATTTAAATTAGGTTCCTCGGTCAGGTTTTTATTTTCCCGGCGAAAACTCGAACGCGCTGGTTAAACATCACTTAACCACCGAAGAAATTAATTAAAAAATAAATTTTAATTCGTGAAACAAGTTAGAACAAATAATTTTTCGCTCATAATGAACCCGAGAGGTAGCCAAGACGAAGATCCTAGAAGAAGAAGAAGAACAAAACAACAACCACCAAACAACTTTTCTTCCGTCTGTCGGAGTAATCCGCCTGCCTATTCATACCTTGTTAACTATTTAAGAGAGAGAGAGAGAAGAAGAAAACTAATTTGGCGCCCATGAGCATTAACGCCATAAAAAAATGATTTGAGAGTGAAATGTTGGGTGCCCTGCCCTCCCGTCCGTAGAGTTCCGAGCCAAATGGGATTTATTTCAGGTCGAATCCGCTGACGTCTACCTAACCGCGATCGGACGTTTATGATTTATCACGACTTTGATGGACATTTTAACATATGAGAGACACACCCCGCCGTGTAATTTTACAAGACGTTGTCCCGTTCGGGGTTCGCGAGACCCGAGTCCATCATCTAACGTCGCGCTCTTCGCCAATGTTATTAATTACCGGGTTCTCGAGTTGACTCGTGAGCGTTTTTGCCCCTCCGAGGAAGGGAAAAACTGATATTATACCCGAAAGCCGAAGGGAAATTACAGGCGAAAGCCTAACATACAAGATGGACGGATATGCAAATGGACTTTTGGAGATTAAAAATTTGGGCGTGTACGCGTCATGAAATCCTCTGTTGTTGTTTGGGAATAGTTACTAACAAAACACAACCTCAACCATTAACTACAAGACTCAACACCAACAGGAAGACACAAAAACACGCTCCCATCTGGATTTGATTGAGAGCCATTTCCATCCCCCTGACCGAAGACACCACCAAAACCAAACTCACCCTTCTTCTCATGTTCGAAATCTCATTTTTAAATCACCCGATTGTGGTACAACACACCGAGAACCCCTGGCAACGGCCATTAAATCACGATTCCAACGAGGTGGTATTCATTCATGTTCGTTCCTGAAATTGATGAATGATCAAAAGCCGTGTTTTATTCCCGAGAGAGAGGAAGAGGAAGGAGCGCGGGGGAACCGACGGTGATGAAAACACAAAAACCTGAACCCGAAGACTCCAAGTGTAAACACTCGAAAATGAACGATCAAGAATGGTAATTGAGGCCACAAATCAAAAAACCGAGGAGGAGAAGAAGAAGAAGGGAAAACCTTAAATTGCATGCTTCGACCAAAGTCGACCATAAACAAACAACAATTTACTAAAAATATTCAATTACCATTTTATAAAATATAATTTTTAATATCAATTAAAGGTAATGTTTCAGTATAAAATATTAAACCCTTCGGCTAGTACTCATTCTTCTTTTAAGGCTTCCGGGTATCAGACACAAACCGAACTTGTGACCACTATCCTCTATACTCGTTGCCTTCTTCAGACATCAACCCCCGTCTTCATTCACAAATACTCTCACCGAGGGTTTCTAAATATTGGCCAAACACATGGTATTCACACTCTCTTTTGGTTCTGTATCTATCCCTCTGTCTCTCTTTTTGTTTCTGCCTGTCTTCCTGTCTCTTTCTCTGCCTGCTTCTGGTTCTGTCCCTCTCTCTCTCGGTTTTGTGGTGACTAATGATAATAGTTTTTGAGAAATTGTTTCCAAAATTAGTTTAGATCGACAGTCAACAGTTAATCTTTCTTTCTTCAGGAAATGAATGAGTCCAAACTCTTTCTTATCCATTTCCGGTTTTGAAATTTCAAATTTAAACCTTCTCCTATGAGAATAACGGAAATCCTGTCTTTGTTTATGAAAATTCAATTTCAAAAATTTGTCTTTTAGGTAAAAACTGTTATTTTCAAATATTAGCTACAGTTCAAGCTGTCAGCTAATAACAGAGACAGCAATGAACCAAAAGAGAGAGAAAGAGAGATCTGTAAAATCTGCCGAAGCTTAAAAATTTATTTTTATTGGTAACCCGCAACAATTCATCGCCGTCAATGCCTCTTCTCTAACTACTCTATTCAGACACTTACACTCACTTACAGTCTTGGGGTTTATAACCCAAAAACCGCGTAAAAAAAGTTCAAATCGAAAATATCACAAAGATCAACATGTGAAAAAACGAAACGTGTTAGCCTGAAGTGAATGAAAATTCATCTACCAATAGATAATACAACAAATAGGAGTACCAAAACGACTACCTCTTGTCTACTGTCATACCTACTCATACTCGACTGCAAGATTCTATTTGCCAGGTTTTAAACCGCGCGAATATTCTGTCACCGTAACATTTTGGTTATTGTCAAGTTCCGTATCAGCACAATCCTTCTGTCGCCTTTTCATTACCACCAAAACAAGACAAATTTCCAAATTCAACACACCGCCATCTGGTTACGGATATCATCCACCGCCTTATTTAAAATTCCTCCCTCCCGAACAAAACGACCCAAACCAACAATCTTCATCCAAAAAGAAAAAACGAACCGCCCCAAGCAACATCCTCGACGTCGATCGTCCTTCAGCTGGTTCCCAGGGACCTGCAACTAGTCTGTTACCATTCCCAAAACGAATGCAGCTGATTTTAATTTTGTTTTCCTCTTTTTTTGTAAAACCAGTAGGACTTAATTACGTCGTTTCTAGCTGGCGGGTTTAAACGCAGATGAGTTTCGCTCTCGCTGATCTCCTTCCACCCCCTCCACCACCTCTCAACCGCGCCTTTCTCCTCAGCCCTCGGAATCCAAAGAAAAAACCCAACAACCGCATTTTCTGCTTATTAAACCTGTCAACCCGTAATTTTAGACTCGTTTTCATCCGAGACTCGGTGGAAACACTCTGGAAACGAGAGAGATGAATTTAAAAATGGCACAAATCCACAAATTAATTAAACCGAGACTGAAAATCCGAATTCCGGGACTGACTTCCTGGGTTTGTCACCGGATTGAGAAAAGGAGATGAGAAAGGGAAAAAGATGGCTGAGGAGTTTGAGACTTGTTTGGAATTCACCTTCTTCGAGTTATCAATTAAATCCAGACTATAAAAACAAACTGTCATAGAGATAATAGGTAATACACATTTAAAAACAAACACGAGCTATAAACCGCAGGCAAAATGACGTACTCTAGACTATAAAAGAAGCCGTAAATCAACCTGACCAGGTATTACCTTACCTTCCAAAACTTATAAAAAAAAATATTTCGTATTAAACGCATGGATTACACTTGACCCCCGGACAAACTTCTTTCTTCTTCTTCTTCTTCGTCGTCTTCGTCTTCGTCTCTTTCATTCTACTTTTAACTCATTTTCAATGGAAATCCGATTTCGAGATTTAAACACGGTAGGCAAGGACGTTGTGAACCGGTCAACACATTCAATGGGACGCGTTTATTATCCAGTGGCCATGACCACACATCCACGTCCGTCCGTTTCGGATAGAAGTGGTAGAAGCAACACCCCAACGCGACATCATACCTCCGAGGGGTTGCGAATAGCATTCAAAGACTCCCTGCTGTTAGAGGTCATGCTGCACAGCGGAGTGTATTGTGTCTATGTCAGGACTCTGGTCTGAACCCACCAAGAACAGACGATTTTATTATAACCTCGTGTGGTCTATTAGAATACCAATCGAATTCCACGACAGAGAAAAAAATTATTTAGCCAGACACCAAAAGTTTGAAGTTGGGGGTGGTTTCTCGAGTTTGTTTTGGTTGTCCTAAAGACCCAACACTCAACCATAACACTGGGTGTTCCCCCAACCGATCCTTCACATCCATTCTATCTAATACCCGACAGCACACTCCAATTGTCCAACAATAATCACAAACTTTCCAAAACTCTTTCACCAGACTCTCAAACCCTCCACCACTCAAAAGCCAGCCTCAACAATTTATATTCTATTATGAAGAGTTAACGTGACTTCCCCTGGGCTATTTATTATTATTTATTTATTTATTTAATTGATGAACAAACTCCACGACCAGTTTAATGTAACAAAACAAACGCGCACACAAAAGTTATTTAAACAAAAAATTTAACTACACAAAATCATCACATCCTCACCATCTTATTAATACTAAAAACCGGAAACAGAACTTGAAAGTCTAAGTCTAATTCAAAATCCTCCAATTTCCTCACTAAATTTTCTTTTTCCCTTTTCATTCGTTAAATATGTTATAACTGTCAACAGAGCAAGTATATGTCACATCGAACACTACAAAGTTCATATAAATATAACAGAATATAGCGGGAGGGTTGTGGTGTAGTGGTTATAGCACCCGACTATAGAAGTTATGGTTGTGAGTTCGAATCCTCACTGTTATACCCAAGAATGAAAAACTGGATTAAAACTCAAAATAAATAAATAAATAAGTAATAATAGATTATAGTTAAGTGTTTATATAATAACATCCGACTTTGAGGGCGTTCTTGCAGTTTTAATCGCTCACTTCATCGTACCATTTTCGTGGCGATTAACACCGAGAAAATGACAAACCGAAAAAGAAACAAAAGTCTTCAAGTTATGCGAATAATTACGGAAGTAAGAAACTTGAAGCGGCTGACAAATTTAACATCATAGCTTACTTGCGGCCGTGATCACTAACCTCATCGTTTCATTTTCGTACTCAATTAACTTTGATTCTGTTTTCCATAAGTGAAGAGGAAGTGATAAACCAAAAAGAAACGAAAGTCTTCAAGTTGTGCGAATGATTAAACCAAAAATAGATGTTTTGTTATAGATTGTTACTAAATATGCTATAGAAAATTGATGTTAATATAATATTAATATTGTGACAGACAATACAGAGATGTGTTAGCTAAAGTAGGGATTCACCTTAAACACTCCCAAAATTTGGCTAAATACATAATTCCGTGTTAGGACTTCATCATCTTATTTATTTATTATTTATATTTAGTCTAATCTAATTATTTAATTTTTTAGTCTATTTATATTTTAGACTATATTTATAGGTTAGTTAAATTATTTTATTTATTAATTTAGTTAATTATTCATCTCCCTATCTTATTATAGTTATATATTTATTTATTAATTTATTAGTTGTTTAGTATATTTATTTTGATTTGGTGTATTTATAATTTTTTTCTAATACTACTTATTGTTGTGTACATTATTGATATTATTATTTTTATTTATTCATTCATTACTTCTGTTATTGATTAGCTTTGTTTATTGTTTAATCAATTTATTTCTTTTATTTATTATTCAAAATTTAATTTATTTTAGTAGACACATGTTATTTATTAGCAAAATATTTATTTTTTGGGGGATTTTGGTAATTTATTTATTGTCTATTAATTATTAATTTTTTGTCTTATGTACTTATAAATAAATTTATCGCCTAATTTGTAGGCCTACTTGTTGTACTCATTTGTTTATTTAGTTATTTGGCTTTTGTTCATGCCAAAATGTGAGCATGGGCGAACAGTATAACAACCTAAAAGAGTAGAGGATGATATATATTAATATTATTAATATTGTTGAGCTTAAATCCAGTTTTTCATCCATTTTTGGATATAACAGGATACGGGAGGAGGATTTGAACTCGCGACTATAACTTCTTAGTCTGGCACTTAACCACTACACGACAGACCTCCCGCAGATATATATATTAATATACTGTACCATTATTATGATAATAAAATCGTACGCATATTTGTAAGTATATAACCCTTCCTTTCATGAATCATTCCTCGGATAGAGAGACATTGTACAGGATTTCCTTCTCAGACTGCAACATATTAACCTTTCTCTCTCTCTCTCTCTCTCTCGTATACACTATTCACACGTCACCTTTAATACGATTATAAAATATGACTTACATCATGACTTTGGGGATTTTAAGTTTTGGAAAATCCCACGGGATTAAACATTCCAAGGGATTATCTCTTAATAACACAAAACAAAAATTTTTATTGAGACTAAAACGACACAAAATTAATTTTAATAGAAATAAAACGAGAGTCTCTAAATAGATAAACGACCTGTTATAGATAACTGTATTCTAATGGACGGGGAGATAAAAAAAAAACAGTTTCGAAGTGTCAGTGTCTCTTCTTTAAGAATTAGTACCAAACCGTGGAGGGGATTTGAGTATCTTCTCATTGAGACAGTAGATAACAACAACCAAATCAACAGCAGTGACAGCGTTTACTTGTATACCGATGAAGGATTTCGAAATAGAGACAAACGAAATGAGTAGAAGCTTTTCCGAGTAAAAGGAAAAATCTAAAAATACCGCAGTCATTTTCCGGGGAAAGCTCTCCCATTTTTAAAACTAAACACGTGAAAAGATTTCTCAATGTCACATGAGAACAACAAGAAAAATTTTCTTCTATTTATACATTTATCGGTAGAGTGAAAGAGCGATAACTCAACTCGAATACACGAAAATAATTTTCGACAGGCCCTGATAAGGAATTCCAAACCGGAAATGAAAAACAAAAACCTGGACAAAAGATTGCCAACAAACTCAAAGAAGCACTATGCCAACCAATTATAGGAGTAGAATAGCAGAACAACAATTTTGTGGGTTCGTGGATTTTACGAAACAATTTGAATCCATCATCTAGTCCAGCTACGGCAGCAGAAGACAGAAGAAGGAAGGTACAGAACGGGGAAGTACTCATCCTTAAATAAGTACAACACTCAGATGATTACTTCAAAATATAAAAATGATGTGAAACCTATACCCATCTACGGGGTGTAGAATCTGAAAGATTGTCGTGATGTGGGTCACGTGACTATGATTCACAACAGTAGGGCGTCACACGACAGGATGAGACAAATCAATGAGCCTAATATTAGGTGAATCGAAAAATAATGTCGGTTCTGTGGGTTACACATAATATATGTTACGGTAAAAGTGATAAACGAGGCTAATATATAAGTCCCGACGTTTATTCATAATCACCAGCTAAGCTTGGTGGAAGGACAAATTACTGAGTATTAATCACAGTTACCGGGGAGTTTATAAAATTTCCAACTCAAATTGGCAATTTTAATCAAAGTTTCCTCAGATTACGTCTTGGATATTTTATAAACTAACCGGTAATTGTGATAAATACTCAGTGAATAGTCACATTTAGTTGGTGATTATGAATAATCGCCGGGAATTATATATTAGTCTCATTTGTCCGATTTATCACTTTTACCGTAACAAATATACGACACTCTGGTTTACATAGTAGGGCGGATGTGACTGAGGGAACATAAGAAAGCGGAAGTTGAGGGATTGAGTGAGTAGACAGTCACCAGCAGACGGAGAGGCCTCGTGGCCAAAGATTCTCTTTAAAACTGAGACATCACAAGTTGGGAGTAGAAGGCGGAGCTACCTGAGTTCCTGGACAAGGGGTTTCATTGACTTTTCCACGGATTCCTCATTCGAAATGGATTGTTTGTTGACGTGATACCTGACCGAGGTCGAAAGAAGTTAAACGGCTCAGTTGACTCAGGGGGATTTTGATTGGAACCGTTTATGAAGTGATTGATTACCTTCGTCTTGTTTTTTATTAATTATGTTAAAATATTTTAATGAGTTATGAAAATTGGCTCAGTCAAGTTGGTCTGTTGACCAAGATTAATTGGAAAAAAGTTGCCGAACCCCCGACTTTTCCATCTCCTCTCCTCACCTTCCCTTAGGGGAGTTCTCGTCTGATTTTAGCAAATACAGTTCACCTCGAAACCGGGTTTTGAATCCTCTATGAATGTTCCTCCAAAGTGTTCTCTCAAAAGTCTACCTAAACCTGATTGCCAGTGACGTCATTTTGATTTCGTTCCACTTTCCCCGAAAGCTTTTACAATTTTTAAACATCCTCCAAGCTTTTCACCAACTCCTGCACAACTTTTCACCCGACCTTGTAAACTTCAACGTTGAAATTAGTCAGAGAATCAAGACCAACGACCATGACTGGTTTTAAATCACCCAGAAACTCACAAAGAGAGAACATAGACACTACAAAACACCGAAGAAGTGGTTTCATTCTCTAACATCGACACCACCTTCCTCTAACAAAGATTTCATTTTCTAATCAACCGACGTCATTATCAACCCCTTAGCCCCAATTTGATTACAATTTTTGGCGCCAAAAATCAAACCCTTTCCCATTTCGAATAAAAGCAATAGTTTTCGAAAAACTTTTATCCGATCTCGAAATCTACTGGGTTTACTACCCAAAAAGAAAATTAAAACTAAGACGTCAATCGAGACCCACAATGTTTACCCAAACCCAAGAACTCAATCAACAAAGCAACCAAGACGTTCACTCTTCTTTCAGGCCACAGTCTTCAGAGTTCTTTCTCATTATAAATAATAATATTAAAAACAAAACAAACAAAGAGGTCGCGGAAGGTGCACGAGTTTCGCAGGCTAGAAGGAGGAGAATGACCCCTCCCGTTTCGTTATACCACATCACAGACAGAGAGAGAGAGAATTAAAAATGTACAAAACTGCCTTTCTGTATCACGTTTTCCATTCGATAATTAATATTATTTATTAAAGTGAAATGAATCAAAATTTTTATAAATTACGTCACGACGTTCATATTTCTCAAAAAACGGACGGGACCCGGGACAGGTTCCAAAGGTCCACCATTTTAGTTTCACTCTTCATCTCCTTCCTCCTTAACTCTTAATTTATTCAGATAAAATGTTTTCACTACCCCTTTGCCTCTCGATACATATTGAAATAAAACAACACTATGACTTATCACTCCGCTTAGGGCAGACCACCCAGTAATCAACTTCCATCAACTGGTCCACCGATCGACTTACCAACAATACGCTTCTACACACACACATACCAACCACACTCACATCAACGGGATTAGGTTCAAGTCGTTAACTCCGGATCAATCGAACCTCCGGCGACGTTTCCACAAATTATTTAGAGTCCGATCAAACGTGGAAACAGTGTTTCGTGGCCCTCTCGCCCGATTCCCAAATTTTTCTTCTTCTTCTTCTTCCCGGAACCATGTTTACCCAATAAATGGGTGGGTAATAACGAGCATAAATCATGAGGATGGTTTATAGTTCCAACACCCAAGCTGGATGCTCGCGAGGAGTAAGAGAGCCCCCGGGCCAAGATGGTATGAACGTCAATTGTAATAGAATTATCCACCCACCATTTAACTTTGTGATAGGATAATAACGGTGTTGGGGCGCCCGGGGTCATCCGTGGCACTGGAGGCGGCCCCCTCTTCGGGTGGCCTTTACCATGCACGATGACAGGTGTCTCGCTTCGATTCCGCGGTTTTTCTTTCTCAAATTGCCACTCTTTTCCTCACCACCATTCCTTCAACTAAATCACCAGAAAATCAACCCAAAACCCATTAAATCCAACTCCAGCAAGAGTAACAACTTCCCCGTGGCCCACATCAACCCGAAATCAAACAGATAACCAATATCATTAACGAGGTCCTGGCAAAACCGAGAACCTGTTGACCACCACGTTGAACATCTCATACTAAACGTCAAAAGCCCTTCTTCTATATAAACATTTATAAATTAATTTTAATCACTTATCAAAACGACTTTTTTATTACTAATAATAAAACTATATAATATATAAATCCACTTAATATATCTGCAATTAGTGAAGAAAAAGGCGAAAATTAGAAACATAATCAAACAAGTCTCGAAACTATGAAACTTGTCACGTTTTTAGACACGTCAAGCCGCAGAGTCCACTAATCCAAGAGCAACTATACAAACTCGAGTTAAAACTGAAGTGTTTTAAGACAGAACACCCAGAAAATCTTTACAGAAACAAGAAATGAAGACAAAACTGGGGAAACTCACAATAATATAGTTTTAATACTGATTTTTGAGAATTTGGAAACCTAGTATGTCACGATGAGTTTAGATTGAAATTAGTCATCCCGGGGTTTGGATAGGACGTGAGAGATCAGACAAACCAGCTCTAAAGAGAGCAGAGACTGAAATGATTCCATCACCTGACCAACAGATTAGGTTTCTTAGGTCGGAAGTTGAGTTAAATGTTAGGAACAACAGGAGATATGAAAGTAATCAAAAATTTACTTTAGACACGTGATCTTTCAGCTTTCGGCGTAACAGGATGTAGTAACAGGTTGAAACTCTCAACCATAAACCTGTTTAAGTTATGATTGAGAGGCTAAGAGCAACAGAAGCTGGGAAACTAATCGAAAGTATGCTTTAGGGTAGAAGTTTTGAATGCAGCGAAATTTCAGTAACAGTAACATCAACTTTCCAACAACAAGAGACACCAATAAGACACCAGAAATCTGTAGTGCCTACAACAAGACTAAAAAACACTGTTTATGGTAAGTCAGGGGTGCAGAAAGATACAGGAAGCAAGAGACAACGAGAGATAATGCTGTTTGGTTTATTGTGCAGACTATAGAGAGAGCATTATTAAGTTGGTCACTTTGAAAATGAAACAGCAATCAAAGACGTCCACAAGTTAATACAAAACAGAAAGAACACTACAAACAACATCTCTAAAACATAAACCTAACACCAAACATCAAAACCAATCTCACCACCATCATCATCCCCATTAAAACTCTAACGACCAAACCAAACGAACCAACTCTTCGACCCGATCTTGAAGACTTAATCCCTCTTCCAATTCCTCCGAGGAATTCGAAACCAATTTCGACAACAAAACAATTAAAAAAAACAGAAAAACAATTCTCCAGTCTACTTCCCGGCTAAAAAAGAAAAATTAAATCCTCCGTCTGTCTGTCAGTCAAGCTAACCGTCTTCTCTCAATGTCCGCTCTCATTTCTACCCATCCATCTACCGTTCTCCTTTCTTCATTCCATCTTCCTCCCCAAATTTATTTATTTATTTCTTTTTCAATTCCGTGAGACAACCATTGAAATCGTTTTTAGATTTATTAACTCAATAACGGCCGTAACTTTCTGCCTTTTTACTTTACGACCTCGTTCTCCTCCATTTAAGGTGAAACCCCTACCACACTAAAACACCTAAAAATGCTAATTCCCGAGCGACAAATAAAAAAAAAAGTCGAAGGGACACGAGAAAGACTAAAAACGGTAACGGCAACCTCGAATGAATGGCTTCTGCTTGAGAATCGAATAAAAAAAGACGAGAATAACTCATCGGCGTTGAGTGTAGACCTAATTGCGAGTTAATGGTTGCAGGTGTCCCAAGTCTGATATGTGAATCGTAAACGGAAATACTTTACAGGTATAATCAAAAGACGGGCAAAAGACCTCATATAACCGGGCGAGAGACTGCAAGAACGTCGCCTCCTGGCACAAACTCCTCGAAGAGAAACCCGGGTGCGGGAAACTTCTCACCATCGCGAAATAATCGATTCCCAATCGATCCAATTTACCAAATAGTGGTTTGGAGTAACGTCAAGAAGCGTTGACAGGAGCCTTCCGACTACCTACCTACCTACCTATCTGCCTACCACCTGCAACAAACCAACCGGTCGACTTCCTTCGAAACCTAACTCGGGCATTATTCACCCGTCGCCAAACCTTTCATTACTCCATTTTATAAATTTTGAGTGACGGGTTCTGTCGATCGAGGCTAAATCAGCTACTCACTCCCCCGACTCCTTCCTCCGTTATTCGCATTTTAACGCGCGCCAACTTTGAAAGGTAAACGTGACACTCGTCCCGGAGGACAAGGTGTAATAGCTTTTGAATAATTTTCTAAATAAATGAGTCAAGTGATAATGGATGCACGAGGATGAATGCTCGACAGATTGTAATCGAGCTTTGGATCGTGCCTCAGGCATTCAGGTCTTGCATTCTCTCCTAATAAAACCCCTTCGCAGGAATTAACACCACCTTTGAGGAATCCTACCAAGACCATCAACCGACACCCAGTCGAAAAATTTGAATTTCCCTCCTCCTACCTCTCAACAGAGGTATCAAACATAAATTCTTTCAACGAAGACTGGACCCCGGATTTTGTCCAAACACCAACTCATCCCGATCTCTTCTTGCTTTTTAATTAAATTATTAATTAATAAAATGAAGACACCAATCATCACAAGAAAGTTATTAAATCGATGCACGACGTGAGTATATAATTAATTTTAATTGGGTTGGGGGCCTAATCAACTCCATTTACAGTTAGCTTTCTCATTATTTCGAGGTACCCAAAGCTTACAGCCCACGACCCACAGACTTTAGGCCATTCCCTCAATCTCTTTGGGATGTTAGTACTTTTGTCTGTTACGCCGCTTAAGTCAAATTTTTTAGGTTAGTGTCATCTACAAGTTTCGCCTAATTTTAAATCCCTTCTCATTACACACATTTTAACAAAAAGCTTTTTTCATAAGTAATGCACACTTGCCAAAACCATTCCCTTCATAATCATTGACCAAATTTAACTAGAACTGGTTTCATAATTAATGCACACTATCGGGAAGAGTTTTCTTTTTCATAATTATTGCACAATGTCGCCAAGAACTCGTTTCAAAAGTAATGCACACTTTTGAAGAATTTTCATTTCACTCTTGCAAGATGTTTCCTTTTCTCATAAATATTGCACAGCTTTGTTAAATTTTTTTTTTAGTTTTACTCTTACTAAGCTTTCATTCAAAAGTAATGCACACTCTTATGAGACTTTAATTTTATAAGTTATGCAAACTTTACAAAATTTTATTTTGGCGAGGAGATATTTTGTGGGGATCCAACCACATACCACTGAAGATGTTTAACGGAATCAAAACGTCCAAGAGAGGCAACAGCTCAATTCTTTCACTTAAAAAAAGTTATGGCAAGAGCGAAGTAACTACCAAAAGAAGGCAATTGACAGTTTTAAGAAACGCAAAACTCATTTTCAGGGTTTGTGTTCTAGATTATTTGAATTTGGCGCCAAAACAACCACACACACAATAAAATTTGGAGGCTTTCACACCTTCACCAAATCAACACCACAGAGGTTATTCTATCTATACATCTCTCTATACACAATGTTTTAAAACCATTTCCGGTTGGAATAGACTTCAGGACAAAACGATCGACCAAAAATGGCGTCCCATCTTTCATTTCCAAGACAAAACCTTCGCCCTCATATCCTTCCAACAAACAAAGCGAGTCGACTCCTCCCCGAGCTTTTTCCTCAAGACGGGTGGTTCTATTGTTTGAGTGGTGCGAATTAAACATGGCGCGAGCACTACTCACCCACTACAACAAGAGGAAGAAGGAAGGAAGGAATGAAAGAAGAAAAAAAGGAAACCAACGAGGGGGCCCTTCTAAAATGTAATGTTTGTACGTGAAATGTTGAAAACACCCCTAATTAGAATATTAATAATTAAATAACGTAGTTTGTAATGTAAAGTAAACCAAAGATTACCCTGGACTTTTGACGTGATAATTATAGGCTACGCTCATGACTGCCCGGGTTTCGTAGGTACGTAACGAAAACCCGACAATCTCGTTTGTTACACGTGTGAACTCCGAGTCTTCTAACACGTTCTGTTATCTAATACACTTTTACAAATATAAATTTTCTTCTATTTTACTTCTCTCTCTCTCTCTTTCTTAACGAACTCTGGCTACGAATGGGAAGATATGAAAAACGTCTCTCACATTCATTAATTTCAATCCATTCTTTCCCGGCCGAATATTTCCGGTTTCTCCTTACATGAACAAGATCAAGATAAAGCTGGACGTGATACCTAAGGATTTTTGAGTCTTCAATTTTCCCAGAGGGAGCTTTTTCGAGTTGGTTTTTACCTCAAGAACCGGAAATGAATGAATTGTAAAGTCTGAGCTTTCGAAATTATTAAAAAGCAGGTTCGATGGTTTAAATATGGCGGATAATTGAAATCAGAACAACGTTAGGTGGGTTGTGTTAGAGACATTCCAGTGGTTCAACCTATAAGTCTTCTCGGGGCAAGGATGCTTTGGAGGGTACCTACAATAGTGTGCTGGCTTAGTGGTTGGAACATAGACGTCTTCTCTAGTCTATTAGGTCTTCTCCGTCTTCTGTAGTGATACAGTAGGAGTAAATATAGAGATGGAGTAGTAGAGCGTGGGGGTGGGGATTCTTTCCAAAATTCCCTACTGAGATCTAGTCAGTTTGCCAAGGGATTCTGGTAGCAGGATGACTAGATACGAACCAAAAAAATTTTAAGGACCTCGTAGTAATCCTTTAATTAATTTTAGGAACTGGGTACCCATCAAACACAAGGAATTGAAGAAGATAGACGATCACCAACTGTCAATACAAAGTTCCAAATACGAAGAGAAGAAGCACAAAGTTAGAGCCACACATAAATCATCCACCATCTGATCACTACCACACAAAACCATTCAGAAATAGAAGAGGAAACTTTGAATGACTCAGAAACCGTCTGCCGATTCCAATCACACCCTCAACCTCAAAAAGAAACAAAAGAAACTGTCAGGAAACCAAAAGACAAATTCAACCCAATACAAACACGCACACCAAAGGGCCTCCTCCAAAGTCTGATAGATCCGAACGGGCTCATGGAAGATGATGGACCACCCGAATAATGGCTCGGTAATGTTGGTAATTATATTGGTAAAGAAGGCGTTCCAGCCTCTAGCACCACTTGATGAATGGCCGGACCAAAAAGTAGACAAATTACCATCGTACCTGGTAAGTACCTTTTTTCTACACCCTTCTTGTCGTCATGCCCGGCACACCTAATATTCCTTCGGCTACCTTTTCTCCAAATCGCAACGCACTCCGTCCGTCTTTCCTCATTCTTTAATCCATCAACAAACGCCATTTTCTCCTTCACTTATCCTTTAAATACTTTCCCTCCCGGAAACCCGGCGTGTCTTCACCTGCACCCAAATCATGTGCTAATTGTTATATAATTACCCCTCTCACGATTAATCATCTCTTGTATCGTGTTATTAAGTCTAGTTTCATAAATAAAAAGGTTCAAGAACCTGGAGTACTGGTCAGTTGCTCCCAAATCCAAGGAAGTGGTCACTACAACAAATTTCCCCTTTCAGCTCTACAAACTACCATGTCCAACCAGAGAAACCTCTTGATGGGATTTCAAAGCTAGAAAAGTTTGATTAATTAATTTTAATTATTTATCCTTTAAATAACCAAAGCCCTAACGAACCCATAAATAAATAAATAAATAAAACTCAAAGAGAAAACGAGGTACGTTCGAAAGCCTAACGATCCTAATTCAGGTTGACTTGAATGCTTTTAGCGACGTGAAAACTCAAAGAAGGCGGTCCTATATGTTAGCTTATAAATTAATTACCGCGTTAATTGGAAACGAGATTTAAAGCGACCGCCATTTGTAATATGAGTAACAACTACAAAAAAAAAAAAAAACTTTTCTCCAGGAGGGAGAGAGATGGAAGAGCGGGAGGCTGCCTTGAGGGATCTCGAAATCGAATCTCAAAAATCGGTTGAGTCCGTCCGGGTGAACTCCTCGGCTCTGGAATGTTGAGGAAGATGGGTGAGGAGAGGCAGTATAATTTCGTCGTCGTTTCTATGTTTCATCGAATAAATTATAATGTCACTGGGATGACGTTATAAGTCTTCATAGAGGTTTTGGACCAACCTTCCACCGGGGGGTCGACATCCTCCCAAGCCGATTTCCCTTTCCTTCCTTGCTCTTGTCATGCCATATTTAATTTGATTACCACGCCACGGGCCGTAACAGAGAATCGTTCCTCCGTTATTCCACCCGTGGTTGGGTCTTGTTCTGTTTTTGTATGTCACACAAGGTCCGACGAGGGATGACTCATCTCTGACTTGTTTTAATTTCTTTTTTGGGGGCGGGCACGGGGGGCAGAATACCCAAAGATGGAATTTAAAGAATTTTATTCGCTTCCTTTTGTCTTCTTTCGATTCAAAATCAATTCGGTTGACTTATCATAGTCCAAAACCACTCAAAGTATAACCTGATATATACCAAACCTAATCAAAAAAGACAAACCACCGATTCAATCCAGACACCAACTTAGAACACCATCCTGTAGCAAAGAACCCATAAAACTCCGACCTTGTAAAGGCCACCTTCCAAAAGGATGACCATTTATAGATTCAATGGGCATCCATCAAACCCAAAATGGGACTTCTTCGCCAGAAGAACAAGAAGATGGCCTACCTGAGGTAGCCAGATAAAAACAAATGAAGTGACGTCACCAGTCTGAAACGTTGTATCAAACGATATTTCATAACCTGACATTTGAACCTTTATTTTATGGGTCATAAGTTGGTGGGTAAAACAAACAGTGGAGCGCCCCCTGGGGGAAGGCCAGCCAATTATCCGCGCCCCGCTGTGGACCGACTCCGCACTGGCGGGCTCGTGAGGTGCACCTCCGCGTTGCATAATCTGCATTGTATTCTTCCTCTTCATTTCCCTCATTGTCTTATTATTTATTTATTAATTTATTTATTGACCTCTCTCTCCTCGTCTTTAAACTCTCCTCTTTTATGTTTTTCACTGTCCTTTATTACCTTGCAAATTGTTTCGAGAAAGCGTGCATGAGAAACCGGACGACGTGCATTTCCAAAGTGAGATCCGCGAGGAAGAGGCTCTTCAACCAGGTGGGTTTCGGTCATAATGGCTAATTGATGACTCTCAAAACGTTGAGGCAAAACAATATGATACACCCATTTCGAATCTCTGATAGTATTTTTTGTAACGCGCCTACAAGAATGCGACAGTCTGATGCGTTATCTGATACCAAGTCTTTGTCTTCGATGTTTCTAATTGAATTATTACTTTTACGTTTTTCTGAGTGGAAATTAACGCAAAAATTTTTCTTTTTGTTTTTAAGTGTGACACCTCCACAAATAAAATTATTTGATTGATTTGTAATAAACAACCCCTTGGCGTCGACTAGCACCCTAACACCTCCTCCAAAAAACCTGAGATTGTATTTATTACAAAGAGAACAGAACCTTAGAAAAGTTGTTGAGACACCATAACCAAGATGAATTCTTCCTCTTTTGCTCCCTTAGTCTTTTCATTCTTTGTTGTTTGTGTGTTTCAGGTTTTATGATATAGATATTATTCTCTACATCTCTTGATGGTGTGTTTTGAGGTTTTACGTACATCTTACATAGTGTATCGTTTCCTAGGTTTCCGACTCTGTAAAATCTCTCTAACACACACAGGTTATGAATGTATTAAGAACAAGGGTTAAAGGTCATCTCTTCTTCCGGAGATGTTTTCTAACAGTTCTTTAACTTGTAGAAAGTCCTTGATTCCCCATTTTGGGTACTGGAAAGATTTCAGCCTCTTAGAAGAAAATTCGAAACCGGAAATGGTGACAAATCAAATGAAAACTAGCCCAAAAGGTTTTACTAGAAACTACGCCAAATCATACTACAAACAGAAGCAGAAGAACAAAATGAAACAAACAAACCGGAAGTCCAAATGACCAAACACAAACCAAACTCCAAGTCCTCACCAACAATCGAATAAAAACAAAAACTGAAGGCAGAGACAAAACCAACAAAAACTCTTCTTGCAAGAAGAAATAGGTACACCTCAACAAACAGAACCTAAAAGCCATCAAAGGAGGAGGTCACATCAACCACAGGGTCCGCGACGTCGTAATCTCTGATCTAAATTTATTTTAATTTTTTATTGAGAGCAATAAATCTCCAAGAATAGATTTATCACCATCCAGAACCTGAGGAAATCGATATTTTATGACATTATTTGATTCAATACAGAGAGAGAGAGAGAGAGAGGAGGCTGAGTGCTGGATGGGAACAATCGACAAACCTGATAGTCATTATGAGTTTTTTGTTGTCTGCGAAACTGGAATTGACAACCATCCAACATCATTATTTACAACCACCAAGAAAATTCAAAGGCTTCATGGTAGTTATTAATATCAGCACTACACCACACTCATTTATATGTTTGGAATGGTCCGGGCAATCAGTGCCCGAAGTGCCCTTTGTTTTGAGGGTTGAAGTAACTCCATCGTAGTAAAGTAACGTAGTGAAGTAACTCGTCTCTAAGGCAACTCCATTTCATGTTTATAATATATTACTAGTACAGCGTTTATGTTTAGTCAAGCAGCAAAAGGTTGTAAAGTTCGCCGAACGGATGTGTCTAAGTCATAGCCTGGATAATAGAACTGGTCAAGATTAAGGAACAGCTGGGGGGTCTATTAACCTAAAAACAAAAAGGTCATCAACCTAGAATAATAATAATAACAACTCAAACTAGTGGGATTCTTGGAACTCATCAAAACCTCAAAGAGGAAGAAGTAAGAATTGAAATTCCCACGCCAAGGTCATGTCAAGGGTGAGACAGATTGACCTTAAACCTAAACCAAGTAACCCACTCGAAGGGATGAACCTTTGATTCAATACTTAGAGGCAAAACTCAGAATTTCCTGCTGGATTGCTTGAATTGCTGAAAGTTTACTCTTTCTCCCAAAAAGGAACAGTAAACAGCTTGATAGAATCAACAGGAGATGCTGTTGTGGTAACCTTCTAACGATTTCTAGTTCTAGACTAGCAAGTTCTGGGACATGTCAAGCAATATGAGAATCACATTTTAGTATAAATGTAGAAAATTAGTTTGTCATAATAAACCACAGAAGAAAGAGAACGAATCAGGGAAATGGAAGAGAGAAACAGTCACCCAAACTGACCACTTCAAGTCTAAAACACCAGGTCTGGATAAAAGACCAGACAAACCGCTCACAAACTTTGACGGGTCATACCTCACAACAAACCTCCGTCTCTCCAAGATAGAAAAACAAAATTTTAGTTCCCCAAAGACGAGCCTAATCAAAAAGAAAAAAAAATTCCAGATGGACTCGTTTCCAACAATAAATTAAAATGCAAACTGACAGACACAACTGACACACGTCAAGGAATTGTTTGTTCTTTTCTTTATTTATACATATATAAATATATATTTTTCTTATTATTAAAATCATTTTCATCAACCAAGCGTACGAGAGCCTGGGGTTCGTTTCCATGATGGCGCCAAATTAAAACCAATTCAACGTACAATCCAATGAAAAAAGATTTTCAATTTCAACGAGTACCGCAAAGGGCGCAACACCCACGTCCAAACAGACACACAAGCCGAATATACATATGAAAGAAATAAAAAAAGAAAGAAAACAAACAACAAACACGGAACGAGCACAAAAATAATTAAAACAAAGAACTAATAATGATCAACTTGGGCGCAACAACGGCAAAGGGAATCAAAAAAAATGAAGACAGACAGCACGGACGAGTTAAATCAACAAAAGACAAAAACGCCGGGAACAAGACCAGGACAAGAACTAAAACAACACTTCTTAGATCCATCTACTTAGGAGTCGGATGAAATTGGGAAAACTCTCACCGAAGATGATAAGAAGATGAGAGAAGAGATTCGAAAATCCCAAGAGTTGGGCTTCGACTAACGAGTACCGCGGGGACCCATGTAAATAAGCCTTGTAAATCAGCATGAAATGTTGATGGCCAAAGGGGAAATTCCGTGGTCAGCAAGAGATGCCTTGTCATGCGGTGCACGACGGTGTTTCTCATAAGCTAAATACAAACGAAACACGAACTTAATTTAGAAAATTTTTCTCTCTCTCTCTTCTTTATAGGTTCGAATAAAATTCATTTAAAAGGTGAAGTGAAAGAAGGTTCGTTGTCCATTTCTACCTTCGGGTGTGTCGAAACCTTTAGGGTTAAAAGGATCAACATTTGGGAGGGACAATCAATTTGGAGGTATTTTGTTAGCGCCGTTTCTCTCTTCCCACGGGTCCTGTTCTCGACAAACAAATTATTTCCCGTCCAAAGTTCTGCTCTTTTCGAAAAGTGAGAGATGGGTGAAATGTTATAAACCAAAATCACGAGCTCACGAATTGTCACGCCCCATTATTCTATATTCTAATTATACGGTTAGTCTAACACTCCAAAACAAAACGAAATAGAAGATCGCCCACCAAAGTATTATAACAGTGACAAAACTAAAAAGCCCAAAACCGCAAACCTAAATCAATTTCCCGCCTTTTCAAACTTCTCTCCAAATAGTTTCACCCACGAAGCTCGAAAATGTTTAAGAGAAGCATGGTAAACCAGAAACAATTTGAAAGAATGAAGTAGCACAAGTTACAGAAAGAGAAAGTAGGCATGAAGAAGAGGGAAAACTGTTAAAGAAGAAGAAACGAAGAACAGATGGTTGTGGATTGACTAAGGAAGCGTATTATAGAGTCCAAAGGTTTCTGTTGTTTTAATTGTCTTCGATGATCCGTTTAGTGTAACAGGAGATCTGAGTTCTGAAGTTTTGGCAGCTAATTCTATTAATGTTGATATTGTTACTGGCTCACTAATCTCCTCTCTGGATATCAAAACCACTCAAAGAACCTCTCCTATTGAACAATCGCCTTCCTGCCCTTGAACATCTCCTTCTGTTTACTATCCCAGACAGATTGGGCCAGCTAGATACATCCACAGCTAGTGACGAAGACTGACGGACGCTTCCAACTGCGTAGACATTACTGATATTCTTGTCTACATCTGAGAGAAATTCTCACAGAGAATCTGTATAAATCCTTAAATACCCTCAACAACCTGAATATGAATTAAGATATGAAGCTGTATACAGTCGTGCCTGCTTCGCTTATTGTTCTGAAAATTTGACTTGAGTGGAGTAATAGTCAACGAAATACCAATGCTAACCCTAACCCAATAAAACTTAAAAATTAGGCCAAAATCCTGGGGCATTAGTCATTACATCAAAACTTAAGCTAATGAACACCCCTAAAATGCACCACCCGCTTCATGACCACTTTATGTTCACTGGACATCACTGTAATGGATACAGTTAACCGTAGTTCATAGTAAAGACACAAAAACCCAAAGACAGTAGTTAGCATCTTCAGAACTGTTTAGTTTCTCGTGCCAGCCCTTTTTTACGCGGTTGTAATAACCCCCATCTGACGAACAACAGGTTTGATTTGTGATATCATTCATACTTCCCATCTTCCACGCTCACTGGAGGACAATTCCAGGATGTTGATTCAGACATAACAAAACCATTCAAAGCCCACACCTTCAACGAAATAAAAAGAAAAAAATTTTCCCTGCATTTTGACGACAGCCATTAACATTTTCCCGATCCAACTTCCGCCTGAAATGGAGCCTCCACTACCACTCACCGGCTCCAGTTCCTCTGGCTCTCGAGAGACGGCGCAAAACCCACGCGATCAAAACCTACTCCTACGTCTAAAACAATTAACCAACCGCCCGTCAACTTTTCTTTTCTCTAAATAAATATTCGAATCCAGTTTTAACATCAATAAAACAAAAAACAAAAATTAATGGAGTCAAACCACGTGATGACCATCAACAAGCGATACCTGATTTCGGGACCGACGTCCAACATAACATGCAAACCACCGTTTAAAAATCAATTATCAACAGCTATTTAACCACTTTCGAAGCGTTTTCTATATTAAAATTTATACTATAATTATAAATTATATTCAAAAAACTGATTTCTTGTATGGAAAACGTCGGCGACCGTTACTTCCATCTTCGTGAATTATTTCCAGTCGGTTTACCAAAAGGAAAACCTTCCAGCAGGGACGATGTGAAGAGATTCCCTACCGAAGGGAAAGCGTATCGCCTTTCGATTTTCCTCAACATAAAGAAAAAGTTACCGAACGGAATAATTCACGGGCGAATACAAATGTGCGGAATTCATACGGTGAGTATCAGTATGGTGCCCGGTGTGAATGTACCACGTTCCTGACTCTAAAACAATATTGTATTTAAAACAAGGCCGTCATGTTAATTGAAATCCAAATGTCTGCGTTGTCTCGGTCATCGGCTCAAGAGCGCCAAACACGTTTTCCGCTGTTCTATACTTTTTATGAGACTCGTTTTGTCATAATTTATGAAAAAAAAAATTTTTTTTCCTTCTCCATTCGGATCCATTGTCGGTGGTTGGTAATACCATCTGGAAGCTTCTAAAAGAATCATAATCGATCGGGGGGGAAGGAATCGTTTCCAAACAGAAGCATAACAACAGTCAGCAGTTGGTATCATGGTCACAGAAATGGTTTTGTAACTGACGACATGGCACTCAACTAACTAACACACGACTGTACTGTTTATTGTCCTGTGACGTTACAGTCCTCACCATAACCTTTGCAACCATTTTTACGCTACAATATATAGAAGAGGGCTCAGACTCTCAACTATTACTCTGCTGTACTATGACCACTCCAAACCTTACACCAAAGTAGACAGAAAGCACGCAAACATATTCACACATCTAGTTACCAAAATCTATACTCCCTAGTCTGTGAGGTAAGTGGGTTACTACCTCCCTCAGAAAAGGATCAAATAAAGCCAAACAAAACAGCCTAACGCCATTTTTAAAATTTTCAACCCAAGAAAAACCAACAACAGCACGAAGGATGATACAAATTCTAAAACTAGAAATGAAACCAAAGCTCCAGCATAGTAGCAATTCGTTTTAGTCACCAAAATAATTAGACAGCGATAAGTCTTCAAAAGATACCCTTCCTGTCGGTCAATTCTACTTCCGGTTCAGTCTTTAGTCTGTAGACTTCTGTCTTTAGCAAAATCAAACAAAAAAAATTCGAAAAGGACCAATAAGTTAGAATTTTAGTCCTGTGTATCCTCTGAACGTAGAATAATCATCAACTACAACTTCGCTAGTCAGACAAACTGACTACTAAACCAAAGACAGAAAAATGTCTACACCCCAAGTCCTACCAACAGAACACCATCTGGTATCAAACTCGAACCTGAAGAATCCAGATAAACAGATAAATGTCTTTAAGTACAGAAACGAACCAATATAAACTGGACTATCATACATCTATGTGAGCGTTACTACAGCGATTCGGGGGTGAAAGGACTCAGCCTTTCTGCTGATTGAAATGTCTAGTCTTCCCTGTAACCAAAGTTTCAACCCGTCCATCAGTCTGGAAGAAATCTCAAGATGCAGACAAAATCCTCCACACAAAAATCAATTTTCGAGTAATAAACGACACAAATCCTAAAATTATAGTTTCGAAAATTGATTATAAAATCTCTCACTCCCTCAAAAGTAGTCGTATAACCTGACAAGATGAAAGAAACGAGTACTTAGTACCCGATTCACGCAGAGACGAACCAACCTCAACCACACAACTCAATATCGCCACATAAAATGCCAAAAATAAAAAATAAATTTTCTAAATCCGTTAGCCGGAGGAAATCTTAGAAAATCGAAAGCCGTTCCAGTTTACTCGCGCACCAGTAAGGTCTTCTAACAAGTCGACAGAGTGGATATGAATTGTTTTAAGGTAATCATTAAATCGATGATATTTAGAAAAACCAATATTTCATTTAAAACGACCGGTTTATGTTTCCTGATAGCGACTTATGGATCATTATGGACCTCTCACGACTGTTAGCAACCTCTTCTTGGGTTGGATTCCACGAAAATCGGAAACGGAAATCCCGAAATGAGGCAATGAATTAAGCAGCAAAACGAGACTTACCTCAGTGTTGATTTTCTTGTATTCTTCGTCGTCCTCGTCCACTTCAAAATAAAGCTCTGTATTGGTGATGGAAACGACTCCCGGTGCCACTATTCCAGGAGCTATGAGCTTTGCTTTTGTGCTTATGTTAACCGGACCTGTGAAAAGTTCAAAGAAAGTTTTGAAGATATGCGGATGAGAGCTGTGGGTGTTTGAGATTGAATTGGTTTGGAAAACAATCAGAGGACTCACCACTTAGGTCGGCATCCAAATCTCGGTCGTCGGATAAAAGTTCGCTGTCGTCCATTAAATCAGACGACTGGAGGTGCTGTTGTTGAGCGCGAGAAGCGGCGAGTTGTGCGTGAAACTCTTCTCGAGCCTTGGAGATAAATTGTTAAGATTAATTTTTGCCTTTGGGGAGTAGTTCAAGATTGCAAATTAAAACCGGAAACGGCGGGAAGAGGATACAGCACAAAATAAAACAAAATACCTGTAGGATAGCGTCTTCGGGTGCTCCATGCTCAAGAGCTGCTTTTAGCGTTGCTTCTGGATGACTCGAACCAAGAGGATTGTGAACAAACCTCTTCCGCCTTCTCGCATCATCTTCCCAAGCGTCTAGTTTCCAAAACTCAACAGTCCTGTCAAACAAATTGTCATTAATACCAACATTACCACAATTCCTCAACCTAAAATAATTTCCTCCAGGTACTCACTTGTTAACTTGAGGGTCCATGTAACCCCAGGCTCCGTGTTTGTTACTCATTATGTTCTTGATCTTTTCCAAAAGTCTCGAGGCTATCACGTTGTCTCGTCGACGAGCTGCCGTGATCAAGTGATCGCACATCCTTTCTTCTTCCCTTCTGTCGAGAAGAGTTTGAGCGCACTGAGTTTCAAAATCGGCGTGTTTCAACACGTCGTCAGCTCGCATTCTGTTGAGTATGAATTCGGCTTCGTTGGCAACTCGAACGATGTGATCTTTCATCGCGTGCGAGAGGAGACGACCTTCGTTGATTAGTTCGATGAATGCAAGACCTGCATGCTTTTGAAGTGAGTTCTGCCACTCTTGAGAGCACAACAGCATCACCAACTCGACGACGCTTGTGCTGTTTTTGAATGTCGTCAAACCTGAAATCGAAATAAAACTTTTTTAGAATTGTAAACATGGGATTTAGGAATCGGTTATAAAAACAGCAGTAATGCCAACTATACGATCAGAAGCTCGTGTTACCTTTTCCCTCCATCAACAGTTCCTGTCCGTGGGAGCCGACCAAAGTTTTCGACAAAAACGACGCGAAATCGATCATGATTTCTCTCAAAAGCGGACACACAGAACCTAAAGCTGTCTCAAGTTTTTGCGTCAGAGAAGCTTCTCTAGATGGCGTTGGAATGGGAAGATGTTCGACCAAATTCTAAAACAAAAACAAATTAAAAACCAAAATCCTTCTAGAACCTTCCAATAGGACATCCACTCAAACAACACCACCAAATACCTTAATAGCAAGTTCTTCCGGTCTCGAAGAGGAATGAGACGAAGACTGATATTCAGTCGGAATGCGAACGACAGAGATTTCCTGCTGCGGCTTTTCACCTCTTTCGTTTTCTTGCAGATTCCCTTCGCCGTCCACTCCGTGAGCTCTGTTCAGAGTCACGTTTCTCATGTTCCTGTTGTTCAAATCTCCTTCCTCGTTTAAGTTGACGTCTGTCCAAGTGTCTTCGCTCGATGCTTTCCCATCTCCAGCATTCTCCATACCCGTCTCTAATTCGGAAGTCCTTTCGGCGTCCGACTGAGGAACGGGCGCTTGTTCTTCGATCAACTCACCACTCTGATAAGTAAAAATAGGCAAAAAGATTATCCACCATATCGTTAGAGAAACGGTCATCATTTAGTTAAGACGCAAACCAGCCGAATTTTTGTTTTAAATTTCTGTCATAAATACTTCTTAAGACGTTAGCCTCAACAATAAAACATAAAAGAAGGAAGCACAACATATTCAGATAAGCAGTTTCGTACAAAATCATTTTTAAATAAAATTAGTAACAGAAGAACACTTTCGGCCATTTTGGATTTTACTTATTAATAAAATAAACTCTGCTATAGTTCAAACTTTGTGCAAAATAACTTTTAACTGCAGAATGAAGAAGAAAGATCAGAAAAGCTAAAACTTCAGAGTAGAATGTTATAGATCAAATTTGTTAAACATTCAAACAAAAAAGAAGAGGAAAAGAAACGAAGAAAAGAAGGATCACTTACAAAACCTATTGGAAAACGACAGGAAATTTCTTAACCTATAAAGCAGCTCAAGAATTAAGTAAAGTTTACTACAAGATGATGACAAAACTAGAGGCAGAAGAAGAAGAAGAGAGAATAAGAAAAAGACAGGAAAAAGAGAGAAAAGAAAAGAGAAAGAGAGAGATTGCACAGAATCCAAGAGAAAAGATCTTAAACAAAAGCAGACGAAAGGGTTAAATTTACTGCAGAATGGTGATAAAACTATAGAATAAATGAAGAAAAAGGAAAGAGGAAAAGAATAAAATAGAAAGGAAAAGGGAAGGAGGAAAAAAAACAAATGGAAAGTCAACAAACAAAGAGAACCTAGAAGAAAAAGAAAGGAAAAAGAAAGAAAGAAAAGAAAGAAAGAAGGAAGAGAGAGAATGCTTAAGAACAATTAGACAGAAAGTGAAACATCTTAACAAAAAGAAGAGAAAAAGACAAGAGAAAAAGAAAGAAGAGAAGAAAAGGAAAGAAGAAAGAAAAAGAAAAGAAGAAGAAGAAGGAAGAAGAGAGAGATCTTACAGAACCCATAGACAGACGACATTAAATATCTAAGAATTGGGTTAAATTTACTACAGAATGGTGACAAAACTAGAGGCTAAGCAAAATCAAAGAGACAACAGAAAAAGTTAAATACAGTAAAAGAGAGAGAGGAGAGAGAGAGATCGCTTACAGAACCTAAAGGCAGACGAAACGAAATATTTTAACCTATAATCAATCTAAGAATGTTGGTTAAATTCACTACAAACTGATTCAGAGCAACACAAAAATCAGAGGCTAATTAGAAGGAAAGGCAACAGCAGAAGAAAGAGAGAGTATTAAAAATTAAAAGATAGAGCGAGAGAGATACATAGAAAGAAACAGAGAGAAGCAAGAAAATATGCAAATAGAAGCAGAAACAGAGAGAGAAATACATGGAGGCTCAAAAGACAAAATACCTTTTGGAAAGTGTTGACTTGATCTAATCGCGAAGGATGTCGATAACTAGAATCCATTTCATAGCAACCGTGGTTAGTTGTCGACGATCTAGGTCTGCTAGATGTCTGTTAGTAACGTTAAAAAATCAATTAGTAATAATTAACAGAGAATCCATCACCAGGTTAAAACAACAACCAAAAAAAACAGTAACAGTAACTGAAGAGAGAAGTCAACAAAAATGCAGATGTGGGAATCAGTATCAGCATACCCTAACAGAAGATGGTCCGTTTGTCGCGTTTTCGTGGTCCGCCAAAACGGAAGGATTGTTTTCTCCTACGACGATCACTTCGTACTCGCTTTCTTCTTCGCAGACAGCTCTGTTGCCAACTGAAAACAAAAATCGTTCTTCTGATATTGTTTCTATCTCATCTTAAAATCACAGACAACACTCAGGCTACAAAACAGAAAGCTTAACCATGACGTCACAAATCTGTATCAGACGATTCATATATTCAAACACGAGACACAACCACACGTGAAATGTTACTGTACGCGTTTACGTACATCTTTCTGTATCAAAAAAATCTGTAAAAAGCTAACTAAGCACTCGGAATAGTAATTTTGCTCTCATCAAACACCAAAATGTAATGTGTCACACGTGTAAGGATGCCAATCATTGTCTACAGAACAATTATTCCTTTATCCGATCCTGGAGCTGAGACGTTAGTCTGTTTCCTAGACATAAAGCCTCTAAGTCAGAGCTTGTCTCGAGCTTGAAACAGGTGGCAGGTAATTCGCGAAATGGTCAACATTTCCTCTAATCTGTCGACACCAAAGGTTGGTTTTGAAATTTGGTCAGTCAGTTTGTGAAATGGCTTGTGATATCTATACAAAAACAATCACAGCCATTGTTTGATCATACTTTTTAAGTCGACTGTTGTCAGCACTTTTTCCTTTAGTCTCCGGCAAGGAATCTCCAGTTATCTCATCTTCATCTACCAGAGACTAGTACCAGTACTAGACGAGTGGCTGGTAGAGTATCGTGAAACTTGATTTTTATACCAAAAGAGGTTTAGGATGTTCACAAACACCACCAACAGCCAATTAGTTCCTGACAGATGTACCATCTACTGGGAATTATGCCATCAGCACATCGTATCATGGCCTGGAATTTTGACCCATAAGCCGAACACCCGGAATTAGAACACATACAGTACTGGTCATCTCAAGTACGTTGTATTTTTTTGTACAGTATTAAGTAAGTTTTAAAACCTACAGAACTGCCAATCCTGTCGATATGCTTTAGCACCTCAACTAAAGTGCAAAATGACTCAGCTTGGAGCCAGGAAAAACTTTTAAATGAAGTCAAACTACTCAAACCACAAATCCGGTGGTGATGTCTTACTGTATAACGATTCCTGCCACCCATTTAAGTATAAACACCACATTTTGGGTAAAAACTCATCCAGTCATTATAACAAGCAGTATGAAAGTATCTCATAATCACGTGACAATATTGGCAAGCTTACACGTGTTTTAAAAATGAAGAAATCACCTATTCACCCGCCCCCAAAATCATCCCCATCCAGAAACCTCTCACTATCAACTGCATCACAAACATTATTTACAGTAAACAACCATGACTAGCCAAAAAAATCAAAAACAAAAAGCCAAATTTCAAAACAAAATCAAAAACAGCACACCTTCAAAAATTTTTAGTTTACCTTGATGACCCGCCCTGTATCTCGACACGTTGTTCTTGACACAGTGATTACTCCGAGGAGGTTGAGGACGAGGAAAGGATGGAGTATGTTGATGGGATCCCTGTAAGAACTGGGGATAAACATGATGGGACCACTGGTGGAACAAAGGACGGGATCCGTTTTCTTTAAAAGCAGCGTGAAAAATATTACAGAGTTCAAATAATCGTGGCCAATATGTGACCGTGTTGTATGTGTGTGAGTGTTTGTGAGTATGCGTGGATGGGAAAGGGCGAGAGACCTACTTCAAAGCCTGTGCATCTTATTTAATCAAAAAATTTTCCGACTTAACAAAAAAATAAATAAATTCGATTCGGTCTTAATATCAACATTTGAAGGTAATGACTGTAATTGTAAATAAATAATTGTAGTGTCATACCTGGTGATGCTGAGCCGTCGTTTTGAGGTACCGGAGGAGGACTGGGCTCACCTCTGGTCGGAACGGGCGGTTCTAAGATGTCGCGATATTTCGAGACCATGAGAACGGTTATGAAGTAGACGATGGCGAGCGAGAGAAACTGAGCCTGTTTTGTTTCTTCCTAGAAAACACCAAAAACATTTCAGTGTTGGTATCAAGTCCTCGAGAACAAACGCAAGAATTGAACAGAACGACACCTACCATGTCTCTGTATATAACAGCTCTCAATCTATTCACGTCCATGTCCTGTAGCAACTTTTCCGGATCTTTCACGGGACTGGACTGTGTCGCGACATTATCGACCAAATTCTTCGTCGTGGTTTGAGCCCCACGAATGAGAGAATGTATCTTGCTTTGGGAATCGAGTGGAGGAAGTGACGAATACTTCCTAATCCGTTCCTTACACTCGAGACAATTCCGAACAGCGCATGTGCAAACCAATCTCAAACACTGTCTCAGTATTCCGCCGCTCGACATGTTCTTCTCGGCCTCCAGCTCTCCAAAATTAAGTGAGGATGCGAATATGAGCATGTCCGCCATGCTGACGAGTCTCTGAAGAAAGGAAACAGCAACCTCGATCGGCATTCCTTGTGTCGGTTCCATGACGTCGAGCTCGCTGTTTGGACTCGTCGCGCTAGCCAACAGCGGAAGCAGACCTCCGCAGGCTATTATCAAATTATCCGCTAGCTGGGATATCAAATGAACTGTATTCACGACAAAAATGGCGTTTTCGCCGCTGTTAACGAAATCGAGGACCGATTTAGTGGAATGACTTCTCCAGACTTGGATGTCCGTTTCTAGAGAGAACAAAACATCCGAGAGCAAACGCTGATGAATGTAAGACCATTTGAATTCGGGAATTCTAAACGGGGGCCGAGTCGGCCCTGGTGAAAACATGTGACGAGATCCTGACTTGGAATGTGACGATTCTGAAAAGACAAACCGGAAATAAGTCACCAAACCTCTGGGAAAGTCACCCGAATCAAGTCATCTCAGTCTACTCACCAAACTGCATAGGATCAACTTGAGTACTCGTGCTCGGATTGGGTGTCCTCTCAGCTCCTTCGCTGAACTCTCTCTCTTGTCTTGTCTCCTGCGTCTCACTTCCTTCCTCGCATCCATCTCTATCTTCATATCCCCATAATATCCGCTCTTGATGATGACTTCATTTTCAGGGAAACTGACATTTTCCTCGAAAGTGAGAGAGGTGGTATCGGTGACGCCACCCGAGAGGAACTCTCCCTTCCTGGGAAACTGTTCGTTTTTGGGCGAACTGCTCTGACTCGAATTCTTCTCATCACTTGGTGTTTCTCCTTGTCTTTCTCTTGGTTTGGACGGCAAATCTGAATTATTTTCATTTGATTGCACTAAATCATCTCTGACTAAACTATCAACATTATTATTAATATTATTATTATTGTTATTAATACTATTATAATTCATATCATTATTACTATTATTATTTGATTGCCCGGTTTCACTGATATTTATATTTTGGACGTTTTCCTCAATTATATTATTATTATTTATTTTATTTATATTGGCACTTTCGCTTAAGTTTAAATTATCACCGTGTGACATGTTCGTCACTATTTCATTAACTTTCTCATCTTTTTCGGTTTCTTCTTCTTCTTCTTCTTCTCCCCCGTTTCCTTCTTTTTCATCATCGTCTCCTTTCTCTTCTATTGCTTCTTTCTCTTTTTGGACGTTTTCATCGTTTAAACTTGAGCAACTGTTTACTTTATCTTCTAATGGACTAGAAACACCGTCGCTGCTTTCCTCTTTCTTTATCATAACATCGACGTTCTCTTCCGGTTTTTCCGGAGTTATCACGCTTTCCGAATCTTTGTTCAACTCTTCTCCATTTTCCGACGTCGACACTGTTTTAACAGGACTAGATTCAGGTGTTAGCAATACTTTTTCTATAATATCACTAAGAACCTCTCTGGAGATTTGAACGCTTTCTTCGATCTCTTTCTCTTCCGTTTCCTCTTGTTTCTCCTGTGGGATTTTCTGCTGATCCGTTTCTGAGGATTCCAAGATCGCGTCCGAAGGCGTGCTGACGGTTTCTTCTTTCTCGTCCTCGCAGGTATCTGCACCGGGAGAAGAATCTTGCATTATATCGTCGGGTGAATATTGAGAGGATGACACTCTTTTGCGATCGATTTCCGTGTCGGACAATGCTTCTTTCTGGTGAAAGTGACACGTTTTCCTCGGAGTTCCGGTCAGGCTTTGACTCATGTACCCGGGAATCACGTCCACTTCTTGATTGCTTCCTGACATCTCCGACAGGACTTCGGTGTAGGCTTCGGTCGACTGGTTTGGACGTCTTTCATCGTCGAAATTGGGAGACATTCTTCGTTCTTGTGCGTCCATTTCGCAGTCGCATAACGGATTCGCGTCAGCTATTTCGTGTTTCTGAAACAAAAGCAACAGGTTGATTAAATCGCGTAAAAAAAATCCTCGTTCGATATTCGCGGCTTATCCTCGTTTCTACCTTAGCTTCAGGATGTTCTGGACTATCTCCCCACTCTGTTTGATGGAAGCCGTTACTTCCTTGCCCTGTTTGTTGATCCCAGCCCGATATCGTACTTATGGGTCTCTGCTGCCTTACAGCAGGATCGGTTATGTTGTCTGATCTTTGTTTTTCATAGTGCTCATACATTTGTGCGAATTGTAACTTGAATTCTTCGTACGATACCTGAAATAAAAATAAAAATAGTTATGTCGCTCTCCTCTTCAGTCAAACTTCCATCCAAACCTCAAGCTCACCTTCGAATGAACAATGGCCAAGGTATCCACCCAAACTCTCCAGCCGCCATACTCGTGTTTGATGGCGTGATGAAGCAACATCCGAAACAACGAATACACCATATCCGAAATCTTTTGTTCTTCTGTTGTCTTCGGATGAATGTAGGCCATGGCAATGAGCCATTCTTGCCAGACGGACATTTGCAAGACGGTTCGCCGGTTTTCGCGATTGTTGTTGCAGAGCAAAGTCATGTCGGACAAAAATAATTTCTTCACCTCAAGTAATTGTTCCGATTGTTTTGACTGACGGATGAGTGTCGCGACGACTTTAAGAATCACTGTCAAACAAACAAATTAGGATGCTGATTTCCTTACACTCGGTTCCATCTAAAATCCAGAAGACTTAAACGGAGAAGACTTACTCGGATTCTCCAGACGGAAATGCGATTCCGGTTCGCCGTGTCTCGTGTACAAAATCTGCTGACTGATGTGTTCTGTCATAATCTCGTAGAGAACGTTGTAAGTGGGAAGGGTTAAGGTTTCCTCGTTAAGCAACAGCCTCTCAGCTAGCAAGGTGTACAGATTGAAAGGACTCATCACGTCATACTTTCTCCTGCAGACAAACCCATGAGTCAGTTCTTTTAAACCCATCAACCTCTAAACAACACAAAACCGATACTTACTTATGCGTTGATCTACTCAGGAAAAATCCCAACAGCTTAAGAGCTTGCAGTCTAATCAACTGACTCTCGGAGGCTAGCAGCTTAAAAACGGTTCGAACTCCTTGCTTGGCGTCGAAAGCAGGAACCATTGCAGCCGGATGTTCGGACATTAATGATATCAACATCTGCAGGACGTCGTGAAGATTTTCATCCTGTAATCAAAAGGATTCGACAACCGATGAGACACTAGACAACTAGACTAACTTCTTTGCTTTCGGTTTTTCTGATAGTGACGTCACTGATGTTTACGCTCAACTTTTTATACCACAACAGGAGAGTTACGAATTTGTCATTGAGACAATTATTAGTATTCAACTTTGACCTCAAAAAAATTTATTAATTACCCTAGACATTGTGCAATACTTATGAAATGAATTCCTCAGAAAGTGTGCAAGACTTATGAAATAATTTCTTCAGTGATAATGGCTGCAGTTTTTGTTGTAAACCAAACATCAAGATGAGGTCACAGAAAATTTTCTTATTTTTCCAAAAATTTGACCCCCAGCGGCGTGATAACCAAAAGAGTATCACTAATAATCACGGTCAAGAAATTATCTTATCTATTTATCTGGGGACACGATTTTGGGTTTAACTTTTGTCTCTGGTCAGTGAGAATATTTTTAAACAAGAAAACCTCCAGGAGATCATAATTTTTGGCGTTTATCTCCAACAGTTTTATGATCTTGCACGTTTACAAACACTTATTGTATCCTGAGGTCATGTCAGGAGGATGTTAGTGGTGTTTCAATCTCTTCTTTCACCATTGGGGATAAGAATATGTAAAAAGGGGCTCAAACTCTCGACCGTCACTTGCCTAGTCACAAATTTTTCTTATAAGCTGATACAACACCCTGTGATGGGGTTGTCTGTTCATCCACTTACTCGGTATAACTTGGAGTATAAGAAATCTTATGTCACAACCAGAAACTCTAAATAATGACCAAAGTCCCTCAAACATAACCTCACCTCATGCATAGTCGTCAAGTAATTCAAAATGCTCTGCAACTCATCATCCTTGACTCCGTTCCCGATCATAACCAACTGTTTGAGGAACAAAAGGATATAGGCTCGAATGGCAAGAATATCCTTCTGTGGAGGTCGAGGACCATCTGGAAAACAAAATCAAACCAAACATGAGCGAAACCGTAACAACAGCAAAACACAAAAATTCCGTAACAGAAGTCCGAATACTAACCCAGTCCCTTGGGCGTGATACCACTCTTCGCTCTCGGATTTGCGACCCAATAATAATACTTAAGAGTATGAACTGTCTGCAATACTGTCGACACTCTTCGGACGTTCGAATATATTTGAGTATCCGCTAAGAATTCCGTGGCCAGGTACGAATACAGCCTCGTTTGGACGGGTGCCGGAGTGTATATCCAAAGTGCGGGATTGAAAAGCACGTGATCCAGTAACTGCCATGTCAAAAATGAAAAGCAAAATAACTGACATCAAAATTAGATTTCTGTTCTGCTCCACAAGAGCTTTCTACTTAAATGTATATAAAGAGACAGATATACAGAAGAGAAAAGGAGACTGACACCGCCTATAACAACAAACAAACGAAAACTGCTTTTAGGTTTGTAGATACCTGCTTAAGGAGAAGCTCGTTATTGGAACTGAGACAGTTAACTAAGTACTTGGTGAGGTTAAGGAATGAATCGAGGACTTCCGTCGTTAAATGCTGACGTGACGATCGCTGAAGCATGTAGCTGATAACTAAGAAACCGCGATTTTGAATCATGTGCTGCTGAACGGTGTGAGAGCTTTCGACTAATTCGCATATAAACCCTAAGAGCTTGAAACTGTAAAGAAGAAAACGAGACAATACTTAAGACCCCCAATCATTTCTTCTGTATCCCAGATGATTCTCATTTCCTGAAGACGACATCATACTCACCACAGCGAAGAATCACGTTTGGAATCATACGGGAGATCAAGTTGAGAAAACAAAGGAAACAACACTTGAATACCTCCAATAGAATTGAGCGTACTGTGGATGGAATGTGTAATGATAGCTTTCACGTCCTGGAAGGGAGAGATGAGAAAGCTCCATCAAATCCACTCAGAAAGTAAAAATCAAAACCACATCTCGAGTACTCACCTGTAGCATGAGAGCATGAGGTGTGTGCACAAAATAAGACACATTACCCTTGGGAGCGGCTTGCAAGCATAGCTGTCCATCTGTGGCAACTGGATTGTACATGAAAACAATGGCCGATGACAATTTACCGTCGTACAAAACCTGTTAGCACAACAATAAACGAAATTAGATCTACCTTAAGCGTCAAACTAGGCCTACCAAAACAACAAAACCAACATCACGGCCTCTTTCATTGAGATTGTGAAGCCAATGACTTCGTTCAAATAAATGAAAGTGTAAAGCACTGTCAGGTCTCGTTTTATGCGGTCAATTGTTCTGTTAAATTAAATATGGTAGACAGTTTCAACTCCTAAACAGAATTTTACAATAGATCAGGTGGCATGAAAAACATTGAATAGGTGATTGCCAGGCTCTAGAACAGTGTTAGATTACCAAAATGGTCTATATCGGCCCCAGGGGTCTATGACAACGTCAGCGAAAACAAAATTTAAGAGTCCGTGAAATGAAAATGGGAGTCCGCGACAGTGGATCTCAACATTCACTGATAGCACCTATATTCTTGCATTATACTATCTTATAATATAAAGACATATACATTATTCATAAAAGTACCTATAAACAAAAATTGGCTTCACTACAGCGAGAAATTTACAAAAATCAATATCAGGTAAGTAGGAGGTCTGCCCAAAACCGAAAAACATGGCAAGAGGTCTACGACAGAAAAAAATTTGGGAACCTCTGCTCTAGAAGGACAGAGAGCAGAAATGGAAGAACTAACTGGCAGCACTTATACTATAATAATAAAAGAATAATAAAATAAATAATATGAAAAATAAATTTTAAAAAATACGTATTTGAGCAGACGACAGAACTTCAACAGAAATTTCCAGAATCCTTATTTCAAACTTACACTCACAACGACAATCTCAAAGTGAATGTGAAAGTGCAACAGTGGTGTGTTGATAAGCAAATAACTACAGTAAACACATTCTTGTGCACTAAGTATAATTTCGCGATCTACTTTAATACATATTATAAGAAACTTTGAAGGATGTACTCTCAGACATACTCCTAAAATCTTTCGAATCAAAACCCGTACAACTTCAAAACCGCATAAAATAAACCTAAACAGTGCAATCAAATCCAAAAATTTTAAACTCTACTAAAAAGTGATCTACTGGTGACCAAAGTGAGGATAAATCGTCAGAAAAACCTAAACAGTCTAAAACTACAGCAGTACAGTATGTAAACATGCTTGTGGGTCTCTAAAACCTACAGACAATTTAAAATCGCCAGTGCGTTCAGGTTTTAAAATGAATCAAGAACCTGATAAACCAAATTCGAAAATAAAAAAATGTCCACAAACCTAAAACTAAAAACTAAAACTAAAAAGTTTCATGCTCACGCTTTTAGAAGCTTCATCTAACATAACAAGCGGACACAACAGCGCATTCCGAAGTTCAGGATTCTCAAGCTCTCCCACAGTGGTGTAGGGGCTCACGAGAAGATCACCACTCACCCTCTTATGATTATCAGGAAGGCTTAAGGTACACTCGTTGTCGAACCGGAACTGGCTCTGTACACAGTCCAGGAAGCGGCGAGTAAAACAAAAAAAAAACAGAAAAGTTACAAAAGTCGAGAAACTAAAACCAAAAAAAACCTTTTTCTGCGACCGGAAGTCGAGATTGCGGAACACACTTCCTCTCCACAGCATCCCGCCGGTTCCTCCTTGCTCCCTTTCAATCAGGAAATGGTAACACAGTTGAGAGAAAGGAGAAAAATTTTTCTTTTTTTTAAATAAAAAAGCTTAGAAACTTTTTCGAAAATTCCGTGATAACAGCGGTTAATTTTAATTTCGAAAAACTTTTTTTTCTACTTTCCCTTCTGAAACCTTTCATCCCTCCTCCTCACCACCCCCCTCTCTTTCGCAAAAATGTCTACAAACGTGAAACAATTAAAACAAAAAAAAAAGTTTTTCCAGAGCTTTCTCCGGGGAAGAGAAAAATTTTTGTTAGGTTGGCGGCTGTGCGTCGAAGAAAGTTTTTCCCGGGAACTTGTCCAGGATTTTGTTTTTGTTTCATTCCTTAAGGCGCTTTTCTCCTCCTGTTTGGAAAGAGAAACCCAACTCATCTCATCTCAACCCAACAGCAATCCCAAACCTCACGACATAATCCAAGAAACAATATTAGAGGATTAGAGACCATTCTTCAGCATTAGCTCTCCCCCATCCCTCCACCACCACCACCCCCGTCGAGAACGTGATTACGGTGGCTCAAGTGAAAAGACCTCTTTCAAATAAATCTGATTTTAATAATGTAAATAAAAAGGAAAGTGTTTTTGGAGGACGAACGGGGGCGGGTCGGGGCGGGGGTGCGTGCGAGGAAGAGGTCTTATGCTTATTGAAACTTGGGAAGTGGAAACCTTTCATCGCCACCCTGTTGTTTAGAAGGCCGTGGAATTGGATCTGCGTTATCTCCTAATGTGGTTGCGTCACTTCTGGTTCCCGCTTCCCTGCGGTTATCTGTATCTTCTCTTCATCCTCTTCATCTTCTTTTATCCATTCATTCATTCCTTATACTTTCGTTCTCCTTTTCTCTAATCTGAGTTTCCGGCAGAGGTTTCCATTACTCATCTCCTCTTTTCTTCTCATTTTCAACCTTTCTTCCGGCTTTGTCTTCTCACAATTACTACTCTCTTCTTTGCCACCGCCTCTCTTTTACTCGTTTTTCCTCCCCTTTTCGTTAGTTTGTCACTTCCCATCATTCGTGTTAGTTCTTCATTTCCTCTCACTCCCATCTCGTACAAATCGTTCTTACTACCTTCCCTTTACCTCCCACTTCCGCAAATTACATATCAGTTTGTAGGCGTTTCACAACTCTTCAAAGTGTGTCTCCCTCTGTTCCCAGTTTCGAAGCTTAAATCTCCACCAACTTCTCTGCCTCGCCAGCCGACTCATTCCGGGAATTTTTGGAACATATCCATACACTCGTTTTAGATGTTAACGTTATTATCACAGCCGGTCCTCTTTTATTTCCTTTTTGGCTAGGATTCGGAAGGAAGAGAAAAGCGATTTGAGACGCGAGAGTGAGACAAGCTGTATAGACTATACATAGGTGTGGTGGATAAGGATATCGTAGTTCTTCCGACAGCACTAAGGCTAGATCCAAAGTCACTTGTTTTAATTTTCTTAACTACCCTCTGGATTCCTTCCCCCAAAAGTTTCTAAACTTCGATTTCGAAAACCGACGCCATCTTTACGGTTGTGAACCTAACAAAATTCTGCACGGAAAATTTCTTTTCAGGGGAAATACCCAGAAGAAAACAGAAAGCACGCGGATGAAGAAAAATAGAGAAAAAAATAAAATAAAAACAAAACCCCAAGACTTTAACCACCCCCTTAAAATACCTCAAACTTTTCTACTAAAAAAAAGGTTTTCTCCTCGAAATCCTCGAAAAACTTCTAATGAAATATTTCAAGACTTCGAAACACAAAAAAAATAAAAATCAGAAAAAGAAAGTAGATACAGACTTTATATCCTGGTCCAAGGCGATGCATCGCACAGATCTGTTGAGTGTTAAGCGCTTCCGAGAAGAGATAAATGGCCGCCATTTGTCCGCAGAAAACTCTTTCTTCGTCGAGTTCGGGGGTCGCTCCGATGTAACACTTGTCGTAAGGCTGCAAAAAAATTAAAAATTCGACAACTAAAACAAAACCAAACTTTAAATAAGTCGTCGCAAAAACACCCCACCACCCTCCACCCCTAATTATTCTAATTAAAGGCGAAGAAATAAATTTTTGACTGGAAAAGTTCGGGGAAAACTTTTAGGCTCAAAAAGAGCTCGAGGGCGAATGGAAACCCGGAAAACTCGAGAGAAACCCCGGGCTTTTCGCCAATTTACCAGTCAGGTTCCCTCCAAGGAGTAAGCACGGAGTTTCCATTAATTAAAAAGGCTTATGGGGGTGGTGGTCCTCCTTCCTCCGACTCCTCCAACAACCCGACGCTTCAATGCGAAATGACGGCTTTTCGGTTAATTGAAAATGTTTACTTTTCAAAACTGTCGCACAACAGACAAACAACCGAAATCTACTCGCATAATACACTAACCGCTAATTGAGAGAGAGGAAGAGATTTCTTCTCTTCCATTTTTTTGAGCTTTGTGCTGTTGGCTTGTTTGTTTCTGGTTTATTGATCCAAGGCTCGCATTTTTGTATTTGAAACAAATAAAATTTGGAAAAACAGAAAAAGCCAACAGTGCCCTACATCCCCCCTCCTCCATCAAAAAATTATAAAAGCTCTGGAAGAGTCGGAAATCACACATCACTTCACTACCTCGTTTCATAATTACTGCACATTTTTATACAAAAATCATCGCACGAATAAAGCGGATTTTTAGACATAATTCATTTCATAAGTAATGCACAGTTTCTCAAGAAATCATTCCATAAATACTGAAAATCTTTTACGCATAAATCGTTTCCGAAATAATGCACACTCATAGAGAGATTTTAAATAATCACTTTAAGAGAGATTTCATTCCATAAATACTGCACAATTTGAGACAGAATTTTTTTCTTTACGAAATTTTTCTGATTAAATTGAGGAACTTCTAAAATGCATACTTTTATACCAAAAATCATTTCGCAATTTAAAAAAAAAATTTCATTTCACAAATAATGCAGTTTTAGAGATTTCATTCCATAAATAATGCACACTTTTAGGTGTTCATTTCATAAATAGGATAGAGATTTCATTCCATAAATACTGCACAATTTTAGACAGAATTTTTATCTTAAATATAGAACACGTTTAGACGAAATTTTTCTTTTGAATTGAGGAACTTCTAAAATGCAAATTTTAAACAAAAATCCTTTCAGAAATAATGCACACTCTTAGAAGAAATTGTTTTCATAAATACTACACACTTTTAGGTGTTCATTTCATAAATACTGCACAGTTTTAAACCGAATTCTCTTCTTAAATATTAAACACTTTTGAACGAAACTTTTCTAATTGAGTCGAGGAACTTCTAAAATGCATACTTTTATACCAAAAATTATTTTAAAATGAATGCACAGTTTTAGACATAATTCATTTCACAAATAACGCACAGTTTTAGAGAGAGATTTCATTCCAAAAATACTGCACAATATTAAACCGAATTCTTTTCTTAAATATTGAACACTTTCACACGAATTTTTCTAATTCAATACGAAATTCTCAAATGCATACCTTTATACCAAAAATAATTCCATAAATACCGCACACTTCTATACGGTGTTCATTTCATAAATAATGCACACTATTAAAGATTTCATTCTATAAATATTGGACAATTTTAAACCCAAATTTTTATACGTATAGAACAACATATTTAGACGTAATTTTTCTAATTCAATTTAGGAGCTTCTAAAATGCATACTTTTAAATCGAAAATCATTTTACAATTAATTTGCAGTTTTAGAAAAATTTCATTTCACAAGTAATGCACAGTTTTAGAGAGATTCCATTTCTACCAGCACTACACCATTTTAGGTGTTCTATACAAATTCATTTCATAATTTATGCGCAGTTTTAGACAGAATTTGTTTCAGAAGTGATGCACTCTTTCAGAGAAATCCTTTTCTACAAATACTACACAATTTTAGAAGGTGTTCGTTTCATAAATACTGCACAGTTTTAAACCGAATTCTTTTTAAGTATAGAACACCTTTAAACGAAATTTTTCTAAATGAATTGGGGAACTACTAAAATGAGTGCTGTCATACAAAAATCATTTCATAATTAATGCGCAGTTTTAGAAAAATTTTATTCCATAAATACTGCACATTTTAAAATCGAATTCTTTACTTAAATATTGAAGAATTTTAGACGAATTTTTATGATTGAATACGAAATTCTAAAATGCATACTTTGGTACCCAAAATCATTTCATAAATTATGCACACTATTAGAAGGAATTAATTTTATAAATATAACAATACATACCCGTTTGAGAAATTCAGTTCAAATTTTACAAAAAATTATTTCACAAAAAATGCACAAATTTATAAAATAAATGATTTAGAAATATTTAGAATTCAAAATCTACTTTTATACTAAAATAAAATAATATAAATACCAGAGCAGTGCCGAAAATCCATTTCAAAAATCCTAACACAAAGAGAAGTGTAGATGAGACTGTTAGATTGATATGCGTCTGACGGTCACAGTGGTTCGCGACTTAATGAATGACTATGCTGAGATCACGTGATTAGTTGGTGGCTCGCTATACCTGAGCGGAAATGAAGCCTGTAACTTCAGGTAGCGGCGCTGCATCCTGTTTTTCGATGTTGTTTCACTGACTTCGGTCGACTATTCCGTCTCTCTCTTACTTAGCTTATCGGTTTTGTTTGTTTCGTTTTCAGCCTAAATATTTAGGCTAATTTTAGGCTTCCCAATGTTTTGTAAGCGATTCTTCTTTCCTTTTTCTCTCTCACTTGCTTTCATTATTCTTGTTGATTGTCTTCATGTTTGTCTTCCTTCTTTTCTTCATAATTGTTTCTCGTTTCTTTTCCTCATTCTATTTCTCTCTCTTCCTATTTCTGTTTCTATCTACTTCTTTTTCATTTTTTAGCTCTTTTTTCTCACTGTATTTGTGCTTGTTCTCTCTCTGTCCTTTTTTGCCTAGCTCTCTTCCTCTATTCTCTTCTTTTCCTTTTTCTTGACCTTCCTTACAATTTCTAACCCTCTCCTTCTCTTGTATCCTTTCTTTTTGCTTCTCTCTCTCTCTCTTTCTCTTTAAATTTTGAATTGTTTCTTTCTTTTTCCTTTTTTCCACCTCTCTAAACCTATTTTGAGTCTTTTCTGTTTCTTCTTCCTTCTCTCCTACTTAACCTTTTGTTATCCGTTTGTTTGTTTTGTCTCTGTCTCCTCCTTTCTATTTATTTTTTCTTCTCTTTCCCTCTTTCTTTTTGTTTTTGTTCTCACTTCCTACATTTCTCTTTTTTTTTTTTCTTTTCTTCTTTTCTTCTCTTTCTTTTCTATTTCTCCTCCTCCTATTTTTCCTTTTTCTCTCCTCTCTCTTAATCTGCTTTTAACTTTTTCTCTTTTTCTGTCTACATCTTTTTCTCCTCTCTTTTTTGTTCTTGTTTTTGTCCTCTCTCTTACTTTGTATTTTTCCCTTCGCTTGTCTTCTACTTAGCCTCTGATTTTGGTTTTTGTTTGAACCATTTCATACCAAACTTAACCTAAATTCTTTGGCTCATTTTGGGTTAAGACATTTTCTATCTGTCTAACTTGCGTAAGACATCTCTTTCTTTATCTATCTACGTCTCAAAAATTAATTTACGACTGTCAATAACAAAAGAAAATAAAAACTTACATCATTCGTGGAGACGAACCAAACCATTTCCGTGCTCGATGCCAACTGACCGTTCACAAGACATTTTATCTCGCTTCTCGTCCATCGATTGTATATATAGACGACAGCGATCATGTACCACTGAAACGAAAGCGAAAATAAATTAAAACAGGAAAATGATTAAGGGAGTCAACAGCGAACAAAGGACAAATTAAGGTAGACTAAGACAAACGAGACGTGAATTCCAACATGGCTGCCGTGCTATTAAAAGAGGAGAAAATTAATAAAACTCCGGGAAGGTTGACTGACGAAAATTTTAATTTCGGAAAAACAAAAGGGAAAAACCTTCAACCCAGTTTTGAGAACGTGGATTTTATTAAAGGTAATTTTGCAAGGAAATAACCGAAACCTCCTCCCTCACCCCTCACCTCCACCACGCCAACTTTCACGTCCTCTTTCTCTTCAACAGCCATAGAGTATACAACAGAGGCAACATTTCCAAAGCTTTTTATTTTAGCCAGGTTCTATAAAAGCTTTTTCGAAAATCGACAGTTAAGAACATACTCTCCGGGAGGAAAGGGATTTTGAAACAACCATCAGACGAGAAAAAGGATCTCGGGGATGTGGATGAGGGGTTGTAGCAATTAGAGCTCGACTGTAACCGTCCGCCATTTTTTGTAACGACTCCTATCCCATTTGAGATGTCAAATTTTTATCTATTTATTAAAAAACGTTCTCATTGTGTTCCGTCCCTCCAGCTCTCTTCTTCCAACTCGTCAGCGTCCATTTTCATAAATCCAGTCGCGGGATGGGAAAGGAATCGCTTTGTATTAATAACTCCAATCAAACTCTCGTTTTGTTTCTTTTAATAATTCTAACGACAGGAAATTTGAAGAGGGATTTATCAATCGAAACGTTTATTTTGAAAGTGGTCTAAAGTCCGTTGTTTGTAAAACTATATACGTTATACACTGAGCAGTTTTTTACGAAAAACCGACGCCTTCGACAAACCCAGTTAGCAATAGTGTCAGCAGTAGTACTTGTTGGTAATGTGAATGTTTCAATTTATTGCTGTTGCCAGTCTTCCTTCTTTTTAGCTGACTAGGAACCACGTTGCTTCTAAAACTATTGCCTCTATTTTCTTCTATACTTTATTTTGTTATGAAATTTTTATGTTGGTAGTATTGTTGTGAAGTTCAGATGTCGCAAAACTCAGCAGGCATTTTTTCCCCGTGCTAACTGCCACCTGAGACTTTAAGTAGTCGGTCTGGCTTTAAAGGGGCTGTATATCTATAAAATACACCACCGTCTCAGCCTCAGAAATTAGATAGACGGATGTGATTAAAGGTACAGCCTATAGGCTGAGATGAGTTAAGGGAGAGAGTAAGAAAAGAAGGCATGAAGGTAGGGATAATCAGGAAAAGAATGAAATAGAAAGAAAAGGAGAAAGAGAAGAAAATCACGACAGAGGGAGAGGAGAGTAGAAAAGGAAAATAGTACTGTACTAGCAGACATAACCCATATAAACCACAGATGGGTCAAGTACGTGTCACAACAGCACTACCACCATAAACAAAAATTCTAACCACATTGCGGATAAGAATTCACTAGTGACACATCATGACGGTGTCAAGCTTAACCAGATGAACACTTTTAGACGGATTCTTCATTTATGATGGAGAACTGTACGTTACATCCTTTCATAAATATTGCACACTAGTAGACATTTTTTTCCCATGTCAACTGTCTCTAAGGGCATTTTGTAGTTGGTCTGGCTTAAAGGGACTTTATATCCAGAAAGTACACCAGTGTCTCAGCCCCAGGGATAGGAAAAAAGGATGCGACAGGAAGAGCAGTCTAAAGGATGGAATTTGTAGACAAATCGCGTTGTAAGCTTTTTAACTCATTTCAAAAGTAATGCACACTTTCCCAGAGATTTCATTTCATATATAGTCAGGCTTCGGTTTCAGTGTATTGAAACGTTCATGAAAGACAACAGGGTGATTCTTTCAAATTTTCTGGACCCTTTCTACGCGGTTTCCGGGAGCTTTTGCACCTTGAAAACCTCCTGTCTCATTACCGATCACGATCAAAATCAAGCAACGATCTTGAATCATTTTAAAAACAGAGGCTTTAAGTAATCAGTTCATTTTCTGTTACTGTATAACCAATTATTACAAAAAAAGAAGGAAATTAAACAAAAGCAACGCGAGCATGAAATCGTTACGCGAGCTTGTTAAAAATCAATTTTTCATTTGCGGCCCAGTTAAGCTCTGACGTTTCCCGGACACGGTCGATATAATCAAAATAATAACACAAACACACACAACAACAACAAAAAGCTCCGAAGCTTCAAGTCTACGGGTTATTAATCCTCGAATTCTGTCCTGTTTTTAAATGACAAACATTCGGTCTACAGCACATGTGTTTTAGAATTAGAAACCGTTTAAGAGGTCATAATAATAGACGGCGATGGTTGATAACGCAAGAAACAGAACGTCAGCAGGATTTTTGAATTTCTAAAGCTTAAAAGCTCCCGAAAAACTTATCATCGAGTGATTGAGAGGAATCTTAAACCTTTTGTATTTTGTCTAGAGAGCAGGATATGGTATATAACACACGACAGCGCGTTTCTGTCTATTTCTATTTTCTGTCTATCTTCTATTCAAACACAGTAATATTTTGTTAGTATAACCGGAAGTGAACTAACTGACTTGATTGCGAAAGATTAGCCTAAGTTGTGACAAGCAAAAGCTGTTCGGTTTTTAGCGTTCAACCTCCCTCACCAACAGCACTACCACCACCCTTCCCGCCAAAAACTTTCCCTCTGGGAAAATTAGAAAGCTGTTAAGTTTTAACTTAATATATTTTATATTCAATTATCTTTCTTTCTCTTTTGCCCTAAGCTAAGTAATTACTCTTAATTTAATATGAAAGATGTTTTGAAATTATTTCATGCGTACTGAAAGCGAGCTTTCAAGCTTTCTACTAATTTAATTAGGGCTTGCGAATTGGTTTGTTCAAAATATTCACACAAAAAAAAAGAAAAACAAAACACAACAACACAAAAACATGTTTGTGTAAGCGAAATTCAGCTGAAAGGAGGAGAACACAAAGCGAAAAAGGAGGAGAGCTTATGAAAAGCTTACAAAGACAAGGGTTACCGTGTCAAGGTTGTTCGTGTTTTTCAATCCCAACAGGAAAAATCAAAAAAACAAATTTCCCTCTTCTTTCACCAATCCATTCAAAAAGTTGTCTGTAGGAGTGGAAGTCAAAAATGGGAAAACGCCGACTTACCTTCCTCGGTTGGAACTCGTACTTGACGCAATGCTGAAAACCCTTTCCTTTGACTTTCATCGAAGTCAGCACTAAACAATTCCCGACGAAGTGAGCGGAATAACCGACGCCTTTGCTGGTTTTGAAACTGAAACAGACAACAGCAAAACGATGATGGTTAAAGTTCGGTCGGCAAAAAATCCTTCCAAAGGCAGCAGCGGGAGAAGACGGGAGGGGGGGAGGAGATGGGCATCAGATTCATCCGAAGGAAAGAAAGGACTTTCATTAAAAACCAACAGAAAATCTTTCGGAGTGCAATCAACGCCGGGGGAGAAATCATTTGAATTGGAAATTTTCATTGTGTCGAACGGATCGGGAAGGAGAAACTGAGGGAAAGAGGAGATGAGGCGGGGATTCTGACATGTTTTACTAGAAGCACACAATCGGAAAGTTAGATAGTTCCGACGAGAACTCGAAAACTCGAGAGGAGGAGGGCGGGAGAGGAGAAACAGCTTGAAATCAAAGAGCGGTAAGCATAATCCGTTTCCGAATAAGAATTGAAAATCCAAACTTATAATTATCTTCTCCTCTCGAAAGGGATTTCATACTCCAGAGCCCATTCAAAATGACATTTTAAAGTTATAAAGCAGGAGAGGAAGGGAAGAGGAGGAAGTGAAGACAAGTTCAATGAAGATGCAACCACCGAGCTTTTCCTTAAGCGTGATTTTGGAAACTGGTTGCCCTCCTCCTCCTCATCAATCTAATTTCCTGACTAAAAACATTTTTCATGGATGTACTAATAAAAGAGATGACAAAGCAAATCAGCAGGAGAAGATACACAAAGGATCTTTTCCAAAGGTGTCACATCATCCAGTTGGGTGTTTGAAGAAATAAAAGGAAAAACCAGAGGTGAAAGCATTGTGATTTCCCGCGTCAACTTTTCCAATTATCTGACCTTCTCGCTCGTGTGGATCATACAACTTCTTCAATTTAAAAGCTTCAAAGCTCCACAAAACTTTTGGAAACTGGTTTTCGATTTTATTTGGAAACTACCTCCCTCCATTCCCTTCCGCTCAAACGCTCAATTCGTTAACACTGTCCACCAAACAGTTCTCGAATTGTGTATCGGAAGCCCTCCCACACTTTCAAATTATTTCTTTCATTTCTTACCCTTCATCCCCAACAACTAACCACCCTTCCTCCACATCGACAGAAGAATTTTGAAGAGATGATGATGAAGGAAAGTTTAAATCGAAAACAAATTTTTTTCTTCTCCTAAAATGCAAAGAGACACCAGAAAAACGAGAGAGGAGGAAGTGGGAAAAGGGAATAAGAAAGCGGAAGTGGGAGTAAAAAATGGCGGGGGGAAATGGAAATACAGGAAAACGAGGAATTGATATAAAAAGCAAGTGAAAAAAAAGTGAAAACATTTCAAACTTCGTTAATTCCGCAACGAGTGACGCTCGGTTACGAGTTGACTCGTTTTGCATAAAATGCTAACCGTTGAATCGAAAGTTTAGTGGGAGGAGAAGGAGGAGGAAGAGAGTAAAAGCATCCTCTCGGGGAATCAGACATGAATAACACAAACAGACGGAACAGTCTCCCAAGACGGGGTTCTTTCGGAAAACGCGGGCAAACGAATTACCCACCTCGGAGAAAGTTCCCGGGAAATGTTTCCTGTTGGAATGAGTGAAAGGACGTCACCACCCCAAAGCGGAAGAAAATTATTTCCAACAGGGAAATCATATCCGGTTTGTATGACGGTAAAACATAAGCATCCACGACGGTGACATTCAATCACTGCCTGTCATTGATTTTGATGAGGACACCAAAGTAGATTAAGACCGGTATCTTTATTAGACAGGCTGTTGGTCGACAACTCTCCTCCCTCTCCTTCCATTCACCTCTCGCATGACAGCATTTAATTGATTTCATTTTCGGGCTAAAAGGTTTCGTGACGTTCTGTTGAAAGGCGAAAAACGGAGAAAGAGGAAGAGAGAGTCCATGTTTCGGCTTTTCAGGTGAAGGATGATGCACAATTCTAATTCTTCGAGCTGTTTTCCATTTGTGCGGCGTACAAAACAAATCTACTTTCGATTCACTTACACTTAAGTCATTCAAAAAAGAATTCCTCCATCTTTTCACCCACCTCCTTCCGGTTTCACTTGTTTAGGTTTTGCTTTAGTTCGGCGTTTAACACCTTTCACTCACACTCAAACCCGTTTCCATTGTTATGACTATTTATCATGGAAAAGGTTTGAAATGAAAGAAAGGTTGGAAGGGGAGGGGGGATGAAACAAGAAGAGGAAAGGAAAGAAAGAAAAGGAAAGGTGCTCAACACCTCTTCTAAGGAAAATCCGTGAAAACTGTTAATGAACCATTTTTATTAGAAGTGAAGTTGACACAGATGCCACCGATAACAATTCAATTTCAAACTCGAGTGGAAATGTTTCCCTGACAAAGCTAAAAGGAAAATTTACGCCTTTTTAAGCAAATACGTGCCCTCTCATCCCGGATTCGCCCTTCGGCCCCAGTCCCCCCCAGATTTTCAAATTCCTTATTCTCTTTCCATTCTCTATCTATCTCTCACTCGTTTCCGTAACAGTGCGCCCATTATTTCTCATTTTCTCCTATTTATTATTTCCTTCCATCAAATTTTTTTTGTCTTTCTACCTCCCCCTGTCCTCCTCTTCGTCTTCTCCTCCTCCGTCTCCTGCTTCTTTCTCATTGCCTCTAATTCAAAAGACTTTTTGTCAAAGGTTTTCCCCCCGAAAGTTCACTTTATAACAATTTCCTTTTGAAACCCCGGCCTTCTTTTAGTTTGAATGTTTTTTCCCCGAGTTGACGTTTTGAATAAAACTTCTTTTCCTTCCTTCCTTCCTTCCTTCCTTTCCTCTTTCCTTATGTCGTGGATTTCATCAGGAACCGGATGAAGACTCTGACATGAATTTTCAAACTTTTCACTCACCAGTACAAATACGGTTTTTCCCGTTCGATGTTGACCGAATTGATTGGATCAAGTCGAAACCATGTGGTGAACGTGAATCCGTTTTCATAAGGCCACCTGGCCAGAGGTGGTAAAACAATTGCGGAACCCTTCCTGCCGGGAAAACTGAAGAATACATCTGGACCGTTTCGGTGTGGCATTTGACGGAGAACGTTTAAAAGCTTTGCGGAATGTCGAGGCTGAAACAAAAATTTTAAATAATTTTAGACATAAAGTTCTGTAAATGACTATAAAATACTCAATATAGAGCTATAAACAAAGAAAGAAGGCCTCAGATGAGTTTAAAATCGAAGGCCAATTTCAAGGAGAGCGATTGAATGAGGAAATAATTATAGACAGCAAGACCGTGGAAAGGAGTCGCAAATCCCACCGAGGGTGGTTGTAAAAACAGGAGCAAGGCGGAACGAGAAGATGGAAATATCTCTCGCAAAGTAAATTAAGAAAAGATACCAAGGAAGTAAAGAACGACAGCAAAAATTTGAAACCAACGTGGTACCATAGAAACAAGAGAGTGAGAACCAGAAGATGGCAAAAGCCACCAAACCACTTTCCCTCTTCCACATGAGCCATCATTTATGATATAACCAAAAACTGCTGACAGATTAAAACCGGAAATGGTTCTAAAACATCCAAATTTACTCCCGGATAACCTTAGTTTTGGAGCTATGTGTTCAGCTAACCTTGTAGAAACACAGAACTCAAGAAACTAATTCCAATAACAAAATGACTATAAGGTCATGTGACCGGAATATCTGTTCTTTGAGATAGTACGACAAGAAATTCCAAACCTTCATCTTAAGAAAGAACAGGACAGAAATAAGGTCTTAATCACTATATATGAGGTTCAGAAGTCAGGTTCGGAGTTACATCGATTTAAGGAATCGACTAATCAGGGGATAGGACTACCCAAGAACGACAGCATAAACCACAACCGCTGAAAGCGATAATTATTCAAAAGTCGCAAATCCTCAGTTTATGAAAAGATCAAAGCTCAAAAGAGACACAAAGATAGACAATCGAAATCAAAACGATTATCTACTTCTACCGCGTAATCCGAATCCGCATAAATATCAACCGAAATCACGTCGACAAAAGCGTATCATGGAAAAATTGTTTTATCTCGGATGGATATTGATTTTCCGGAGCGCGGGAGAGATAGATAAAGAGAGAGAGAGAGAGAGCTTTATCCGTCCGGCGCCAGTTCGCCATTTAAAATTAGTCGAGATTTGCATAATTGTGCTTTTTTTAATCTCCGAACAGTAAACAACAACTTTAAAAAAAGCTCCAACAGATCTGAACACAAACCAAACTCACTTTCCAGCTGAAAAAAAAAAGAAAATTTGAATTCGGAAAACTCAAAGCAAAGCTCTCGCTCTCTCTCTCCCCCGTTCCTTTCTCGTCCTTTTCGACATTCCAAAGACCAAAATGAAAATCTTTGATCCGCCTCTGGTTCTCCGCTTAAAATCAAATTACCTTTTTCCGAGACGAGCTTCAATGGAAAAATCAGCAATGAAAAGGCCTCACTTTGGAAAGGTTGAACCGTTGAAACCGGTTGCATCGATTTACAAAAGATGTCAAATCGACGGAGCTTAGTTTTAGGTGGAGGAGAGTGAGATGGAAGAGAGTTGAATGACCTACCGGTGTCACAGGCCTAAAAGAAAGCTCATCAAAGGCCTTTTCCCTTGTTTTCAAATCATACTCACCCATTTCCCGTTCACAGCTTTCATCGCTCCAAAGAGAAGTTTGAGTTCTTTGACTGTGATGCTGTAGCTGGCAAGAACGCCCAACATTTCGATCAGCAAATCTGTAACGAACAAGGTAAAAGAGGCGATTAACAAGATGGCGGGAAAGTTATTTACTCTGAGAGACGCAGGTCGTGGTGGTAATTTGGGAGGAAGGGGTTAAGAGGGCCCCGGGGTGGGGGCCTTAGTCATTATTAAATTTATTAAATATTCGCCAGCCGCAGGTGTCAAGTAATCCCGAGGCATTAACAATCCTTTGTTCTCAGGTTTTTCCCCCATTTCCGGTCTTCAATATTTCATTTCCTCATTCTCCTTTGGCACATATCTATTCTGCTAACTTTTCAGAGCTTTTCTCTTCCTGACTAACTAACTAACTTAATGACTTTAAGGGACTTCGAAAGTTTTTAAGAGTAACAGTAACTGTATGCCACCCTCCTCCGCCTTGCTTTTGTTTACACTCACTCTTTCCTCATTTCCAACCTTCAGACATCTCCGCTCTAAAAGGATAGCAAATTTTGACGACAGCAAAACAAAACAAAATGTTTACAACAGCAAAAACCGATAGAACTCCTGAATAGACTAAGAAGACTATAAGGACCTTTCGTGTCACGATTTGTCATCAAACTTTTGGATCAGGAAGGATTATAAAAAGCTCTTCCAAGTTTCTCAGACCAAACTCGAAAGCCATTAGAAGCTTCTTCTTCTTCTTCTTCGCTCTAACACGTGTGACTCACACGTGGTTCTTTAAGCGAACACTGACGAACGGAATCGTTTCAATGATTCCTACGCTTAAAATGAGATCCTTTTGAATTTCTTTCTCTTTTACTTCAATTTCCGGGAGAAATTGTTTCAATTTTCCTCAGCAGTTTTGGTTCTTTTCTCCTCCTCCTCCTCCTCCTCCCTCTACCTCCAACTCTGTCGTATTCTTTATGGTTTAAAAATAGTTCCTCGGCGAAAACCGAACGAATTCCTTTGAAACTTTTATTCCATCATTTGTTCTTTTGTTTTATTTTATTTTCTGTTTCCTTTGCCTTCCTACCTCCTCCTCCTCCTCCTCTCTTCCTTTATCTCTGTCTTCACCTCCCTCACTTCTCTCTGTTTCTGTTTAACCAGTCTCGAGGAAAAATCTTTTTCCTTATTCAACTCACTTGACTCCGAAACTGGCTCTTTCCATTCTGTTCCATACTATCAGACTCCTTTCATTAGCAACCTACTGTTGGAAAGTACTCATAATATTGTAAATATGTTACGGTAAAAGTGATAAATCAGGTGAATATATATTCAATTCCTGCCGATTAGTCATAATCACCAAATTAGATTGGTTAATGTGACAAACTACTAAAATATTAATCACATTTACAGGCGAATGTATAAAATCTTCAACTCTGAATGAAGAACTGAATAAAAATTTCCTTAGATTGTGACTTGAGTATTTCATAAATTAGCCGGTAAATGTAATAAATATTTTGTGATTTGTAGCATTTACCAAGTTTAGGTGGTGATTATAGATAATCGCCGTGAAATATGTATACTCGGCTCATTTATCACTTTTAACGTAACGTATATTTGGTAGAACCAACTCCTGTGCGACTGAATATATACAGTTCTCGTCGATTATTCATAATCACCAAATCAAACTGGTAAAAGTGATAATTTACTGAATATCTATCACATTTACCGTATAGTTTATAAAATCTCAAACTCATAATGAAGAATTTAATCAAAATTTGGGTCTCGTGCTTGGCTTCTGTCACTTTTCTGACATCAAACAAGCGATTCATGCAGCTGACCTCGCCATTAACAGTGGAAGATTCTTCTCACAAGAAGTGGCAGCTACATGACATGAAGCTGTGACAGAACCCAACCATCTTAACAAACTTTTTCATATCCTCCACTACACAAGAGTTCAATATTTTATAAACTAGCCGGTAAATTTAATAAATATTCAGTCATTTGCTCACTCATTCTATTGGGCAGGCCGAAAAGTATTTTTATATATATGTTACGGTAAAAGTGATAAATCAATGCGAATACATATATACTCCGGTGATTATACACAATCGCTGGGATTTCATACACCGATTATTCATATTCATAATCAATTAGCTCGGTAAATGTGACAAACTACTGAATATTTATCACATTTCTATGGGTTAAACCTAACATACGTTACGGTAAAAGTGATAAATGCGGCTATTTTATATAATTCCCGGCGATTGTTCATAATCACCAACTAAACATTGTAAATGTTACAAATTACTGAATATTTATCACATTTACCGGCTAGTTTATAAAATTCCCAAATTGTGATGAGGAATTTAATAAAAATTTACTCAGATTACGCGTAAAAATATTTTATAAATTAGCCGGTAAATGTGATAAATATACTGTAATTTGTAGCATTTACAAAGTTTAGTTGGTGATTATGAATAATCGCCGGGTTTTATGTGTATATTCACAGGAGTTATCAGTTTTATTGTCACATATATAAGGTGTAATGCAAAGAACCGAAATTAATTTCCGGTCCACCAAAGTGTTTTTGTTTTCCTTCCTGGTATCACTCCTCCTTGCGAGGGAAAAGACTTTCAGAACTGCCAAATTCTTCGTCTTTTCTGTGCGAAAGGTTTTCAAGGTCTATCTACCAATTCATTTAAACTTATCTGAGGAGAAGGAGGAGGGGGGTAGGAAATGATGGCGACGGTTTTTGTAATAAAGGCAAGAATAGGAAGAAAGGCGAGACCATTGTTTAAGACGATAAATATCGGCGAGCTTTCGTTCCCAGATTTTTTTCCCCGTATTCCTTCTCCTCCTCCTTCTTCTTCCACCCGATGGAGTCAGAGGATGAAAAGGGAAAGAGGAAGAAGAAGGCTGTGGGAGGAGGAAATTGATTTTTGATTATCTTCAAGCTTCTGTACAAATATTTATTATTTTTTTAAATTAAGGGAACGAAAATCCCGGGGCCCTAAAGCATTTCCAAGATGATGAAGAATTAGTTTTTGTGTTTTTGTTAAAAAAAATTTTTTTTTGTTGAATTTAGATTGAAAATTGAAGAAATTACGAGAATTTTAAATTCGAATGACGGGGTGGGTGGGTGGGGGTTGAAAGCAAGGATAGAAAAACAACAGAGGCGAAGAGGAAGGAAGGAAGGGCGTTCAGAGCTTTTTTGTTTTATCTCGAAAAGGATAATCGATCATAACTGATTTTTTTTGTGGCTCGTTTGGAAAAGATGGATGTGCTTGCTACCAAGGGAAGGATGGGGAGAGGTTTGGTTTTGAAGGTTGGTAGTGCTTTTCTAAAATATCATCCACCCCCCCTTCCCCACAAATCCCAATAAAAGTCTTGATTGTGGTTGATTGATAATGAATGATGTGTGACGGCGACAGATCGGTCATGTGACAGTTTGATTTTGATGGAAAGCTCCGATTCTGGTGTGTTTGTTGTCTATCAAATATACTTGACAACAGCACAACCGAGAACTCATATCTACCCTACCAGCAGAGCTTCCTAAAAGCGACAGCAAGAAGATGAGACCGAGATATTTCTTTCACTCTTTCTCTCCTTAATCATAGCTTTTCAATAAAACATTCGAATGACGACAGAGAAAAAGAAAACGACAGGAAAAGGAGAAGAATTTCAAGTATCCGATGCTTTCACTTTATTTGAATTTCTTTCATCACTTTTCTTTAAAACCTGTCTTCGACGGTAACATATGGTCTTCTCTCTCTCGTATACCCTCCTCTCTTCCTTTTTGTTTTCTTTTCCATCACGTTTCCCAGCTCGAGTTCTTTTCCTCAAAATCATGCGTGAAATTCCTCAAGACAACTTTGACCTACTCCTTCTCCTTTATCATCCTCCTCCTCCTCCTCAACAAAAAGCTCGCTTTTCCTCGAATCACAAAAAAAGAAGAGAAGAAAAAGCATTTTTCCTTTCTTCCTGTGAGGTCTTGAGGATGGCGAAGGTCAGTCGGTTCCCTGCTGGGCGACTTCACAAATTCCAAAAAATTTATTTACTGGAAAGAACTTTCCAAAAGAGTTCCATCCTTTCCTTCCACCCCCAATTTTCCTTTCCTTCTTCTCATCCTCTCCTTCAATAAAATATTGCATCCGTCTGCTTTATTTTGACTTATGAGACTTCTTTCTTTCCTTTCTCTCCTTTTTTTTCGTTTGTTTTGTTGGTTTTGTTCAGAATCTCGAAACCGGAAATGGATGATTGTAACCTTTTTCTCCCTCTGTGGTTTCTGTAACTTTTTTTTTGGAAATGAAGAGTTTGATGACGTTTTACAAATATTTGTTTTCGACCTGTTTCAATCATTTTTGTTTTCTTTTTTTTCTTATTACCACTAAAAAGAGGAGTTGTAGTTGGTTGTAGTTGAGTTTCAATCCAGTTTTACACCTTTTTTGGGTACAACAGGATGCGAGAGAAAAATTTCAACTGGCGATTATAACTTCTTAGTCTGGTACATAACCCTCTACACCACAGATATCCCGCTGTAGGCACCAAAAAGGGAGTTGAGGGATGGAAAGCACAACTACAAACAGATAGATGCCCATAATTTAAGAGGACTTTAAAGACTATAAGCGTCTGGGAAGAGTAACAGAGTAAGCACAACCGAACCATTCCCCAAATAGAGAGAAACGTGACGAGGAAGACGAAAGAATGCGACCGAAAGTAAAATGTTTATAATAATATAATATGATATAATACTCAAAAGAAGCTAATATATATGAAAATTATAAACCTTAAGCAGTACCTGAACCAAAAAATGACAAAGTACAATAGAAGAGAAAGATCAGGGACACTTGTCTCAATCTTAAGTCATTGAGTTTATGATTTCTAGACTGCTTAGAACTTAAAAGTAGATAGTCAGCATCTTGTTCTTATACAGAGAATTCAGTAGACCGATAAAATATGTTGGGTGTATTATACCTATGAGTTATTGTAAATATGGCGTATGTAACGGTTACTAGTTTTATTGTATTATAGATGACTAAGTGAACATCTAACTAATCAGCTCATTGACACTCCTCCATTGTCACAACAATCCTAACAAAATATTTATAATAAAAAGAAAACTAGAATTATTAGGTCATCAGATATCGATAGAATTGTAAGCTGTTAACTACTGTTTTTGGTTGGTAATTACTCTCCGAACAAAACTACAGGAAGAGGAAACACGAATTGGTGAGATTCTGAAAGCGGGGTGTGTGTATATAGACAAAGCATTGTTAATAGTGTTGAAACAAGTCAGTTAGTATATTCTGTAAAACAAAAATGATTAAAAAGGGAACTCAACCGAAAGAAAAAAGAAAAACAGCGAAAAATTACAGAGGAAATAATGAAAGCAGTCAGAAACAATTCACAAAACGATTTCCCTCGAATCCACACTCCGACAAACAGCACAGACACGTGAATCTCATTTCACATTTCAAAATTCTTTCCAACGCGTTCCAGCCTCATTTCCTCCTCCTCCTCCTTCGGCGAACAACAAACCCCAAAAGGTAAGTAAAACTTGATAAAATCGTTAATGAAGTCGAATTCGCCTCGCGCCGTTCCTGACAATAATTTGACAGAGAAACGTTTTCTGCCTCCTCTTCCACCTCCCTTATCCACCGCCTTCTCTTCCCTACCGAAAACGTTGGAATCCAAAATTTCAAAGTTAACTTTGATTTCGGATGCGGTTACAACTTTCCAGCACTGACTGACTTTCTCTCTTTCCATTTCACGCGTTTTCCTCCTCTCCTCTCACTCCTTTTCGCTTTATCGCGTATACACTCACCGCCGCCACGGAAAACTATCAACCGAGACAACACAGACCTGACAACATGTTTCCTTTATGAGTAAACAAAACGCGTGACGACGATACATGTTGTCCACGTGAGGAATTTCAAATATTTACAGAATTTAAAATTGGTGTTTCCCCCCCTCCCGGGATCTGGTCCTTCCTCTCATCACCACATCAATCCCTCTGTGTTTTCCTTTTGGAATTTCGCTGTCGTGAATTTTTCACCAGCCCCCCCTCCCAAAAAAACAAGCCGGATACCTTGTTTTGGTCTTCCGAATCGATTTTTCCCGCGGTTTCCCGCTAAAAAATTCATTTCTTTTGTGTTTCCATCATTTCCTCTTCCTCTCCCCTCTACTCAAAACGTGTTTCGGTTACCTTTTGAAGGTTGAGTTTGGGTTACAAGGTTTACAAAACCATATTGCAAGCGGTTTTCTTGTTTACCCAAAACAGCGGCATCGAATTGCCAACTTGTTTTAAACATTTTTCCGGTTTTTGCTGTTGTTTTGTTTTGTATAAAACAAATAACTAAGGAAACCAAAGAAAGAAACTTTACAATCTGAGGATACAAAGAAAAATATCAGCTTACCCCTCCGCTCCTTTTTGTTCCCCCAACAGGAAAAGGCAAAACGTACAAACAAATATTTTCGATTTAAACAAGGAAAAGGTTCCGAATACAAATAAGGTAAACAAACAATTACAAAGGGAAAACAAGGCCCGAATCGAAAGTATTAATTGCTGAAAGGCTCTTAAGGGTATTCAGCCTCCCATCCTCCTCCTCTCCCACAAACCAAAAGTCCCATAGACATCCAATCTTTTCCAGGATCTCCAAAAATCGGTCTCATTCTCACAATTTAAATTAAAATGAAAAGGGAGGGATGGTCAGTCCGAAAAAAGTCAAAAGCTTCAAATCTTCTTCTCCACCCCTCCTTCCCAGCCTCCTCCTCATCCCGAAAGATCCGTTCGAACGGAGGTCAGGAAAAATAGACACGTCATTAAAAATGAATGTCACGACCAGACGATAAAGATCCGGGATAAAATCACCCGCGGATCGTGCACTATTAACCCGTTAAAGGAGGAAGAGGAGAGGGAGGTAGAGGAAAAGGTTTGGAAGGATGAAGAGGAGGAAGGTTACCACTTTCCAACGATCTCCGCTTTTTGTACCGGAAAGTTTGAAATTTTTCAAAAATTGGTTACACCGGAAGAGAGAAGAGAAATTTTTCTCTTCCTCACCAGTCTCTAATTTGAAGACAGGAAGAGAGAGAGAGAGGGATGAAGTGTCAGAAAGAGAGAGAGAACCCGTAATTACTGGAAACCTTTCCGAAACTAAATACTTAAAATATTTTCATTCAACTCCAAACAGTCTTCTCATTCATTCATCTTCCTTTCCTGTTCTCCAGCTACAGGATAACAGATAAACTCAAACAGGTTTGATGGTCACGTGACCACATTAAATACCATGATCGACAAGAACCCCACAACGCAATTTAGTACAGAGTCATACAAACTAGGCATACAACTACCCACTCTTATAGGTTGTCATTCCCAACAAAAAAAATTCAGCGACCACCTACATCACTGACTTACACCCAAACTTATACTTAGCATATACACAAATAAAAAGCAAACAAATAAAGGCTCCTAAAACCTTCAGAAAACATCCCAACCACTAAGCAGCATACCCATATCCTCCAACAGCAAAATAAGCAAATCCGAGGAAGAAATGGAAGGAAATGAGGTCAGAGCACCCATAAGCAACCATTCCAAAGCTCGGTTTCTCTACCCCCTCTTCCCCACGTCAGAGGAAAAGCTCCAAAAAAAAATTTTCCTCATCGAGTTTTTCACGCCCATCTCTCTCTCTCTTCTTCCTCTTTTTGTGCTCATCTTTTCTCAAACTTTTTCTGTTTTTCTTTTCTTTCATCCGAAACTTTTTTTTTGTCTTTCTCCACGAACCTTTTTTTGCTCTTGTTATTGTTGCGTTTGTTTCCATTTTGAAATTTCCATCTTTTCTTTATCTCGTCAACCGTTTGATTGTTTTCATTTCGCATTATCTTTTTGGATTTCTATCATTTTCCGTACTGTTCAGTCAACCGGAAATCACCCCCTTCCCCTCGACAACAAAAAAAAAGAAGAAAAAGGCAAAAAGCAAAAGTCTTCCAGTGTTTGTTTTTCGAAAACATTTTTTTCTGTTGGGATGTTCAACTTCTACTTCTCTCATAATCGACCTTTTCCTTCTCCTGATCGAATATACATTGGATGAAGTTTGATAATATCGGGTTTGAAGCGATTTTCCTGATGGTTGCAGGTTTACACATAACAAAGTTGAAAGAGTTAGACCAACAGCACGGAGATACCTCACATACCTCAAAAGATCAAAGGAAACCTTGACAAACGCAGTAAACTCAAAATGAAACAGCAAAAGCAAGTTGAAAGACAAAAGAAATCCCGCCGCCATTTTGTTTTTGGCGTAATCAATTTGATCAAAGTTCCATCTACTTCTGATCCAACCTAATCATCGACGAAACAGTTTTCTCAAAACCTATCCCATTCTTCTGTTGATTATTAACAATCAAAGCTCCTGTTCCATTCTTATTAATATTAACAACAGCACGTGCACCACACGTGTCTAAGTTAACATTTCATTGTTCAAACTTGCTCAAACATCAGATTAGATGAGTTTTTAGGTGCCCACAATTGTTACTATTAATATTAGAAGCGTTAGTCTTGGGAGAGAATGTGGGAGTTCCTCCAGTCGAGGAGAGTGTGGTAGTAGCCAAAAGAGTCTTCCAGAAGTGTTTAAGAGGAGAAGCAAAGGACCGGAGAGGTGAAAAGAGAACTTATACGGTGTTAAGTTTTAGATTATTGTCAAATTTTATCTTTGTTTCGCCACTGGGAGGTGGAAATATGAATGAGACAGCGACTAACGGTAAAAGGATGAACTCGAGTTGAAGTAGTCAAAGATGAAACGGAATCACGAGCCTGGAGAAAGAATTCATTTCGTAGAAATGACGAGAGGAGGAAACGAGAAAAGATGGAAGAGGAAATGATAAAAAGAAGACGTTTCAACATCTCTATATATAATATAAACCTAAAACACGATTTCATACCGTTTCATTATATGTGATTTCGAGCAAAATCTTTGAACCTTCTTCTTGGAAGTTCCTCAGATCTCATTTTCCGGTTCCGTTAATCCATATCCTCTTCTACAGGAAGAGAAGAAGGAATTCAAGCTCGAACGCATTCACAAAAAAACGTCAGCAAATAATAATAGTTAAAGATATAGAAAAGAGAACATCAAGAAAGATTTCCTAAGTACAGCGACAAGTCAACAATCGAGAAGTCAGACAGAGGACAGCCTTAATATACTACAGCAAACTGTCGTATTGGCCGATAACAAGCAGTGTGTGTTGTTGCCTTAAGGTTTTGCACTCGACTTACGAAGACCGGGAAGTAATATCATATATATGACACGGTAAAAGTGATAAATCGAGCGAATTATATATAAAACCCGGCGATTATTCATAATCACCAACTAAACTTGGTAAATACGACAAATGAGTATTTGTCACGTTTACTAGCCAGTGTATAAAATCCCCAACTCATAATGAGGAAGTTTAATAAAAATTTACTCAGATTACGAAAAAAATATTTTATAAATTAACCGGTAAATGTAATAAATGTTCTGTAATTTGTGCATCCGTTCTGTTGTGTAGACAGGAATATTCAGCAATTTGTCATATTTAGTCAAAAATGTCAAGTTTAGTAGATGTTCCTGAACGATGGCCAAAAATTATGTATATATTAGCCTGATTTATCACTTTTACCGTAATATATATTAAGTAACCCTTATAACTGTGATAAACATTCAGGGATTTCTCACTTTTACCAAGCTAACTGATAAGAGATAAAACCCCGTATAGAACAAATTAAAATGAAAAATCTGCTGTGGCGCCGGGAACTCCCCCTGCAGACAAGAACCAGAATCCTCCTCTGCTAAGTCCTTCCTGTGCTTCTATATAGCAACGAAGGTTGGACGCTAGTTGGAGGGTTGGGAGGCGGTCGAGATGTGACTCTGCCGCCAAATGCTTGTCATGAACCGACAGAGTCAAGAACAGCTAAGTCTCACGCCGGATGAGCAAAGAGACAGAAGTTCTCCTTTGTATCAAACGACAGAAACAACAGTACTTTGGCCACGTGATCAGAAATGGCCAATACCGGCTCCTCTGATTAATTATGAAAGGAAAAAGGCAACCTGACAAGCGAAAGACTTCGTGGCTGAAGCATCAGCGGGAGTGGTTCCAGTTGGACTCTGCATCCCTGTTCCGTACAGTCGCCTCCAAGATCAGCGTGATGATCCCTAATCTCCGTCGCAGAGCGGAACCGGAAGAAGAAGAAGGCCAAGCTAATTGAGTATGAATATGAATAATCAGTGAATGAAATCCCAGTGATTATGAATAATCCCCGGGAATTGTTTAGCCTATATCTACCTCATTTATCACTTTTAGTATACCATATTTAGAACTTTCCTCTCCGGTCTAGGAAAGAAGTGAGTAAGAGAGAACGGTAAAAGCAGAAGACGAACGTTATATTGACCCGTTCGTAGCGAACGCAACGACTAAATTGTGAAAATGAGATCCGCTCTTTTTTATTAACTTTTACATTTTTAATTTTTTAAAGAGCCAGTAAACGACTTAAATTTTAATCTCTTTTTAATTGTTAGCTAATCGCTTCAAAGGAAGAGAAAAGAGAGAGAGAGAGAGAAACATATTCTCTCATCTTGATTTCATTTGCACAAAGTCAAAAAAAGAGGAGGAAAAAAAATTTTCCAATTAGAGTGCCCTTGTTCAAAGTGAACGGGAAACAAATCGAATTAACGCATTTAACAAAAAAAATTCATTAGTTCTTCGATTGGTTCGGTTGATTAGTCAAAGGCTTCAAGAGTTAAGGCTAAACTTTACAAGAGAGAAACTGGGAGGCGGGGAAAAGCTTCGGCGACATCCGGTTTTGGAAAATTGTTCACTAGGCGCGTTTCTTCTCAACAACCAACTTCGACGACTCGTTAACACGGTCTAACATTCACTCTTAAACAAGAATAAGGACCTGATGATGAACCGGAATAATAATGTCGGTACTGTGCCTTACACTTAATTTATATGTTACGGTAAAAATGATAAATCAAATTGATATATATAAAACCCGGCGATTATTCATAATCACTAACTGAGCTTCGTAAATGTGACAAATTGTGATGAGTATTTATCATATTCACCGGCTAGTTTGTAAAATCCCCAACTCGTAATAGAGAATTTAGTCAAAGTTTGCTTACATATTTGGTTTCTATCACTTCACAGGCTTTCTAACTAGATATTCGACTTCATTCTCGATAACAAAAATGGAGTTAGTATGTTTATATTTTGCTAAGTGTGCAGTATTTATGAAATGAAAATACCTAAACCAAGGCTACGTATCTATTATATGAACCTGAAAGTAATATCGAACATATTTTACTGGGTATTTATCACAATTACCGGCTAGTTTATAAAATATCCGAGCAAACTTTTGCTAAATTCCCCATTATGGCTTGGACATTTTTATAAACTAGACCGGTAGATGTGATAAATGTATGCTAAATAAAAGTGATAAAACTGCAAATATATGTTAACTCCAGGCGATTATTCATAGTCACCAACATATCTCCGGTAATGTGACAAATCATTAATTATTTATCACATTTACCGGCTAGTTTATTAAACTTTCAACTCGTAATGTAAAATTTAATGTCAATTTACTCAGATTACGTGCAGAATATTTTACAGATTAGCCGGTAAGTGTAATAAATTGGCTATTCAGTAATTTGTTCATCCATTTTGTTGTATAGGTCGAAAACTAATATTCTAAGTATATTACAGTAAAAGTGATAAATCAGACGAATGTATATAATTCCCGTCAGTTATTCATAATAACCGGGATGTAATTCATCAATTATTCATACTCATACCTAATTAGCGTGGTAAAAGTGATAAATTAGCAAATATCTATCACATTTCTGTGGGCTACACCCAATATAGGATACGGTAAAAGTAATGAATCGAGCGAATTATATGATTCTCGTCCATTATTCATAATCACAAGCTAAACTTGGTTGATGTGAGAACAAATTGAATATTTATCACACATTTACCGGCTAATTAATAAAATATTTAACTCATAAGCTGAAGAAATTTTTATTAAACTCCACGTTACGAGTTGGAAGTTTACTAAACTACCCGGTAAATATGATAAATACTCAGTAATTTGTCACATTTATCAGTTTAGTTGGTGATTATGAATAATCACAGGAAATTGTGTTGATATATAAAATAGGAAGAGAGCACTATGGGTCACAAAGACACAGAACTGTGGGTTACACCTAATATATGTTACGGTAAAAGTGATAAACCAGGCTGATATATACAATTTAAGGAGATTATTCACAATCATCAACTAAACTTCGTTGATGTGATAAATTACTGAACACCCAGAACACAAGATGCTGCTTAAATACTTTTTACAGACCGCACAAGACAAATATTTTCAAAATGGCGGACTAGCAATATTCATAATCAAACCAAACACTAACACCAAAGCCAAATGAAAGATATCACTTATACATATCGCGCCTAAAAAAAAATGTAAAATTAATTTTCTACTTCCCCACACCCCCCTGTTCGCTGAAATTTTTCAGCTACATTCAACTCGACAAAATAATAAAAATAAATAAATTTAAAGTTGTCGGAGAAAGAAATTCCAAAATGTAAACGTCAAAAGTAGCGAAAAAGAGCTTTTGACATTTTCCGAATCAGCAAGAATCGAAAAATTCCAGGTTTCATCCTTTCTAACGAAGGGAAAAGGCGGAGAGGCTGAGAGGAAAATAAAGAGAGAGCGGGGTAGGACGGGGGTTGGATGAAGGAAGGGGTAGCAAGAAAAAGAGAGGACGAAGAAGAAAACCTTTCAAGGAATTCCTTTCCTGGAGCTTTTAAATTAAGGATAAAAATTATAAAAATGAATTTTCCGACATTTTTCGAGGGTTGTGCGCATGCGTAATGACAAAATTTCCCTTCGTCAAGACGTCTTTAATTGTGATTCCTTTGACTTGCGTATCGATTATCCTCCTTTTCCTACCTGTGCTTTTGAAAAAGGTTTTCCCAGGACTTTGTTTGTTTTCATTTCTTCAAAACGGCCGAAAACTTTCCCGGAAAGGTTTTTTGAATGAATTATTTCCTAAAACTTAAACCTTTTTGTTAATGAATTAAACAAAGCTCATTGTTTTCGATTTTCTAAAGTGAAAATTGTTTGGAATTGTTCTGACAACACGTGCCACTACAATTATTAAATCCGTTTGACACTGTCGTCGTCTAACAGATTTAACTTGATCAATGGCTTGTTCTGCCTTTGCCTATTGTTAGCCTACAGCTTTTGACTCTCGCGTCAAACAGCCAAAAGTCATCTTAAAACTTGTCTTTGCTTATAGTTACTATCTCCACAGCTCGAATAGATTGTTATCATAACCCTTAAAAATCCGCTGCAGAGTATCAGAAACCAGATTTGTTTTTTACTGTTCTACTCTACTGGTGTCTGGTTTTATTCAAGAAAGCCTTCAATACCACACAACACAAACTTTTTCAGCACCACAGCCATCATCAAAGTTAAACTAAAAACTAAAACTACGAAACCAATTTTAAAACAAACAAAACCCGAAAACGTATCAGAAGATGAGATTGGTAGAAGCCAAGAATCTGAGCAGAATATTATCCAATTCCTCATCACGTTATTATACAAACTACCCGCTAAATGTGATAAATACTCAGTAATTTGTCACATCAACCAAGTTTAGTTGGTGATTATGAATAATCGCCGTGGTTTATATATAATTCGCCCGATGTATTACTTTTACAGTAACGTACATTAGATGTGGGCCATAGATATGTGATAAATATTTGGTAAATTATCACTTTTACCACGCTAATTAACTACGAATATGAATAATCGGTGAATAAAATCACGGTGATTATGAATAATCGACGGGAATTGTATATATTCGACTGTTTTATCACTTTTACAGTAACATACTTACTTAGAATATTACTTTCCGACTTGCACAACAAAATGGATGAACAAATTACGGGATATTTATTACATTTACCGGCTAATCTATAAAATTGTGCACGTAGTCTGAGTAAATTTTTATTAAATTCTCCAGTAAGAGTTGGAAATTTAATAAAATAGCCGGTAAATGTGATAAATAGTTAGTAATTCGTGGTATTTCCGAAGCTTAGTCGATGATTACGACGAACTGCTCAAAATTATACTAAGATACAGGCCTATTCTGATTTATCACTTTTACCGTAACGTGTTAATTAAGTGTAACGAACAGAATTGAAATTATTTTCCGGCCCTAAAAGGGTAATGACCTGAACGAATAATTTGAGTGTGATTTACTATACACCCCGATCCTAGACAGAGTATCTGCCTCTCTCTCACTCTCTTTTGCTGGTAAGAAACAAATTTCAGCTAATCGTCGAGGACAAGCAATAAATTATTAACAAGTTATTAAACTAAGTAACTAATTAACTAACAGACTTGATGAGTTGTTGGAACCCAAAGTCTGTATCTAAGACAACGATTGTTGCCATCTTTCTTATTTCTGTCTACCCTAAACAGTGAGTAAATATTCCTGGATTCCAACCACCAGCTTTAGTGTTTAGTTGTACAAGTCTAGAGTATCAGTAAATCGGTAAACAAATTATTTTTGGGCTAAAAACCTGTGTGTCAGTCTAACAAATCGACTTCCGGTTATTCCAAGCACGCAAGAATCAAAAACCAACTTTCTTCCGATTTATAAACCTCTGCCACCACTCCTACCAAAAGACCAAACTCTCTAAACCATAAATTACCGGAAGAACCTCAAATCCTTCCGCGGGATGTTAAACCCGCATTAATTCGCAAAGTGTCATATCGAAAAGATGTTCTCACCCAACAACAGGAATCTGCATCGTCTGCATTACCTTCCTCTCCACAAAACCGATCTCTTTCCTTTCGCACCTTTCACCGCCACCGTATCCTTTCCTCCCCCAACCCTTTTCCCTTTCAAAACCGAGAACAAAGAACAATTATGATTAATGATTAACGACTCGGAGGGTTTACAATGAATTATCTAAAATAATGAAAATTAAAAGGAATAAAAGGATCAAAACTGTTAATTGTATTTGTTTTTATGATGCGTGACGAAACGCGATAAATCACGTGATAAAAGCCTTTGTGTCGAAATTTGGAGGAAAGGGCTTCCCATCCACCAACCCCCACCACGCCGACGATCCATTACACATCGGAATCATGTGTTATCGTTATTTTTTATATATTTTGAGCTTTTTATGTATATATATACTCCTCAAAAGGGTTTCAAGCGTGTTTGTTACATCAATGTCATCCCTAAATCAGTTGGTTATAGACCCTGACCTACTCTCTCCCATGTCGGTTCAGCTTCAATCACCCTGCAATTCCCTGCAGTGGAATAGTAACCACGTTCTTACACTCCAACACAAAGAAAAGGCGACGACTGTTTTTGACAGTTCTTTGTCCTCCTCAAGAACCTTTACAGCCATTCCCGAGGATTGTTGTTCAGTCATTAGTACTGCTGTTGGCGTCTATTGTTTTTAGTGAATTTTTGAGAAGAAAGCGATTGATTCCTGTAGAGTTTAAAGATGAATAATAAAAGTGTCTTACCTGCTACCACAGTCTCGGCTTGGGTCAATCTTAGGAGGACGTGTTCGATAAGACCCACATCTGTGCAGGCTTGAAGATTTCGGACGCTTTTCCTCAGGATGGCAATGAACACGCTCCATATTTCCGCCTAGAAAAAGGAAAACAATTAGTGACGCTAAGGTTATCGGCAGGTTGTCAGACGTTTGTGGCAAAACAATTTGGAACTACATGCCACCTACGACTACCACAAGAACGGGAGAAATCTCATCAAAGCTTAAAACTTCATGATTGAATAAAAGAGAAACTCGAAAGGAAACAACATAAAATTCGAAACCCTCGATTAGAAAAGTTCAATAAAAAAACATTCGGTTAACACAGTTCTCTGTTTTTACTTTCCATCTCCCTTGCCTCCAAAGTTTGTCTTTTTCCTTTTTTCCCGACAAAATCGAACAGAAAAATAAAAATAACATAACGAGCACTAAATTGTCCTGGATTTTGTCGACAAAGGAAACAGGAGAATAAAAAAATTCCTTTTTTAAAATATTCCCATCTGAATAATTCAAAAATTTCTCAACAATTTCCGCCTACTAACAAGGAAGTATAAAAAGGAAAATCCTCTTTCCAGATTTTCACAGAATCCAGTTCACAAAAAGTTTAAAATACACGAATTTCAAAACATCCCTCCTCCCTCAGGTTTTCCCACCGTCCTCCTCCTCCTCCTACTCCTCTTCCACGGCTGAAAAACAAAACTAACACAAATAATCTTTTGTTAAAAGCTCTAAAACATTACAAACCCGGAAATGAGAAAAGAAAATCCAGCTTCGGACAACAACAGACCTGTTCATTCTCAGTTTCCCAAAACTCAAACTCTCTTTTATATCCTTTCTTTTTTCGTCTAAATCCTGCGGTAGAAAACCTCCAACTACCACAACCATCCTCCATATACTCACTCCTCTCTGATTTGAGTCAACTTGGAGAGGAAGAGAGGAAAGAAGATTTCTCTCAAAAAAAGTTGTCAGTAAAAAAACTCGCGGATTTAACGAAAGATAAGAAGGAAGAGAGAGAATTTAGAAGGCGGTGGTGAGAGGTTGAAGGTGAGGAAATCTTCCCGTTAAATAAACAATTCGTTGCCATCTTCTTGAATTGCTGAAACACCTTTTCTCTTCTCCTTCTTTCCTACCGTCCGACCACGTGGGTTTAAACTTTCTTTTAGCCTCAAAGTTGCCAAGTAAGAGAGAGAGAATAGAGAAAGAAAAAAAAATTAAATAAATAAATAAAAAGTAAACGTCAGACGGATTTGACAGAAAAGTTTTCTTTCCTCTTTCGAGGGAGAAAGAGAGAAAGCTCGGAAAAGTTCGGAAAAGCACACTTTTAAAATTTTTTTAAATTTTTTATCCAATTACAAAAACTTTTCACTTCTTGATTTCTTTTTCTTTTCCCTTTTTTCTCATTTTTTATTAGACCCGAAAGAAGTAAAGAAGAGGAGGAGGAGGTAAAACCAGAATAAAAAGGAAGGCAAAGGAAACCAAAATAGACAATCCAAGAAATCGTGAACTTTTAAAAAAGCTCGCGGGCAATAAAAAATAGGAAAAACCGCGATAATCCAATCAGGAAATGATTGATCGGCTTTTCACGGAATGTGCTTTCACTTCGAGATAGGGAAGCTCGGGGGAAATGCGAATAGACAGACGCGGTCGAAAAAACAGGTGAATCGATGAACGGGAAAACATGATTGATGTGACGGCTTTTCTAAGGAAAAGAAAGTTGAAATGATCGGCGGAAAACTTCAAAAAGAGATTTAAAGGAATGCGAGCTTTTAAAATGGAAAGTTGAAATTAGATTAGAGCTTTCGCGGTGTTGCCGATTTTACGTTTTGGATTTCGGCAAAGATGAGGCTAACCCAAGACAGGGAGTCGATGTGTCAAAAACTTTAGAAAGTCAGTAACGACGAGTTCGCACTCACGTCTTCCAGAATGTGACACAACACGTGTCCAAGCTTACGAAGATTAACGCATTTCCGGTTTGGAGATAACTTCTGTTTACAATCTAAATCATGAAATTTATCAAAGCAGAGTTAGTGAGAAGAGAGGTCACGTGATCGCCTAGTGGTCACGTTTCACTTTCGAAAACGTTCGCGGACCTCCAGTCCCTCTTCTCTGGACGAGCTGGAGAATGATTGTTTCAGGTTTCATCTGGAAAGTTCTTTCGAGATTTGAAAAGCAAATTTTTTTTTCTGATAAAGTTGAAATTAAATTATCTTTTAGATCTTAACTTCCGCTTCCTCTTTCTCCTTTCGAGCTCATCTATCACCTCCAAGTTGGAGAGATAGCAAGAAGCAACGTCAACCTTGCTACGTGTTGCGTCGATAACGTCTTGGAACAGTCGAGACAGTTACACTTGTCTTCTTCTTATCTTCTGAGAACGTCAGCACAACTTTTTCTGCTTTCGTTCTGTTTCTTGTTTCATTGCCGCCATTTTTACCGGTGGTCCTTTCAAAGCTCTTCTTCTAAAGAACAATTTTAAGTGTATGTCTCGAGTCCAACCAGAAATGCGATTTATTGCTGCCTAACTGTTCACGTTTGAACTTGAACTTAGTCACTTTGTCTTTCACAACAAACATAGATCATCAAAACCGGAAATGAGTTTCAACTAAACTGCAAATATTTCAGCAAAACCAATGTTTATCGCTTTTTGGTCTTTCCAGAGTCTAGTGAGGATTGGGGAAAATAGGGCTTCAGCACTATCCTCGCTGCTTGATTTCCATAGCGTGACTCTGTGCTGGAAAAGCTTTCAAAGCTAATGAGTAAGCCTTTCTCTGGACTTTGAGAACCACCAAAACTTTTGTGTTTGTCCCAATAGTTTCCGGAATCAATTCTTGACGGCAACGCTGGCAGTCGGGACGAAGAACTTAGTAGCTCAATTCAAGGCCTCATTATTTCGAAAATAGATCTTGTAGACAGAATTCAAAAACACACTGCGGGAAAACTCGGCAACATCTCCAAATTTAACATTCAAAAAGAGAAATAAGACGACAACGAGGAAGAAGGAAAAAGGCGGATGATAAAGAAGAGGAAATAGTTTCCCATATGGAAAATGGGAGGGAAAATTCTCATCAAAGGAAACAAGATTCCATCATGGCAGCAGAATTTTCCTCTTTTCCTCCATCGGAAAAAAGAATAATAAGACGAAGAAAGAAAGAAAGAAATAAAGAAAATTCCTTCGATTTTCCTTTAAAAGGAGGACGGGGGGGAAACCTTTGGCAACAATTTTGTGGGGAAAGAAAATTTTCAACAATTTGAAAATTGGAAAGAAACAAATTGCCCCCGAAATTATTTCCAAATTTATTTCTAAAAAAGCTTCTTCCATCCGAAGAAAGGAAAATAAATGAAAAAAAGAAAAGCTCCCCGTCCCCGAAAACCGAGTTCTACTGTCTACTCTCAGTCTCCTTTTTCTTTTTAGGCGAGGGCGGGGAGGAGGAGGGAATAGATGTCAATGACTTTTCCTCCACATTGCCTACAGCTTTCTGCAGCGCGCCTAAGGAAGAAAAAAAATTTTTTTTTCTCCTTTTTAATAACCGCCAAGAAAAAGTTAAGAAAGTAATAAACGTTATTAAAAATAAAAGCTCTCACAAGTGTTTTAAGAAGAAGGCAAAAGAGAGAGGAAGGGCGGGGGGAGGGTTTAGGTTTGAAATATTTATACTGTGCACAAGGGTAGAGGGAGGAAAATTTTTTAATATCTCAGATTTTTTTAATGATAGATTTTATGAAGGAAGAAAAAAAATTCAAGGTCGTTGATACTCTGTGGACTCGGTTGAGGTGATCGATTGTCTTTTAGTCACGTGATGTTTGGAGCTTTGACACGTGTTGTGTCACGTTCTGGAAGATGTGAATGAAAGCTCGACCCTTAACAGCGGTTACGATGACTTTTTAAGCTTTTTTCTGTGACTATTCAGAGAATGTTGTGGATTTATGGGTTATTCGGCTGCTTGGTTTTGGGTTTGAGATGCTTACTTGATCTTTGCCCACAGCAAAACTCTCAAGCTCAGTTTAAATTCTGGTTGAATATATTTTTGTTTTGATAAAATTTCAAATGTGACTTCTTCTGCTATACTGTAATTCTACTCCGCTGTCTTTTTTGCTATCTTTAATGTACATCCCAACGAACAAAATTTGACAGAATTGATACAAAAATTTTTGCTATTTGAACTAGATTTCTGACGTTTCTCAGAATCAATGGGTATGAGGATGACTTTTTGCTGTCGTAAAGATTTACAAAAGCAACTCAAATAGACCAAAGGTTTGAAGATTCTTTCCATAACCTCAACTTTGGTTATATGTACTTCCTCCTGTGAAAGAAACTGACTGAGAACTGTCTGAACTATGACTGAGTGCTCATAACGCCTGACTAGTTATGGCTGAGTTCAAGCCTCCTTCCTCATACTATTATACCCAAGAATGAAAAACGGAATCAAAACTACACTCATACTATACTCATGACAGTTCTTTTTAGTATTAACCTAATGACATCCGGTGGCCCCACTATAGAGTCATGAAAGTCGTATCCGTTGACCGAAGGTGACCCCACAGTGGTGCCATGCAATATTTCACAAACACTATTGACTAAGTGCCGGAGACGTCACATTCGGAAATTATTGCGCATGCGTCGCTGGTGATCTTATCCTTATTTATACATATGGATGATTACCACTTATGTTCATATGTTGTGAAATTAAAATATTGGTGCTCAGACACCATGAGAGTAAGTTCCACCGTAACCGACACGAAAAAATTTAGATCAGACCTTCGGACGTCATAGTGTTAATTAATATTTGTCACATTTATGTGGTCCCAACTAAGGCCTCCTAAGGTAGAAATTGGTGGAGAAATGTTCGAAATTTAAATTTTAAAGTGTAAACAGACTTAGAGTAAGAAACCGGAAGCGTTACCGGAACCTCAATTCTCCAAGTAATAGAAGTAGTCAACGGAGGAGGCGAGAGCCAATCAGTAACTGGGTAGGCATCATTTCGTATCACATCGTTGATACAGATCAGGATTTTGTATCTCTTCTACTAAACCAACGGAAGGGAGGTTGTTAACTCTTCAGAACTTTTAACACATTAGAAACCCATCGAGTGACACAAAACTAACCTAACCATCCGAATTCTCTCAAAAACCTAGCGAGTAAACCGTACCAACAATTACAAAGACAAAAGCTGGGATTCCCAGTCAAGACAGTCAACTCTGCCAATCCCCTAACTTCCTCCCTGCCCGAAACAAATTTTCTGCATGAAAGCAAAACAACACAAAAAAACCGAGAAGAAAAAAGGAAAATCCTCAATTTTCCCCCATTAACTTTTCTTTTGATAATTAACAACTTTTTGTTGCAAAAGTTTTTACTTTTGTTTACCCGACGGGAAATCCATCAAATCAAAATCATTTCCGGAAACGGAAACAATTTTTTTACTCAACAAAAAGAAAATCTCTGATATCTATGATTCCTTCCCAACAAAGAATAGAAGACTTGTGCCCAAAATCATCCATCTATCCATCAATTTATCTATCTAAGTGCAGGTAAAGACAAAACTAAGAAAGTTTTGTGGTCACTTTCGTTGATGGTTCTAACTTTCTAGATCAAATGAATCTAAAGACCCAAGAAGACTGCTTAAATGATCTAAGGGTGGTTTGGTCTTTTTCGGAAACTTTTTTGGCTTTTCTCAAGTAAATTTTGGTATGTTAGAGTAAGTTACAAGCAATAGTAATAACTTCCGGTTTGGATCAACAATTTGACAGAACAAAATAATCTACCGGTTTAGGTCGACAGCTACTTGAATCAAAGATACTTCGAGTTTCGGTCTAATTTTTCGGAGATGGATTTGAGGTAACTTTTAGATGAAGTCTAGATTGATTCGGTACCTCTTTTAAGCTCTTCTAGTTTAAGTTTCGCTGTCTGAACAGAAAAAAAGTTCCAAGACAAAAAAGAAACCTCAGCAATCGAAAGAAAAGAAGTGAACACCCCCGACGCATCTCTTAAAAATTGAAAATCTGTCAGAATTTTATATTTCGACACCCTGTAAACCACACCACTTTCTTCTCTTACTTCTAAACGTGTCAGCACTAACTCAGTGACCCACATGCTACAGCTACAAAAATTCTTAAAATGCTCAAAAGTAGGAACTATCAGCCTGTCGTTTCCTTCCTACTGCTTCATCTTATTCCTTCCTAACATACTACCCCGACCCCAATACTTCTTCCTATCTTCTTCTTCTCCACTTCCCACTACATTTCTCTACCTCTCCCACTGACCCAAAATCACCTCTCGCATCTGTATTCGCTCCTGGAACTACGACGCTTGTCTGTTTGTCAGTTAAAGTCCTCCTCACAACTAGACCGACCAACTACATGCTGTCTCATACTTGGAGACAGGTAGTAGTTAGTAGGGGTTTTTAAAAAAATTAGCCTTTAGCCAAAATCAGACCTTTGACTACTTTACAACTTCCTGTCATTTTACAGTATGAAATTAGCCCAAAGATCTGGGCTATTTCAAGTTAGAACTATTACGTCATGAAACTATTCAGTTAAGGTACTCAAACGTCATCAAAATTTTTGCTTTGCTACCCATACTTGCACTTTTAGAGTCATAGTACCATAGTTCCAAAATACTACTGGGAAAGGAAGCTACACCTGAAGAGAAAGAGATGTAGGAGGCATGACAAACTACCCTCAAAACCCTGCAGTCAGGACAAAATGATGATGATGACATTAGTTACTACCAATTACTTTCTTGTGTTATTGTGAGCTTTGTTTGTTTTCAATTAGCCTGTAAGAGGGAAGTCAAATAAATAAATAAGACAGTCATCAGGGTCGTTAATTCAACCAAAGTCAGAAGAGTAAAGTCAGCGAAAAATCTCACCAAAAAATTTGGCCAACCATCCTTCAAAACGCAACACCAAGCGATACGAAAGCTCCCAAAACATAAATCATTTCGATAATATTCTAAACTAGATAAAAGCTCTCAGCATCAAAGACTTTATTTATTTATTTATTTATTTACAGCATAACATAAAAATCAAATTAAAAATTCTATTTTGATTGAGAGACGAAAACTCTCGCTCACGATTCAATTCTTAAAAACTTTTATCGAGGGAAAATAGAATGTCGTCCATTTTGAAGGGAATAAAAAAATCCAAAACTTGATTTTTCTTCTCTTTCTTCTTTAAGTGGATCTCGTTTCGGAAGAGGAATAAGAAGAAGAAGGAAGAAGAAGAAGAAGAAGGAAAAACTTGATTTCTTGTAGATTCTCTCTTTTGTGATTCTCTATTACTTTTCCTTTAATAGGATTTTTTATTTATTTTCTTCCTTCATGTGTGCCCCGATTGAGAGGAACTTTTCCTCCCCCCCATGCCCCGCTTCCTCCTATCCCTTCCATTCCTTCATTGTATACTATGAGTCTGATGAGGGTTATTATGGACAAGAAGAATTCACAAAAGGTCTCACGAGATATTAATCCGCATACTTGACGGATGTTCTTGACAAAAGGAAGGGAAATCATTAGGATGAGTTTTCCCGACCACCCACTCTCCCGGAGATTTATGTTTCCTGTCGGCTCGTTTCCGGTTTATAAAATCATTTCCAATCACTTTACGTGTCACTTATTCACTCATTCGTGTGATGGATTGTTGTCTAAATACCCTAACATTCCCTCATACCCAAAGACATTCTCAAAAACTAGCTCTTGTCACAAGGGTCATGACTCTCAACCTCTCAGAGCTTTTCTGACTGCAGTATACGTGCTGTAGATAGTTCTATAAATATTCTTATCTACAAGTTTATTTAAGCTAGCTATTTATAGGCAAAATGAAATATTTTTATGTCTCATATATTTACAGACAAATTTTCAAAATAAGCATTAAGCAGGTACCAATTACGGCACTTCACGCCACAGCAGATTACTGCGAATTCTGCTGCGGTGGCGTCAATACGTAAGTATCCCAATTATCTGCATATATAAATTCGAGAATATAATATCTATTTCCAAAAAAAATACGAAAACCCCGACATTCAGAAAAAGGAAATAGAAATAGTATCCTAAAAAATCTTAACAAAAAATATACAGTATATCAGTACATGACACAAGTTCTAAAGCTAGGAAGCTGGATTTATTTAAATATAATGTATTAATAAGTGTTAAATATCTCTATTCACTTGCTTTGAATAATATAGATATAAATAGATAGAAAACTGTTGTCAATTATTAGCTTAGAACAGTTTCATTTAGTTATGCTGTCATAACAGCAAAAACAGAAAAAAAAATAATCCAAGCTGAAGGCTGTAAAAGACTGAAATATAAGAAATAAACTACTACAGAAAAGAGACAAACCTCGGATAAATTCGAGAAAAAGAAAATATGAAAAGGTTTGAAGAACTAGAAAAAGACATGAGAGGAACCAAACTGAAATATCTAAAGAACAAGACAGCTTTTTGAAAACAAATATCGAAACACAAGTTCGAAATTCAAGAAGAAGAAAAAGAAGAGATAAGTGAACCACAGAGAAGGAAAGAAAAGGCTGCTGAATGGGCCAAGTTAGGCTATTTTGAGTCTACTCCATCGACCCATTCGTCAAACAACAAACAATGACTCAAAGCACCACATATAACAATCTTTAATGGCATATCTACTACACCAGTGATTTCCAAAGTGGTATACATTGACCCCCAGGGGCCTACATCAGCCAAAAAAAAATTTAGGGTTCCATGATAGTGGATCTCAACACACACTAAGAGTACCTATTTACTTCAATTATAGGAGGTCTACCCAAAACCGAAAAACTTGGCAAGGGTCTACAATATAAAAAATTTTAGGAACTACACAAAGAAGCATAGACGAAGGGTTGAGAAAAGACAATCAAAACGAAAATCAGAAATCAGGACGTAATTCCACAACAGGAAGAAAAGTATCAAGCGAAAAACTCTCCAACATTTTAAACTCCAGTTGTATCTTTCTCCAATAAGAACCAAGAACCAAAAGACAATAAAAAAAATAAAGATGAGAGAGAGGGTAAGGGGGTAAGGAAAAAAACGGAGAAGAAGAAGAAGAGATTTGAAATGTAAAAGATTGGTACGAAAAAGCTGTCGGAATGAGATCTCCAGAGCAATTTGTCCACAATCCGGGGAGCTTAAGCTCATTGTTTGTTTTCTCTCGGTTAGATTTTCAATTTTAGACTCGAGTCCTCGAATGAGAGAGAGAGAGAGAGAGACGGAGAAAGGGTAGAGAGTAGAGAGGAGAGAGATTGGGGAAAACAACAAATAAGAACGATACAAAAAAAAGCAAAAACGGATGTGAAAGCTTGCTTCCAAGGATTACGCCACCTTTTTTTCTTTTTCCCTTTTAAACGTGCTCCCGCGGGTCTTTTAATTTTATTTCTCCTCCCATTTTCTCTACAAAACTTCTAAGCTTTCGAATGAAAGCATCCAGGCACGATTTTAATCTTTAAACAAGAGAAACTGTTTCAAATATCGAGTTTGAGATACATGATAAAAGCTTCAGCGTTTCAGACAATTCCAGTTTTCGTTCAAACGATTTCAGTATAACACCCTTCACCCAACTGTGGCCGCCGATGAAAAGCAATATTAGATAATTATAACTTATACTTACAACAAATTAATAATAATAAAAATCACTGTTTCACAAACACTATCAATAATAAAAATTTATATACTAACCTATCCTAATATAACAACCTAAATTGGATACTAAAAAAAACTTAAAACTCAACACACACCAAATTAGTTGGATCACACCACCTATCTCACACGACTGCCATAAGACTAATGAAATACCTGAACGAACCTAGCGCTAGTCACAAACTCAGATGCGCGCGCACCTCTCTTCGGTTTCATCCTTAGTCCCTTTTAACATTAACTACAATTTCACAAGATGGTAAACGAACTCTCCCAAAACTTTCCTGTCGTGTTGTCTATAAAATATCAGACTATGTGACTGGGTTAAGTTAATTATACTAAAAATAAATAAATAAATAGAAAATGGCGTCTAAAAGTCAATATACTAATATTGTGTGCACTGTTACAACACCACGTGATGACAACAGAAACTTTGGATTGGATTTGGGTGATTGCGAAAGTTTTAAAATCCATTTCCGGTTTCCAAACAGTCTGATGTATAGTTTTTGAACTCTTGTCTGGGTTTAAGTCACTTATTAAACAAGTTTTTCTTTCAGTTATTAATAAATAAAATACATAATACAACACTGATGACGATTTAAAAGTTCCAAACACCATAAAGCCAACTGGAAGTACAGTAGCGCCAAATCAGAATGTTCGAGTCTCACCTACAGCAATCAAACCAAACTAATATTGCTAAATATTTTTAAGCTGTTTCTTCATCCTATTTAATAACCAATCTTCTAGTTCTTAGCAATCTCTCTAGTAGGTAGAAATCAACACTTAAACACCTTCTCAGAACTTTAGCAACAAATTCTGAACTCAGCCAATAACATCGAAACAGGTTTAAATCCCAAACTTTAAGAAACGAAAACCGATTCGAATAGATTATACACAACAACAACAACTGCATACAGTATAAGAGAACAAAACGAAAGGAGTAATATATTGTAATGAGAAACATCCAACAGCACGTTTTCAAACGTCAAGAACGCATAATTATTACAGAACCGAATGAAAACAAAAATGAAAATTCGATTCTCCTTCCTCCTTCATTCCTCCATGTCTTTCAGACAAAAGCTCAACATCAGAGGAGGAGGGAAAGAAAGAAATAAAAAGAAATAAACAGAAAGAGAACGAAGATCTCGAGAGAAAAGATTCAATAAAATTTCAAAAATCTTAAAACCCGAACGCGAGCATAAGATTCTGGAAATCCTGCTGTTGGAAATGAGGTTTTCCCGGAGAAAATCTGGAGATGAGGGGGTTGTGGGTAGATGAGGGGATGGAGAAAAATTCAAAACAGCCATTTAAGACTCTTCCGATCCAAACCTGTTGACGCATTTCAAACATTTTGGAGTTTAGTCAGTGGATCCTCCTGTCATCATGGCGATTCCTTATCCCCGTCCTTTCCGTATATTAAACACATCTAAACAACGCTGCCTTCTGGATGTTGTAAAATCGCAGAGGCTTTGGCCATCAGTTCGGACCAGAAGCAACAACAAGAGGGAGGAGGAATACAAAATTCCAGTATAAACACAACAAACGGCTCCGAGTTTTTTGTTATAAAGATTTATACTGAGTCAAAACTCCCTTCCAGTCCTATTCAAACTTTCCTCCTCCTCCTCTTACACACCCAAAGAATGAAATGTATACAAACAAAACATTTTTCACGTCTTGTCCGCCGATCCCTTGGCAAGAATTCAGAGGCTCGAACGCGAACGTCACACGTTCGTTGACTATTTTTTCGCTTTTCTTTCACGTGCTTGGTAAAGAGGAAGGGGCAAAGGGAAAGGGAACTTTGTTTCCAGGTCGTGGAAATTATTTTTTGCTTTTTTTTTACCCCTGAAGGCTTCCACATCCTCACTCCCATTTTCTCTTCTCTCTTTCCCGCAAAAATGTTGCCTTCAAAGGATTCCAATTCTTAAAATTCTCTTTTTGAATCGAAATCAGTTTCCGCTGTCGGTGGGAGAGATGCGTGTGCGTGTGTGCATGTTGTGTACGACTTTTATTTTTGTGTACCGTTGAAAATACGAAAATAATTTTATTTTATTTATTTCCACATGTGAGTCACGCTCATCTCGCTGTCCTTGGCATGGAAGAATAAAATTATGACAAATATGGGTTTTTGGTTCGCCTCGTTTCTTATTTCTAAGTGAGGAGAACAGCTTTCGGTAAAACTAGACCTCGTGAAACCCTAAACAGTAACAACCCAAAGGAACTGTGGCGTAAGTACCCAATCAAAAGCTAAAATCGTTAAAGCGGGTCTCACTACATCACAACAGACAAAAGAAAAACTAAAAGTTTCCAACAGCATGTAACCTACTTCCGGTTTGGGAATAATTTTCATCACAATCAACCCCGAAATCAGGGACTGTAAATCACCTAAATCAGTCTCTAAAGAGAGATTCTTATACAATCTGATGATCGAACGAAGAGTTTTCCCAAAACTGTTGCGAGGAGGAACTTGTGGTCTTATCACACCATTAACAACAACAACAACACGTGCACCACACGTGGCCAAAAAATTACAAACTTCACAAGTGTTAAATGAAGCCTTTGTTAGGCGATTTCCTGTTATAAGATCATTACGACTGTTACTCTCACCGTTAGTACTGTTATTCTTCAAGTTAGTACCTCCCTAAAAAATAAAATTTTTGGGAAATAAGGAAAATACTCTCTAGTTTCATAAATCATGCACACTTTTTGGGTTACTCATTTCATAAATATTGCACAGTTTAATAGATGATTCATTTGACAAATATTTTTGCTGTCGGAATGGGGTTAATGGTCTTATGCCTCCCAAAATTTTACCTATGGGGGATGATACCGAAAAGAATAACAATACTAACGCCAGTTTCTAAAGTCAGCAATTCGTAGTCGGTTTTGACGAAGCTCTGAATCCTCTTGTACAATACCACCCACGACAAAAATTCTATTTTCGTCCTAATTTCATTTCGCCAACCCTTAAATCCAGTTCCCTGACCTAGAAACACGATCAGTCTTCATTTCGCACATCTCATTATCCGGAAAAACCTCGCCGCCATCTTTCTTTCTCTTAATGGTCGTCAACGTCATCGCACAAAAAAAAGAAACCAAATTATGCCAAACTACCAAAATTTATAAAACAAAAAAGAAAGAAGGAGAAAGGCAAAGAGAGAGAGATGAAAGTCATCACATTTTTTTAATGGGCGCGCAACACTCCAAAAAGAGATTTTGAAAAACCCGGGTTTCCGGCCATTACTTTTGATTAAGAGACGACTCGGAAACTTTCCATTGACAATATTATTTAGCCTCGTCCTCGAATCGCAAGTCTGGAGATTTTGAGAACGCGACAACAGCAGTTAGTGTCACGACCATTCATAAAAGATATTAAAAATAATATATCACGAGGAAAGAAAAGAGAGAGAGAGAGAAAAAAAAGGAAAAGAGACACAATTTTTTTTCTTCCAGAGAGAGAGAGAGAGAGCTTTCAACAGCTTCTTAAAACCGTCACAGTTTTTCCTGTTTCCGGCAAAAAAACTCTCGAAATGAAGTTTCCCCAAACGCAAAAAAAAAGAAAACACAGACTTATCCTTCACGTGAACTTTTAACCGCTAAATTATCATCCGCCATTTTGTGTGTCAGCTTAAGTCAGCATTCTTCTATCCTTTCCGAGGATGACTATACAAGGAAACGAAAGCTCTGAATCTAAGTGGAAAAGCTCTAATTCACTGACTGATTCTCGCGTTTCTGTATCGAATCCAGTCTTGATTTTCTTCTCACTTTTTCCCGCTTTACTTCCGCTCTTCGTTTTTTGTTTACTTCCGGTCTTTTTTTCTCGGTAGGAGTTTAAAAAAGACGTCGATTCTTATTTCCTGGGATTCTTAGAAAATTATTTTTATTCACAACTTCACTTTCTACTACTTTTCTTTATTTTCCCGTCTTTTCTTTGAAATTCTTTTCTTCTTCAGACTATTCCATTCACTTCCGCGTATTCTCTTCCTTCTTCCTTCCTCCGCTTTCCCGCTTCCCCTCCCGCCTTTCTCTCTCCACTCGCTTTGTCATACGTTTTCGCTTCCTGTTCCTTTTGCCTTTTGATAAATATTGAATTTCCGCGCCTTTTACTTCCATTCCGAGAATTCTGATTTTTCTTCTTCCTTTGAATACTAAAGAAGATGGGAAAAAAGAGTCTCGGATGAGAAAGCGTCATTTGTCACGGGTTTGAGAACGTTTCGGTTTGAGAGAAGAAGAAAGAGAGAGAGAGAGAGAGCTTTACATGGAAATGGTGTAAGTAATGGAAAGTATTTCTTTCTGTCTCGTGAAAATGAAAAAAACCAAAAACCGAGGAAGAAGGGAAATACAAAGGAAAAGAGAACAAAGAGAAGGGAAAGATGATCCCTGGTGTATGTATGTCTGTAGAAACAGAATAAAATTTTTGAGGGAATTTGAGTCACCTCAGATCACGTTAGAAAAAAATTCTTTTTTGACAACATCGGACAATGCTGATACAAATAAGTCATAAATAATGATGACAAATATATTATTTAATAACGATGATATAAACTTATATTTTTGTATTATTCTAAAAACCGACAGAATTTTCCGGTAGACTTAACATTTGCATACATACTTCTTCGACCGGTGGTCATTCCTCAAGATTTAAAAATCCAAATGTCTATTCAGCAATATCCTCATGGATACTCGATTAAATAAGCAAGTTTCTTATATTGTCAGACCGGAAGTCACGTCCAAGCTCGAACCCAACAAGGAAAAAAATCGAAAGACACGCGTTCTTTCCTAATCTACTCCTCATCACTCTCTCACGCTCTACGCCTACTAGAAAGCGTAGCAGTCAGAATCCTAAATTAAAAGAAAAATCTACTCAGGACGTGACATTTTGAAAATAGAAAGAAAGAAAGGAGAGGAAAAAAGGAAAATCTCATCTATCGGAAGACGAAGAACGAAGAAAAGACATCTTCGTTCCGACAAGAAAAAGAAAATTTCAATATTCTTAGCATTCACATAATAAACACGTCGCCATTTTCCTTTTTTTTTCTACCTCTCATCCTCTCTCCTTCTCCTCCTCCTCTCTGTTCCGACGATGGAAAAACAATTTTCACCAAAGACACAGACACGCGAAAATGATTTCCGTTGCTGACAATTTTCAGACGAGATTAAAAACTTTCAAAAGATTTCCCCTGGTACGAAATTCAAATTTCCTCCTCCTCCTTCCTTCCTCTCTCTCTTCCTCATTCATTCTCTTCTTCTTCCTTTATAACCAGACTCATATTACTTAATGTAAAGACCGAGCACGACACGTCACCGTCGATCTTTATCCTTCTTTACCTCCTCCACCACCTCTCCTTCACCCCTTTCCTCTTCTTCTTTCCTTTATCTACGATAAGAAATAGAAAGCGAGAGAAATTCGACATGATCTTCAGTCCCATCATTAATTATTTCGTCGAGGTGTTAAGTGGTTTCATTTCCCTTAGATCCAGAGTGAAGTTATCGCGGAACCTGTGACGTCAGGTGGATTAAAAAGTTTGGAGACGATGGCGAGGGAAGGCGACAGGAAGACTGAGAGATTACTTCCGTTGTTCGGGGACTTTCTCCAAGGTCGGAGGGAATGAGAACGGAAAACAGATTTGACTTGTTGGCGGAAGTCTGTAAACAACAACAAGGACGATGTGGCGGTTGGGTTTTCACTTCTTCACCTCTGCGGTAATGTGGTTTGCGTTCCAGATGTCCAATTTTTCTTTTTTATATTTTATAAAATCTAATCACAGAAACTTCCTGGAAACTGTGAAAACAAACTTTCTAAAAGTAATAGAATTAGAAAAAATTTAGAAACCTCACAAAAATCGAGGACGTGATTCGATCGGTGAGAATCGAAAAGTGAAGACAAATAGATCACGTGACCCATCCAGATAATTCGAGATGTTTGTCATCATACCAACGCCTTTTAGTTACAGAAGAAGAGTTGGACTTATAACTCAGCCAAAATGACGTTAGAGAGACTGTTAGGTCTAAATGGTTGCTCGAGCCAAGGAGAAGTTGGTCCAAATCTCTGAAGAAAGCTTTTGCCTCTTTCACATTAATATAAAAATATATTATATTGCTATTATTATTATATATTATAATTACTTCCTCTATTTTCACACTAACTACCAATATTTCCTTGTGTCGGACTCTCCCCGTAGCTTCCTACCATCTGCATTCACGCACGTTTTCCTGTTGCCGTTTTATTCAAACTGTCTTATTAGCTAGACCTAGTCTCTTTCTTTCTTCCTTCTAGTTCACAATATCAGGAGAACAAAAAGAAAAATAATAACATAAAAACCCTCAAGACAGGAACTGAAACACTCCAAGACTTCCTGTATAGGTCTTGACAACCTCACACTCTCCCTACGGACAAATAACCTCAACTTCCAGAACTGGAATCCACATCCAAAGAAAGCAAACATGGCGGCTAGATTCTCATTCCGACATTCCTGTTTGAACATCCTCCAAAAAGCATATTTATCCAGTTCATGTATTTAGTTCCTCTCCATCCCCTTCTCCTAAGAGAAAGGAAAACAAAAACAAAGGCTGAAAAAAACCACCACCACCACCCCCCATTTGCCTTGAGGGATGATAAAGCCGAGAGTATGGTAGTGAGGGGATGAATGACGTCATATCCCAGGCAACGGCTTTATTCCGACAATATTTCAGCTTATAATGCCCCGCAACTAATATCGCTTTAATATTATTACGTAAAGAACATTATAAAACATTAGCGAGGAAGAGAAAATTGGATTTTAGGCGCGATGATCGATTAGTAAACCTATTAGAGTACTAAATCCCGAGGCCTGCGACGGGGAGAACCGGGAGGGAGGCAAAAGCGACCGTAATTTTCGAAAGATAGATTTCTTCGTTTTTGTGATTTTAATCACGTGACTTTAATCCTCCGCTTCCTACTCCCGATGTTCCCATCTTTTTAAATTTATTACCGTAGGGCCTAAAGTTTTCGGTAACGGAAGGATGGGAGGAGAGAATGCCGATAAAAGAGAAATTCTTCATGTGAAAATTTCCTGGCGGTTTTCTCGTCTCAAAAATTTTCAACCTTCGACAGAGGAGTCTAACCGGAAGCGAACGCCTCGCTGCCTTTCTTTGGTTTTGCCCCCCACCCTCCTCCATATCGTTTATCGAAGAAATTTCTTCTTCGTTACAACAGTTTCACGGATAAAAGGCACATCGCGTAAACATGAGAATTGTTGAAGCTTGAAAGACATCGACCGTGAACTGACAGACTGACTGACTCAATGAATGAATGAATGAAAGCGGGCAACCTCACAAGAAAACGTCAATTTCCGTGAGTTTACGCAAAACCTCCATCTTGTTTCCTCTCAGAGCTTTCTAGAAAACGTAATTCATTTCGTGATAATTTTCAAGTTGAGTTATCAACTCCTTTTAATCAAACTTTTAAATCCGTCCGTCGTGAACCGAGTGTAACACAAGCAAAAACGAAAACGTGCCTAATCATTCTTTCAGGTATTAAAAGCTCTCGAGAGCTTTCGTCGTGAATTAATAAAACGATTCCGTAAAAAAAAAATTTTATTCCTCGTTATAAAAAGCGAGTCGAGAACCTCTTGGAAAAGGCATATTCGAAAATGACCGGAATCGATTTCCTGAATTAATTGACCACAAAAAAAGAAAATTGGGAAATCGGTTGTGGTCAAACACTCTGAGCTTTGTTTTGAAAGCTTTAAACTTATTCATTCTCTCAAGCACGTGCCTAAATGGTGCTAGACAACGGAAGCTATATAGATTCACGGTAGAGAACGTAGAGAAGAGTGAAGTGACCACGTTAACTGTTAATAACCGAAAATAACGAGACGGTGCTGGATTGAATAAATTTTTCACCCTTTTCTACTTCTGTAGATTCTCTATGCCCCTCGCCTAACAGCGCACTCTACTAAATACAAGTATTTCATCTGTATAGATAAAAATCATTTCTCAATCAGATAAAGTAAGGTAGGAATCCCAAACCTCTTGACACTTAAGACGACATTTCATACAACAATAATGACGTCCAACTACCGGCCAAAATTTATACTTTCAAAGCCAATTTATAGTTGAATATTATATATATATTACACTTATACTATTATAAAATTTATAAACTTGTATAATACGGGCAGATTGGTGTGTAAACTGTCATTCAATCCGCACTACTGCAGTGAGCGCAAAAAGACTGTACTTGGCGGAGGTAAAATTCGGCTCATTTATACTTTATACTTAAAAATATGCAGACTGTCCCAAAAGTACCCGGAATGATTTTTTGGAATTGGCAACGCGGAATGGCGGACGGACAGGCGTTTAGACCAAAAATTTGTGAGGAATTAAAAAGCTTTGAAAAATCTGTAAAGTGATAATGAATAAATTAATTTAAAAAATCATTCCGGGAACTTTTGGGACAAACCATACACTAGTAGTATGATCTACCACTTGATTACAATATAATAATCGATACAGAATTTATAATATAAAAAACTGAATTTGGTTGTATGAGCTAAATAGTTTTGATTCACGTTACGGGGTGGACAGTTGGTCGATGAACGCCAAGAGCTTTGATTAACGAAACAGTGACGTCCAGAAGAACAAAACGAAGAAGAATCAAACCAGGAGAAGATAATCAAAACAGGAAATAAGACAAAAACAAGAACAACAACAAGGACGACGACAAAAATAAAAATCTGGGGAAAAAAAAGGGAAAGGAAATGATCAAAACACAAATCGAATTTGGATGAAAATTGAGTTGGCCTTTAGACTTCAGATGTCACAACCACTAGCTCGACCTTTTAGCCCCTCACCCACCCTCACTATCATCCCCTAACTCTTCTTAATTTCCTCCATTTCTGAATCTGGGGAAAAAAACAAAAGAGACCGGGGCAAAAAAAAATTCTTATTTTCTCTTTTCATCGCTCTTTCTACCCCCACCAACCCTCTCCTTCATCCCTCTCAACTTTTTAATTGTAACTCGATTCAACAAAAGAGAAGAAAAGCTAAAGAGAGGAGGAGTGGAGGAGGAGAGCCGTAACAAAAAAAATAATTTTGTTAATTGAAAGTTTTTAAGAAGATTTCCCTTAAGGACACAAAAAACCAAACCAAAATCGTTCGGACGACAATTTTCCTCCCAATCCTGTAGAAGAGTAGAAAGAGGAGGAGAGAAGGAAAATGAGGAGAGAGAGAGAGTTGAGTGGTCAACTTTGAAATTAAATTTGATTGGAAATCATTCAGAGAAGTAAAAACTCAAAAAAAAAAATTCGAAATCGTGTAAAGCAAACAAAAGCCACGCACTTAGAAACGGCGGCCATTATTAATGACGTCATTCGAGAGCTTCGGAAATGACGTCTGCCATTTTGAAATCATCCGGACAAATATTAGAAAAAAAATCTAAAAACTTTCTACTCATCATTTGATCCGCTCGGTCGCTTTTCTCGCTCTTCGACGGAAGGAAAAGCGAGGGAAATGGATTTATTCAAAAAAAAAGTCTAAGCTTTCCGGGAAATTCGAAACCCATTTTCCCGAGTTGGAAAAGCGTAAGGGGAAGAAAGGTGGGGGTGGGAGGAAGGTTTTAAATGTCTCTCCCGGGATGTCATAATTAAGATTTTGAGAAAACCGGGATAAAACGAGTAAAAAAAACAACAACTTCCGCTTTCCCCCAGGAACCTCCCAAAAATTTCTTAATTAGTGCGTGGCGGGCCCTTTTTAAAAGCTCTCGGAAAATTTTAAAAGGTGAAGGGGAGGAGGTGGGAGTAAAACCTTTCTCACTCAGAATGGTGGTGTGAAAAAGCGTTTTCCTCCCAAAAACTCATTTAAACGTTACCGTAAGTAATTTCAACCAATTTTTAAGGGAGGAAACAGGAAAAGAGAGAAGATGAGGGAGGAGGCACAACAAAAGAGTTAACCAGGTTGTGAGTGTGGAGGTGAGGAGGGAAATGTCGATTTCAAAGGTGACTTGAATCCTCCAGACCCTATTCATACCTTCGGTAACCTTTGACTGTGGGCCAATTTGCCGAAAAATTATATTCAAATTTACTCTTTCAGAGTATCATCAATTTTCATCATCTCTCTTCCTTCCTTCCTTCCTCTCTATGCCCCATTCCGCCCTTCCTCACTTTCCATTTTTGAATTTTTTGATTTAAATTTCAATTTGAAATTTCAGCATTAAACTTTATTTACTTTCCTCTTCTTCTTTGCATTTTAATTTGTTTTTTGAAATTATGAAAAGAAAACCTTTTTTAAATAAATCGTCCGCCATTTTCTTTTCCGAGAGATTTTTTTTTTAATCAGGTATCGGAAGATGAAAACTAAGACGCAAAATTTTTTTTTTTAATTTAGGTTAGTAGGCTTTGCAAAGATGATGAATGAAAATATCTAACCAGTACAGTCATGGCATGATATTAGGACACTTTCATTGTGTGATGATAACTTAACAAGTGTTAGTCTTGTCTACTCTAAATTTTTACAACAGCTTTCGTAGCAAGAGGCGTAGTGTTGTGGTTAATATTCCAGATTTGGACGTTAGGGTGGAGTCTTCCTTTCGCATCCTGTTGTACCCCCAAAAAAGGATGAAAAACGGGATTATAACCACTACAGCTTTCTTTTAGTTCCAAACAAGTTCCAAGACTATAAAATTTTATCAAACTAACTCCGGTAATAATAATAAAAAATTATAACAAAAGTGCGTGTTTGGACTTGGTTATGAAATTAGGACACCAAGGTCTTGTGATTTTCCGGATTTTCCGCAGGATTGATCAGTCAAGAACTGAATTTTCTTTTATTAAAAGGCTCAGTGTGAGTTCTTAGGAAAAAAATTTTGAGCAGAAATTCAAATTTTTTGTGAATATGGCGGCGATAGAGCTCATTGACCAGAAGCCAAGGACAAAATTGCAAATCCCATTGGCAGATCTCTGTATGTGGTATACAGTTACATAAAACTTGGCCCAAATTATGGGAGAGAGGCGAAAGGGTTTCTTATTAGAACGAGAAAGGAGGTGTTGAGCCATTATAAAGGACGATTCTGACGTCGTTGCTGAACCTCAGGTATACCAAAAAACTAACTGGCAAAGTGGATGGAGAGAGAATTCGTTTTCAGCGATGGGAAAATTTGGAGTTTGAATGAATTTCAACATCACAAGCACGATCTCAGGAACCCCATCAAGATTTAAAGAATTTACAGCCTTCCAGCAAACAGAAAGTCAAAAATTTGAAGGTGTCCTGATTTCGTGACCAGGAATATTCGCCATTTTGTGAAAATCATTTCAAAAACGAGTTCGCCAAGTGAGTAGAAAGTTCAAGATGTTCAAAAGCCACCCTGAGGACTAGAGAAGAAAATTTTTTGCGTTGGAATTTGAAAAGGACGGCTATCATGTGGAAATCGGTTTCAATTTCCCTTTTTTCCTCTTTTCTTTCCTCCCGTCATTGAAATTCATGGAAAATTTTGTCAAAAGAAAGGTGCAATAAAAAAAATAATTCCCGCATAATTCAACTTTCGCTCCGTTCACCTCCAACCCGTTCGTCCGTTCGTTCTTCAACACCCACCACCCGTTTCCCTCTTACTCCCTATCCGACAATATGTTTCACTTAAACTTTCAAATTTATATCTCGCTGACACAGAAAATTTTCCTCCGTCTTCTTTGTTTTCACTTCTTTTTATTTGTCTTTGAGTGTACAGGTAGATTCGCTTTCCAGAAACCGGAAGTGAGTGTTGGATTTTTGCTGGCTGATCTTTTAAACCGTAAGCAAAGGAAATGTCTTAAAGATAGTCTGATCAAAATCTTTTCCTTCACTCACGGGAAACCTTGACCTCTTTAATGAAATTTCTTTTTCCCGGCTTTCCTTCAAATCCTTTTCCAGGAAAAGTTTCAAGTTTTTAACAAGATTTTCCGTCTTTTACCTTCATCTCTCCTCCCCAACATCAGTGGAGGCTGCTTATTCTGGGAATTGTTTTTAATCCTTTTCTTCCTTCCCTCACCCCTGGAATTTGGATCTTTCAATTCCTCACTTTTATTTAACCCTACACTTCGGTTTCCTGACCTCTGATTTTGAAAAATCCGACAGAGATTCTCATGTTACTACCAACCCTTGTATCATCTGCTTGAGCTTTATTAAATCGCGGTTACAGCTGATTCTAGAGCATATCTGATGATGACTCTGCAAACTCAAGACAGGACAGGACATGTATGGGTTAGACCAAAATCGCATCTTGCGATTTTGGTCTAACCCATACATGTCCTGTCCTGTCTTGAGTTTGCAGAGTCATCATCAGATATGCTCTAGAATCAGCTGTAACCGCGACACAATGATCGCCCAGGCTATAGAGGGCGACTTCGACACTACAGGAATGAATTTCGCTGATCACTTCCTTTGATGCTTACTTTCTTCAAACAAGTTTACAGTTTTGTATATTACGGATATAATATTTATAGTATAATACAATATTTCAGCGGGAAGTCTGTAGTGTAGCTGACAAAGTTCCTGACAGCATCAGTTATAGACAAGAGTTTGAATCCTGCTCCCATTTTCTGTTGCATCCAAGGGTCAAAAAAGACCAAAACTCTCATAATATAATAATATAATATTTTAGAAACATACCTCTTAAAATCGGGGTTAAATCATCTTATCTAAAGTCACTACTGCATGTGTTTGGCATAATTTCGCGTAAAAAAAAGGCCGGAAATGAACTTCCTCCCGCGTAAACAAAAAAATTATTTAATAATGACTCCCCCACACCTGTTTCATACCATCACTATATCTAGGATAACAAAGAAAACCCAAAACAACGGCGAAAAGATTCGTTTTAACGGAAACAGAGGTCAGCCAAAGACCGGAAGTAATCCAAAACACAATCCTCACGCACAAATCACGGCGGGGGAAAACCAAAAACCACCATTTTCTAAACGAGCTAAAACAAGACGACCGGAACCACAAATTTAAACAGAGTCTAGATCCCAACCATTGCAAACCAGACGAGAAACGTTCATCCTCACCAAGAAGCCACCAACCACCACAAATCAAAGAGAACGCCAAACGGGAAAGGCGTGCGCCAAAGAGAGAACGCGAGTGGAGGATACAAGAAAAAAGTTTGTTTCAAATAAACGAAAGTAGACCATCTCCTCTCTCTAATTCGTTTTCCTCCTCCACCCTTTCGTCGTTTCCACCTTCTTTTCTTCTTCCAAGGAAAAGCAGTGGGCCTACCGGGGAAAAATGGCGAATAAATGTAAATTTAAACATCGAAACCCATAAAAAAAGAATTTAGTAGAAAATTTAAGTTTGGTTTCGACAGTTACGGCTCCCATACAATTGTGAGTTTATGCCAACAATGAAATTTTTGTAAACCGAATTAAATTCTGACAATTTTCCTTTTTTCCTTTTAAATTCGCCCTGTGCCTGACAGCTTCCTTCCAAAGCGGAGGAGAACAAGAACGAAGAGAAAGAAGAAAGAGGCGGAAGAGGAAATTATAAAGGAAATGGATTTTACAAAATAAAGAAAAATCCTTTCTCTCTTCTATTCACCGTTAAAGGAACAGGATTCATTGCTGAACCATTTTCTACAATCTCTCTCTCCTTCTTGGATTAATTAGATTTTCAGGTTCGAACCTACAACTTTAATTCTGTCTTGCATCAGTGACATTTAGCTTTCCCAATCATCCTCAGTTCACTTATCAACGTTTTCTTCTCATCTATTTCATTGTGTTCGATTTAACAAACTACTGAGTTCCTGTGGTTGTAGTGCTTGCAAACGACACTCAATTTGATGGTAACCGTTCTGTTCAGACCTAAGCCATCGATCCTTTAGACTTGTTTAGATGTTTAGAAGCTTGAATAACGTGTGATATCATGTGTGATAACATTTAACCAATCATAAAGCGCAACTTCTTCATTTTTTTAAGTTGGTATTCCATGTTTAAGAAGTGAATTCGCACTAAAACTGTGCAATACTTATGAAAAAATATTTTATACAAGTATACAGTAATTGCGAAACAAATTGGTTCTAATACTGTTAGGTATTCATGAAATAAACTTCTTGTAAAAGTCTGTAGTATTTATGATAAATTTGAAAAGAAGACAAATACTTACAAAAACTGTGCAGAATTTATGAAATAAGCTTCTTGTACAGGTTAGCCGGATTAAAAAATAAATTTCTTGCAAAAATGTGCAGTATTTATGACCAATATTCTTGTTTTGGCTGTATATGATCAAAAAAAGAAAAATTCGTCCTAAATGTGTGCAGTATTTATGAAACGAATGTTTTACAACAGCGTGCAGTATTTTTGAAATAAGCTTCTTATACAGAATTGAGGTCTTTATAAAATAAATTTCTACAAAAGTGTGCAGTTATAGGTATTTATGATAAATTTTTTCCCCGTGTTTTGCTGCACTTAAAAAAAGAGGACAAATTCTTGCTACTGTGCAACATTTATGAAATAAGCTTCTTGTACACAATGTCTTCTGAAGTAAATATCTTGCAAAAGTATTTCTGACAAATTCCTTTTTATGTTTTGGCTTTATATGATAAAAAAAAGAAAAATTCGTGCTAAATGTGTGCAGTATTTATGAAACGAATTTCTTATAACAGCGTGCAATATATATGAAATAAGCTTCTTGTACAGAATTGCGGGATTAGAAAGTAAATTTCTTGTAAAAAGTGTGCAGTATTTATGACAAATTTTCCTTATGATTTGGCTGTATTTGAGGGAAAAATTTATACTAAAAGTGTGCAGTATTTATGAAAAAAAAATTCATGTAATTATATGGTATTGAATAATATAAATATTCCTCACAAATTTGTGCAAAATTTCTGAAATAGATTTATCCCGAAACCCCATTTCATGCAGTCAGGTCTATGAGTAAAGTGGTTGGTCGAATAGTTGAGTCCAGAAAGTTACACTATACGTCAAGTTATATTATTAAGAATAGTATAAACATACAATAAATACTCTTAAATATGGCACAAATACATTTCAAAAATGATGCACACCAAGAATTGCCCTTTTTCAAAGTGGAGCAAAAATACCGGGAAAAAATTTGACACAAATATTGCACACTTTTGACGAAATTTATTTCATAAATACTGCACAGTTTCAGTTCAAATTCTTTCGTAAATACTGCACACGTGTATATAAAATATTTTCATAAGTATTGCACAGTTTTAGCACGAATTCGCTTCTTAAACAGTGAACACCAACTACAAAGTGGAGAAATGGCCGTTTGTGATTGGACAGATGTGACCTTTGAAACGCAACAAGGTACACATCTTCAGCTTATAACAGACCAGCACTCATGTTATTTATTTATTTATTGTTACAGGCTCCATTCCAACACCAACCACTCTGCATTTCACAATTCTTACAAAAAAAAAGTTTTTCATAAAAAGATCATCGAACTCTTTCTCCAAGCTCCAAGGGGATGCAAAAGGGGGTGGATAGGCGGGTATGAGTTCAAAAATCACAATGAAATCGGTTTTCCCTTCAAAAAAAGCTTTTTGATCCCTTTGACGCAGGCTCAAAGAAACCGGAGAAAAGGTTTCCCGGAGAGATTTCGCTTTCTCTTTTCCCAACTTCCTTTCCCCCAGCATCTGGACCGTAAATATGATCCCTTTCCCTCCCTCCTACCTCCTTCTCTCTTTTAATCCTACAATCTTTTTATTTATTTTTAATCTTTATTTGCCTCTGGCACTGACAACATCTTCATTTCTGGCCAACGATTTTGTCTTCTTTTCCCCTCAAACCTTTTCATGTTCTCATATCCGAGAAACCTTTTTTGTGTTGTCTTCATTTGTGTCCCTTACTATCAGGGAAAAAGGTTTCTTTTGATGTTGGTTGTTTGCTTATGAAAGTTTTGTGATTTTTGGGGGTCATTGGGGTGCAACAGAACTTAATTTGTACTCTTATATACTAAAAAAAGCTGTTTTTTTCTGTTCTGGTTACTTAACGACAGCAATTCTGACACGATTTTAATTCTCTGTTCTCATTTATAGATTTCCTTTAAGAAAAATTCTTGGAACCTTCTAAACACCACCGCATAAAGAAAATTGTTCAGCTTTTCCAAACACAAAGCTCCACAACTAAAAAATGAATTTTAATACATCGTACAAGATAAATTATAAGTTTTTTATCTATTTATACAGTTCACAAATTATATTTTCTACTATTCATAACCAGTTTGTGAGGTTGTATGTATATTGTTAGTCGTTAATGTGAGTGATTGTGGTGTATCATTTGATTCTGCTGATACAATTTGCTGACAGCTCCACTTAAAGACCCCAGGGCTAAAGTAGGGGGTAATATATTATTATTAATATTATTCTCTTCCCAGTCATTAGATATTGGTTCCGGAAATACACAAATTAATTCCACGAATCATTCCGACTCCCTAGGGATCAGGAGTAGCACGCGCCCCGTTAAACATGTTTATGCAACCCGCCAAGCATTTCTTAAATCAAATTTATTTTATCGACTTTCTCCCATCAATATATTGTTATACAATTAATTATAATATAAATATAGTACATACTAAACCGAAATTATTTTTTGTGATGGGTTACTCAATAATCGGCGACTTGTTCAAACGTGCACACGAACGCTCAGTGTGTTTGTGCTTGTTTGTGTTTGCTTCTGTCACCCAATCAGTCAGACTGGTAAGCTGTTAACTACCAATTTCAGCAATTCTTGGGTTTCTTGAAAGGCTTGAGTGTTATATTTTTGTCAAAAAGGTAATATTTGAGTTTTTTTATTGAAAATTAAGTTCCACAAATTTTTGGGGCCCTCTTACAATATATACGGTCCGCCAAAAAATTTTAAAATTAAAATTGGCCCCTTGATTAAAAAAGTTGCTCACCCCTGATGTAGATGATTATTTCTTTATTTAAGCGTTGCTCGATATTGTTTGTCAGTGGCGTAGTCACCGTAGTTACATTGACTTTTATTTATTTGCTGCTGGTGTTAGAAGCAAGCTTTGAGCTAAGGTTTTGTCTCTCAGCTGTCTGTTGGAAGACATTAAGGAATTGTCACACTATGGAGCAGGTATCCAGCAGAATAGACTTCTGTAATTGCTGATATGGAGAAGGTCAAACTGTTTGATGCTGGCATGCAGATAAAATATTACAACGAAAAGCCTGTTGTAGTGTTAAAGTGCTCGACTACAGGAGTTATGGTTGTGAGTTAAATTCCTCCTCCTCTATCCTGCTACACGTGAAACTAAAAAACGGTACTAAAACTAAACCAAACCAAACCAAACTAAACTAATATTATAATTATTAACTATTCCACACCCTCTATCCCTTTTTATCTACCTATCTCTCAAATCATCAGAGAAACTAACTTTTGTTAATCATCTCACCCGCTTTCAGACACCTTTCGACCGGTTTTCATAAGACTTGTGACCTACACTTCCGGATTTTAATTAATTAATAAAATAATTAAAGTTATTAATTAAGTAATAACAATTTAAGTTAATTAAGTTTCGCGTTAATTAAATAAAATTACAAATTTAAATGTCGACTTGTTGAACGAACATAGAAAACGAAAGGAATTGTAGTCACCGGAAATTGAAGGTTTAAAAACGAGCGCAATTAAATTTTATTAAATAATACGATACATGTAGTTTGTATTTATCTTTATCTACATTTTATCTACAATTTCCTTCCCTCGTTTATTTTTTACTATTATTGACTTTCCATTCGGTTTAACCCCTGAGTAAAGAAACTTTCCCCCGGCTTACGTTTCCTTATCTTCAAGTTTGAGTTTGTGTTTCCGGTTTATAGCGTTCGCAAACCATTTCCGGTGAAAGTTACGTTGTAGATACTTTATATAATATATTATTTATACGACTGTATGTATTTGTACGAGTTCTTTTTTGTTTCGAGGAGTGTGGACTAAATAAAATTGTTTTTATGTTAGTGACACCAATCAAACGTGGTCAAGCTTTTGAGGAAGAGAAGTTTGGAAAGGAGACTTCCGTTTCCGGGAATATGGTATCCGGTTTTCTTGGAAAACTGATTTATTTACGAAGTAAATTTTTCCAGTTCGAATTTTATTTCCTTTTCGAGAAACAATTTCCTCTCTCGCGAAAAATTCTTTGACCGGTATCGAAATTGGAGCTTTTTCCTGGAAGTGGATTCCAATTTAACGTTTTAGAAAAGATGAGAAAGCTCGAAACGGAGGAGAGGGGGTTCTAAGAGAGGGAAAAAAACGGAGAAAAGGGCCCAACACAAAAATTTCACCCGAAAATGATAATGAATGAAGTTAAAATAAAAACAAAAATTTTTTATTATTATTTCCCGTCTTTTGTCTTTTCTATTTAGAAACGCGAAGCTTTTGATAGGAAGCTTTTGTTTCGAGAACAATCGATTAATTAGTGAATAATTAATTAATCGGAGGAATGGGAGGAAAATTTTTGTTCTGGAAAAAAGAAATGTGGACAATGGGAGCGGAGGGAATTAGTAAAGTGTACATAGATTTCCCTTGAAAGTGATTTTCTTGTTTGCGTTCGATTTGTCTGATGTTTTAGAAACCTGATTTGATTGTAAGTTGAAATGTAAAGAAAGCAAAAGACGGGGAGAGTAAATATGCTTAAATGATGATGAAAGCAGTTTGGAAATTTCTTTCTCATCAGAAATCATGTTGATTCATCGCTTCAACTGTCTTCATCTTATTATTTTAACCGCCCCATTTGTTTACAAAAAGAAAAAAAATTTTTTTCTCCTCATTAAAAGTGGTTAAGAGTAGAAAGAAAGGAAGACCGATCCTAAAACTTTTTAGCGAATGAGAGACAATGTTTCACCACAAGCAACAGCAATATAAAACCAGGCTTCATCTTTAAAAAATTCTAAGATTATTCAGTCACCAAAGCTCAAAACCAGCGAGACGTTTTAAATGCAAAGAAGGAAAGAGTTCGATTTTGAAATTCATGAGCCGAAACGGGTCATTAAATAACGATCGCCATCTTGGTTTCTTAAAATTTTCGATTTAGCGACGAGCCCCGGCCAAAGTCTCAAAAGCAATGCCAATGTTTGAACAAAGAAAGGATAAAACGGGATTTTATCCGAGCTTTCCCACAAACGACAACATAAGGATTTAATGGTTAATAATCCGCACACGCTGACCTTTTCCTCCTTTCCTCTCCCCGCCCTCGCCTCCTCTACTTCCTCTGTTTCCTATTTTGCTTCTCTTCCTCGCTTCGTTTCCGTAACAACCAATTACGGGAAATCAAATTGTGCAAAAACCCTAGTGGAAAACACGAACTGTTTTTCAATGAGGCAACCAGAGAGATCTTTGAAAGTCAATATTAAAAAACATTTCAACAACAAAAGAGGAAATCGAGGAGAAAAACGAAAATTACGATGAGTAACATTTGAAGAACACAAAAGGGAAAACGAACGCGGGAACCACAATGGGATTTTGGAAATAATGTACGCCGCCATCCCCCACCGCAGTCTTTTCGACTCTTTTGGAGAAAGGTGTTGCCACCTAACGAACGCCACTCTATTCCATGACTCCAAGAAACCGAACACCAAATGACGTCAAAACCGTTCGTTAAACTTGAATTCTTCAGCACTACCAACCGTTCAGTCGGTTTTCTCCGGCCAGAGTGTCCTTCTGTGACGACCCAAGAGTACAATAATAGCTTAACAGGTACTTAATTCCATCACGACGGCTATAACACTAACCAATTATCTGAAATTAGCGTTAGTCACTTCCATAACACACACTCAAATGCACACACACTTGTCTTAGCTTCATCTTTAACACTATGCGGGTAACGTATTTTTACGTTTTTTGTAAAACTCTGTCTCCTACAGCAAAGTATATCCGCCGCCAAATGTTAACGTTAACTACTATTTAGCCCTCAACTTAGAAGTTATGGTCGTGAGTCTGAGCCCTTTCCCATAATTTGTTACCTCAGAGTTGAAAACAAGACTGAAACAAAAGAAATTTCCCTGATCTGTCGATTGTGTTACGCCAGCTAATTGTCAAAGTTTTACAGCCCGTCTTAAGTTCATTTCCGGTTTTCAAATAATTTCATTTAAAGTTTTGTGGACTTTAGCCTCAGTTCAAATCACATACAAGCAAGTTTGTTCGATTATAATAAAAGAGAAGAGAGAATAGAAACCAGGTGACGATTCAGAAATTGCAAACATCACAAAACAAACACGTAACTCACTTCCAGTTGGCAAATAACCTTTGTAACACCTCTACCAAAGTCCTTGACAAAGCCTTCAACGTGTAACTTTATAATTATTTTGCATTCAAGGAAATCGTAACACTGCTGCAGAAACCAGCAAGAAAACAATCGAAATGAACTCAAGGCTGACTTCTAACCCAAAACACGACGCATTAACCCGGAAAAAATCAGTCAGCAATGGTAGCAAAACAAAACTCTTAGATTAATGATAAAAATTAACCTCTCACACACCCTCTACCCTTCTCACCTTTTTCCAACTCCCATTAAAAAAAAGCCGAAAATTTTTCATCTAAAAAGTCCTCGACTTCGCAAACAACTTTCTCCATTCTTTGCGTCAATGAGGAATGGCGAAAGCCTTCGTCTCTTCCACTTCGCGCTCCCTCTCTCTTCAACAAAAAACCTTACAATTTGGCAACACAAAGGAAAAGAAGAATGAGCGGGGGAAGAGAGAAAGAGAAAAAGGAGGAAGAAAAAATGGAAAGACATTCATTCTAATGTCGAAAGCTCTCGCCCCCAAAAAAGAAAGTCAAAAATGAGGAGAAAACAGCAAAAATTTTTGTTCCTTTCTCCCAATAACTTTGCGAAAGCTCCAACTAAAGCCAACGGAAAACGGAATTTTCATACAAATCCAACCGGAAATGAGGAAATCGGAGAAAGACAAAAAAGCTTCCAAATTGTAGGAAGTCACTCTCAAGCAATATTCAAGAGCCTCCTCTCCGACATCCCACCCGCCTCCTCTCTCTCTTGTCTCTCATAACTCCTAAGAGAGAGATAATCTTTTCGCTAATCCTCTCAATCGGGATTAAAACATTTTCACAAATTCGGGTGAAAGCGAATGCAAATCCTAATTCGGCGGAACCAATCCACCTACCTCCTTCCCCTCAAACCTTCCAAAAAACTAAATTTTATGGAGCATTAAAATAAATTTATTCCCTTCCCGGAATCTACGAATGAAAATTTGATTGGTTTGCTTTTCTCCCAAACCCCTCAGCCCTCCGCCCCACGCCTACCCCCACCAAAATGGGCAAATGATAGATGAAACCGAAGAAACCGTTGAGGATCGGGCCACTGATTCGCGCCAAAATTTTTTTCTCTACTTCCGCTCTACGAACAAAAATTTTTATTTCCATCCGGCTCTTCACTCCTTAAACCCTTTGGTCCCTCTCCTACCACTCCCACTCATCCCCGCTATACGATTTACGATCCGGTGTCGTAATTATTGCGCAGTGAAATTTCGTTTCCCCGTTGAAATTTCCCATGAGAATCGTCGCTAGCGAGCTTTTTTGTTGTACCACGAAAGCTTTTCAATGATACAAATGTTCTCCATTCAAGGTTTTTGAACGGTTCTGCGGTAATTACGGTTAAGACGGCTCGTTGAAGGTGGAAAAATATCGAAAGCTTTCTTTCAACTTGAGCTTTCTCTACCAATTCCTCAGCTCCTACTGTTTTAGAGTTTTTCGTTTGTTATACCGCCAACTTTGAAATTGTACCCCAATCGCGTGTTCGCCTAATTTTGGTCTCTTTCATCTTTGATTCTTCCAAAAACTATCCATTCTTTATCTGAATGACGCAAATGTTTCTTCCGGTGAAACAAATATTTTATCAAAGCGGAAATTTATGCACAATTAGCGAAACGGATCCGAGGACAGTGGATAGTTTAAAAGCTCCCCGGAATAATCCGTAAAGTTTCAAATTAAACATTTCCAACTAAATTCTCACCCTCCTCCTCCTCCATTAACTGCCTCCCGAAAGGAAGAAATTCCAAGGATTAAACGGATCGAATGGGGTCTAAAAAGGGAAAACTCAAAATTATTAAAAGGAGAAGAAGAATTTGTTAACGAAAGGACGAATTCCCGGGAAATGACGACAAAGTCAAAATACAAAGAGAGAAAGAGAGAGATGAGGACGCCACTGAAGAGGGAGAGAATGAGCAAACAGAAAACTAAACTTCTTGTTACTCTAGGAGTTATAACGACTGGTAGAAATTTCTAGAAAAAAAGATTCGACCTCACAACTGATCACGAGACGTCATTTTAACGGTCCTTTTGTCTTTGGGTTTATAGTTGTTTGAATTTTTACTTCCGGGTGTCCTACCAGAAATAAATGTGACGACCAGTAGAAGTTAGAAAGAAATTTGTTACCTTCTAGAAGAAGTTCAATCACTCATAGATAGATGGATGAGTAGATATAACAGCAACGGGGATTGAAAGAAGAGTATTTGGGTTACAAAGCATGTGACGCGAGTACAGTGAGTGGATATAGACACCTTTCAGGAAGCTGTAGGAACTAAGAGATCAACAAAAACTAGAAGGAATTTTGGTAAAAGATCAAAATCAAAGCCCTGACGAGTTACAAGCCAAAATAAGGCCTGAAGAGAGATAAGAATAATACAGAGGCCAAAAGAATGGTGTAGCTATAGTCAATTGTCTTCTACTGACCTTAGCTGCAACAAGAACCCAGATTTCTGGTTAAGGCTCTCAACCCAAACATCAAATCTTCAAAAAGAGAGACAAACTAGAAAGCAAACAACCTAGCCAAACAGAATAATCTATCAGTCAAAACCTCACACCAAAAGAAACCTAAAGATTGAGACAAGATCGCTTTAACCTTCGGGCAGCCTAACCACTTCAAAACCTAACATTCATCATGGAGGATTAGAAAGTCCTCAAAATATCTGGATTACGTCTCAACCCAACCCAAAAACCATCTTCCGACTATTTATCCAAAAGCAGATCAAGTCTGAGTCCCTAATCCCACCTCCAAGTCACCGCACACACCATCTGTCATATCACTGAACTCCGTTTCCGGTTTCTAGGAATCAATCTTAACTCATCGGAAAACCGTTTTCCCGGATTTTAATCTACTCCTCCCCTCACCCAGTTTTCATTGGTCCTAACAAGAAGAAAAGCTTTCGGAAAAAGGAAAAATCGATTTTTATTTAGAAAAACTTTATTGCCCCGGGAAAATCCTATTTTTTCCTTTTCCCGGAAAGGATTTCCCGTTAAGATGGAAAATTTTTGGGTTAATCCTCCCTCACGGACGTAAACTCGAAGGGAAAGATATCGCAGGAAGGTTCAAAGCTTACCTCCGAGAATTTTTAACCTCCGGAAAAGACGGAGATGTCACCTTGGAAAAGGAAAGATTTCTTCTTCCTCCCCCACCCCCACCACCACCGGGTTAAAGGATTTCCCGAGGTTTTATTCTAATCTCGAGATGAGACAGTTGGAAATGTCTTCGGATTAGAAAAGTGTCCGGCAGGCAGGTCACGAGAACATCCGTTCTGAAGTGTCTCTCTTCTTTAAAATTTAAATTTTTGTTTGAGAGCTGAGCTTTTACTGAGCTTTTCTCGCGATGTTCACCCTGTTCACCTGTCCCGTGCTATCTTTGTCCTACCCTTTTTCTCTTGTCTTTCTTTCTGGTTTATTTATTTCCTGTCCTTCTCTCTTTTATTTCGGTTCACTGCTCCCAAGTGAAGATATATGCATACCTATGAATGACATATCCGTTGACGTTTTCTATTTGAAAGCTTAACCGATTTTTGGTTTTGTGTTTTTGCTCCAAATAGTTAGAGTTTCTCTGAGTTTCTAAAAGAAGCAAGGCTTCTAGATTTTCGTAAGTGACACAAATTTGAAAACCTCTCATTTTGTACACCAACGCTTTCTGCCAGGTGCTTTAAAGTTCCGACAGTTTCCAAATCTTCAGTTGTGTGCTACATCAATCTGTCACTCATGTTGTTTTACTCACATTCTGCCACCAAGGATATTAAAAAGCTCAAACCCAAAAAGCTCTCTGATAGGAGTAAAGAAGTTTTGAGGAGGAATCAAAGCCTCCAACAAAACTTGTCGACAAACGGCGTGGTCTCCTACACCCACTACATGGAAATCAGATTTAAGGATTAACGCAGAGAACAAAAATAAAAATAAAACCGGAAATGGTCGAGCTTTTGCTATGCCAATCACACAGGCAGTGATACCTTAGTACCTCAAACAGGACTTGAGAGTTTGTATATAAGAAAGAAACCAAAAACATCCTAAACCCCAATTTGACAGACTAGACCAGTTTGAGATAATTTTAAAGCCATTAAGGCCCCAACCAAGCAAAAATAAAAACATGGCGGCTCCAACCATTTGAAAGTGAATAAGAGACCAAGAGGCCCATCAGAGGAACCAAATCCCTTTTCCTCCTCCCAAAGAAAACTTCCGACAAAATCACTCTCTAAAAGGCCCAAATCCTCAGACCTTCACTACTCACAAAAGAAAAGACAAAATGAAATGACCCCCCTGGAAGTTAAAAACAAAAACTTCACGACAATAATTTAATAAGAGAAATAAATAAATAAATAAATAAAAATCTCTCAAGTAAGGTGACTCTCTAATGCCACGCGTAAAACCTTTTTTTCCTGTCAAGTCCTTCAAAGGATTTTCAGGGGAAAAACTCTTGAAAGATGGACGTTTACAAATAACAAGGTGAACGTGCTTTTAAAAAAAAGTTTCAACCCCTTAATCGTCGGATAATAAATAACAAAGACGGTCATCTTTGTCAGGGTTGTACAGGATAGAAGAAAGGTTGAAACCTCTTCCTCCTCCGTCTTTCCCTTCACTCACTATAATGAAGTCGTTTCCCGACAGCAGAAAGGCCGATCCTAATAATTGTTGCAGCTATTAATTGCAACTATTTGTTATTTTATTACATGTTAAAGTTCTTTGTTTTAATTGTTATTATTGCCTCTGGGTAAGGTTTGGGCTGTTGTTGAATTCAGTTAACTCGAAGGGACGTGTGGACGTCACCCGGAAACGTGTTTGTAGTGTGATGACCTTGAGTGAGAAACAATTGACAAAAGGGAAGCGTGAACAAAGGACGGTCAAAGTTCCATCCTGTTGGAATGTAGGAAACATAGATGATTTTCAACTACCAGGACAATTCTATTGGCTTTTAATAAATATATAGCACACACTATATAGTTTTAGTATAATTTTTATACGGTGTCAACGTACTTTAATGGCAGAACAAATAAATCACTACCACCACTGGCTTTGCTACCTAATTTATTAGGACCCAGAACCTAAAACCAAAATAGGTATTACCACCTAACAGCTTCAAATCTATGCCCACACCAAACAGTTTATGGGGCGGATAAAAAGTTGGAAAGAGAATGAACCTAGAAAATCTAAAAAATTGTTTTCACATAAGACTGTAGTGACCAGAAGACGAAGAAATTGATTAAATTTATACCGTTCAGCAACTGAATCTACTTACAGTGGAACTATACAGCCGATAATCTATAAAGCGCACCACCTACCTCACACAAACACCCAAATACTAATGAACCGACTGAATTTAGCGCTAGTCACATCTTCAAACAAACTCAAATGCGCGCGCACCTTGCATAGGTTCATCTTTAGTCCCTTTTAATACTTAGTACTATTCCTTACACTTAGGATCATAACACTGAGGATGTTGAGTGTTATAAGATTCTAACGTATTTGTTCTATTATACTCAAGGAGTCAGTCAAACCTAACTTCACACAACCAGCATGGAGACTAAGCGCAACCTGTTACGAATTAAAATCGATTACCTTATACATTTTATTATCTATTTGCTTCTAAAACAATAAAACCAGCAGCCGAACTCCTGTCGAATTCTCTCCTCCCTCCGTCCCTTTTAAGGAAACCTCATGACCACCATACACAAAATCCATTTTTACATCCGGTTGAGAGGATTAAGCCTTTCAACGGTTTCCTTTCTTCTCAGCTTAGATCAAAACACAATAAAGTAAGAGGAAGGTAGGACTACACAACCTGCAAGACAGGTAGGAGTCTACAAGAACAAACAAGAAAAAGAAAGAAGACGACGACGAAGCAGAAGGATGAGGGAACTAGGAAGTGAAAAAGGGAAGTGGAAGGAAGGAAAGATAGGCTAAGGTCATTTATTTATATTTGGAGCGACGCCAACAGAATCGTAAACTAAACTCCTGTCGTGTTTCTCGACTGGAAACTAAAAAGTTAAAAAGCAAAGGAGAGAGAGAGAAGAGCAGGAGGGACAACAGCGGGGGAAGAGAAAAGTCGGGAATCGCGTTTTGCATCCCAAATTGTTTATTCTTACCTGGAGATTAGGTGGGCAATGATCCAGAAGCTCGAGCATGTGTTTGATGTTCTGCGAATCCTGGATCACGAAATTTAATTCCATGTCGAACTCTCCTCCGACCAGCTGCAAAAATAAAAATAAAATAAATAAATACAACAAAAAACCATTTTCCGGGAGATAAAATAAAAAGCTCCGGCAGCAGCGGCAACAACCGCAATAGCTTTTCCATTCTTCTGGAAAGCTTTTATAACAGTTTAACTCCGCTGTCGGTTTAAAGGATAACAGGAAGTACAATTATCGGGAAAATGAAAACCGGGATCGATTACGCTCGCGTTCATTCGGATAAAAAATTCCGAAATGATGTGGAAGGATGTGTGTGACCTCTCCTTTCCCCACACACCCCCCCATTTTCATCCCTTAAAAAGTTTTTTCTATTTTTTTTACGAGTCTCAAATTTGATTTTGCGGTTATTTACCGCTTCTCGTTCCCATTCGTCAATCTATAAAAAATCCAAACAAATTTTTATTGATTATCATCAAACCAAACAAGGATTTTATTAATCCATAAATTTTTATACCGAACTTTATATTTATTTATCTATTTCGCATTTTGATTCGCTTTTTTTTGGCTTTACTACTATCTACTCCTAGTTTCAATCATTAGGAAGGATTACTATATACTGTACATCTTCTGGTATGTAGTGTCGAGGGTGAGACTAGTGATGAGTTGTCCAGTTAGAGTTGTTCTGATTTTGAGTCGTGATAGCTGTGTGACCACGTCTGGGAGAAGGAGTGAAAAAGAGAAACGTGATACAGTGTGACAAGACTAGAGAAGAGAGTAGATATTTGTGAAAAAGAAAGAGAAAAAGCAACAAAGACAAGAGAGAGAAGAGAGAAGAATTTTGGAAAAGCATAAAGAGAGAATAGAAATAAAATGGACAAAAAGAGAAAAGAAAAACAAAAATAGAGAAAGGAGAAGAAGGAAGAAAATAACCAAAAAGGGGAAAATAAAAAACAAAAAGCAGGAAAAAGAAAAGAAGAAAAGAAAGATAAGGATGAACGTGAAAAAAAGAAAGAAGAAAGAAGGAAAAGAAAACCCCAAAAGGAGGAAAAAGGATCATGAGTAATAAAAAAAAGAAGAAAACGACAGAAATAAAAACGAAGAAAAAAGAAGAAAAGATAAAGGATCAAAAATAAGCAAATAGAAATAAGAGATAGAACATCAAGAAAATCAGAAAAAGAAAGTAAAACAAAGAAAAAGAAGGAAAGGAATAGAGAGGAAGAAAATGGAAGAAAAACTCCTAAAAAGAAGGAAAAGGATCCTAAAAAAAAAAGAAAAAAGAAATAAAGAACGTAGAAAAGGGAAAAGAAGAAACCGAAAGTGAGCAAAAGAAACAGAAGCAGAGAAGGAGAAAGACCAAAAGACGCTGAGCTAAATGAAAAGCTGTGAGAGAGATAGACAGACATACAGAGAAGGAAGGCAAGCGAAAGAAACCAAAAACCCCAAAAACGATGTTCGAACCTTAAACGAGGCATCGGGAGAGGAAAGGCTTCATTAATAATTTCTAGAGAAAGTTACCTTTCACGTTCACTCTCACTCGCTTTCTTCCTACAGTGCACATATCTTTGGCGATATAGCGAAAGGATGGGAAATGGAGGAAAGGGACATGTTTTCACTTTCACCATATCCAATCACAAGGGAAACAAGAAAAACGTAGAGCGGGGGAGGAAAAGAAAAAGGAAAGGAAAACATAAAATGTTTCGTTCGAGTAAGAGATGAAGGAGGTTAAGTGAGTTGAATGTCTTAATTCTCGTTTCTTTTTCAACGGTTTAAGAAACAGCAGAGAGAGAGGAGCGGAATAAGAAATAGGAGAGGTAAGGAGGCAGGGAGAAAGAGGAAAAGGCTAGAAAAGGGTTTTTATATTTTTAAAGGCTCGGGAAATTTTTTTTTGTACAATAATACAACCAACTACTCCCTCTCTCTCTTCCTATTTTCTTTAATAGTGTTCCGGGAAATCGTTTTGAGCTTTTCCCACGATTGGTCCACGTTTGTGTCACGGTTTCCCCAATCAAATATACCGACTAACATCTTGTTCAGCTCAGGAGAGTTACCACAGCTAAATAATCTTACTCAACCAACGACCGCCAAACTTACACAATGTTTTTGCTATGATTTAATTTACACTAGATAATTACGTCACTTTTTGCTACGATTAAAAGTTCGCTCTGATCAGTGAACTTTATACTGAAATTTTTTAAAAGTAACTTCGTCTGGTATGGACGCTCTTTAGACAGTAAAAAATATTTTTGCTCTCATCAATGGTATTTCTTTAACTCAAATTTCATTATGACTACTCTTCTGGGTTTATTTTTGATACCGTTTAGGTTTACTGAGGTGTTTCAGTAACGATATTTTCTAAGCAAACTTTTTTGCTAACGATTTAAATGACAAGCAGTTAATTTTGAGTAGACAAAATTTAATACATTTAACTTTTCTTCCTGAGTAGCTTCGTTTATACCAATCTTTTTAATTTTAGCTATGGTTTAGATTCTCCCAGATGTTTTGTTTCTGCGGTCAATATTTTCCTAATGGTATTTTGTCCCCAAATAACTTTTTGCTACAGTTAAATAACCGACATTTCAGTATAATTAACTTTTCTTTTTAATACCTTCCTTTAGGTCAACTTTTTAGATCTTAGCTATGGTTTAGATCCTTGGTACTCAACAGCAGCCGACCAATCTCTACTGAGTAGCCCAGTGGCCCAGTAGACAATTTGTGAAAGGTCGATTGCTCATTGTTAAGTCTGAATTCTAGAACATAGTACCTGATCAGTATGAAAATGTTCGTGCTGTGCTCAGAAACTGCTAACATTGTTTGCCTCAACATATCTTTATGAGGCAATATACATAAAATACATACAGAAGCAGACTGATAGATTTACATACAGATGATGCCCTGAGGGTGGACTGTATGCGTCGAAAGCCGGACTTGTGAAAGTCGTGTGAGCCAGTCGCAATGGTCATAATGGAAATTTGGTCAGGGAAGGAAAAGACTTGAGTACCAAGGGTTTAGATTAGCTGTAAGGTTTTCTGCCGTTAATATTTTGTAAAATGATCTTTTGTCCTTCTCATTAGATTTCTAGATTCCTCTACGAAAATATTTGCTGAAGCTTAAATATTTCAAGACCATTTTATGCTCTAGTTAAAATTTGCTAGTGGAAACTGCAACCAAAACCAAGGACAAACTTTCGCTCTTAAATAGCGAATTGTGGTCCTTAAATAGCCAAAATATTTGTAGAAATCGAAAGGACAAACGAATTATCATCACCAGATGGCCACCGTCCCGTACCTGGCACCCTAAGAAGGTACACAACTTACGAGTTATCTCGTAGTTAGCAGACAAATCCTTCAAAAAACATACCAAACAAAAGAATGAAAAGAACTAGATAATTGTTCCTAGAGAGACCGCTTGAATCTGACATAGTCAAATTCAAAATGGCTGGATTTCACCTCAATTTCTCGTTGTCGACTCTCCTTTTTTGCTTACTAAATCCCCACCCCCCACTCTACTTTCTCCGAAAAGGTTGTAATTAATAGTCATTTATTCGAATTCGAAGTTTTTAGTTTTCGCATTAATTATTCCGGAGGTTTATGCTCGAATCGAGTGCCAAGGACACCCGTTAGGGGTGGAGGAGCAAAGGAGAGAGAGAGAGAGATTTCTGAAAAATATTTTTCAGAGATGAAAGTGAAAGAGAAAGCTTAGGGCGTGGCGGCGGAATCGGAAAGACAAAGCTCGAGATTATGAGAAAGGAAAAGTTTTTACTCCTTTTAAGAAGTTGCCTTGGGACAAAGTGGAGAAGGAAGGTTTCTTGTCTCTGATTCCGCCTTTTTGGTTCTGTTCCTCCGGAAATAGTGAGTTCCGTGTTGAATGGTTTTGGTTTTGCGGTGAATCGAAGAAGAGAAGAGGAAATCGAAGGGTTAAGAGGAAATCCAGCGGTGATAATTCGTTTGAGTTTTCCATTTTTATACTTTTCCCTCGATTTCCTTCCTAACTCTAGGTAACAAATTCTAACCAACCCCAAAAATGATTTCATCAAATTTTAACGCCAGCAAAAATTATTTTAGACAAATCCAATTAGAAAAAAAGAACCAAATTCTCACTTCACAAGTATTAAAAATAAAACACCTCAATATACCTAAAGCGAAGGAAAGTAATCACAAATAATAATATCAGAGACCAAAACACCATTAACGACAGCAAAAACATTTTATAATAACATAACGACTTCGTATCATTAATCTTTGATCGAATTTTAAAAAAATTTAAATAACAAATTAGCAGGATAAAAGCTACTAATTCTACTAGTCGAGAAAATTTCTCAACCACAGCAAAAATCACTTAACTTACTTAAAATCGATTTCTTCAAAAATTTTCCAGAGAAAACTAGTCGAGAAATCGCTAATACGAACATTTAATAAGAGAGCAAAAAGGTGTCAGAAATATTGATAATAGCAAAAATTATGTTTCAATCCAGTTTCTTTAATACCTTAGGTTCTAAAAATTTGAGAAAGAGACCTCAAGGTTTCTATTATTAGGTAGCTGATCAAGCGCTATTATTTCCACCACAGGCTTCCCTACTGATAGCCAAAATCACGTCAGCAAAGTCTTGATTTTAGTTAGTCTTGATTCCATTTTTTTATTAGTAGATACAACAGGACACGGGAGGAGGATTTGAGCTCAGGATCATAACTTCTATACTCAGGTGCTTAACCCTTTATACTAGGCCTTCCGCTGGGTCGCGGTGTATTTCGAGGTCGTATTCCGGACTGACTTGGATGGGTCAGTCCGGACTGAGGAAGACGACTGCAGGCTAGTGAATGGCTCGTGAGGGAAGAGGCTAGTCCGACTTGTAAATTCGCAGGGTTTAGAAGATCGCAGATGATCTTTAACGCACACCCAAACCTTCTCTCTTAGGATGTCCTCTCAGGGGCTTAGTCCATGCGAGTTCGACATACTCCTCCTCCCCGAAGAAAGGACGGGTACTCATACGAGAAAAGGCCTCCCGCTGAAAAATCTCAACATCACAGTCTCAATAAAGAAACTACTAACCACAGCAAAAAAGTGTTTTAAAAAACTTTGACAACAGCAAAAAACAACACAAGCAAATTTTACTGTCAAAATCTAAGAATTTAGAAACGACTAAGCCTTCCCAAAAAGTCGCTTGAAAATTGACGGTACCAAAGTGCATGAGAGAAATATTTACAACAGCAATAAAGTAAAAATATTTAAATCTCACTCAATCCAAGAAATAATGACAACAGCGAACGTCTATAAAACTTGTTTGTGAGAGAAGTGTTTGTAAAAGCAAACATTTGCTGAAATCGGTCTTCTTCTCCCTTAATCACGAGACCTACTTCCTCCTCGTCACAATCTTCCAAACTTTTGTAATTTTCCAGAGTGAAAGAAGAATAAAAAAAAAAGAAAGGAAAGTGTTAAACTGAAAATTCAAGGCATTTGATAAATGAAGAGAGGAGACGACAGGAGAGAAGAGGAAGAGCTTTCAAGAGGATTAATCATTTTTGGACGCGTATTAAAACTTCACCAATTTGATGACTTTTTTTCGAACGGGGGAAAAAATTCGGAAATTGGAAAACAATCAAAACAAACTTTCAAGAAATTGTGTTTGTGCCCCCTCCCCCAATCAGAATTATGTTCATCCGAAAAAAAATGCGAGCAAGAGAAAACATAATAACAACTCGAACGGCATAAATTTCAATCGGCGAACTGATTCATTAAACCTCTTCACTCGTTCCATTACACAAGATGGCCGAACGCTTAAAGGAAGAAGAAGAGAAAAAGGAATAAAAAAAAAACTTCGTCAGCATTTGAAATGTCGAATCCGGGTCGATAAGAGGTTCCTCGAACGCAGGAAATTACTTGCGAACGGCCATAAATATTTGTGAATTGGAAATTCCCGAATCGAAACGGAAAGAAGATACACTGAATTGTGTTTCCACGTCGACGGGGACCCACACTCACCTATAAATAATAACTCTTTGGCTGGAGAGGAAGGAGGAGGTGGGATTAGGATTTAGTGCATGTGTAGCTCATCGCCAGTTGGTGAATATCTACTCCCAACAGCTCTGTGTACGTAAAAGATGTCATTTCGAAGGGGAACAGATGGTGACAAGACAAAACAAGGAAAACTGTTGGAGGGGAAATTCACTCAGAGAGAAGAACAGAACCATTGAACCAGACTAACAACCGACTGAATTAAAAACCCTAAACTTTTCAGAAACCAATTTCTTTCAGCAAACCGAAAAAGAATTCAAAAAAAAATTTTTTTTAAGATGAAAACTCTCGAGAAGAAAATTCCCGGAAAAGTTTTTCCAACCACGACCCGCACTCGAGGGTTCGTTCACTTTTGTCTTGTAAATTTTTCATCTCCTTTCCTTCTCCTGCTTTAAGCATTCCACCAAACGACCTTATGATACAGAATCTGAGTGTTTTCTACAGTCACAATCAAACTTGACGATTATTAATTGTCTAGTACAGTTGAGGAATCTATGACTCATGGGTTACAAACTAACCCAATAGAACTTAAAAGCCTTAAGCAAATATATTTGATTTTTAAATTCTAGAAAAGTTTTCTTTCTTCTAATCAACTACCACCTGTCTTAAAGACAATAAGTAGTTAATCTAGCTTTTATCTAGGTAACAGACCGGAATGCTAATTCCAGAAATTAGACAAAGGTTAGGATTAAAAATTTTATTAGAGGGATAGAATAGAGCAATAACAAGAATGCAAAAGAAAAGTAGTTAAGTATGAAAAGAGAATAACAACAGCATAAATAATAATAATAAGAATACAAGGTGGGAGGAGTAGTGTAGTGGTTAAGTTCCTGACTTGGACGCAAATGGTCGTGAGTTCGAATCCTCCTCCCGCATCCTGTTATATCCAAAAATTAAGGGCCAAAAACGGGATTAAAGCCACCACCAAAAATAAGAATACAAGAAGAGGACTAGAAATTAGATAAAATATGAACTAGAATGTAATAGAACAGAAAATACAACAGAAGCAAAAGAAGAAAGGCAGAGGAGGAGCGAAAGTTGTGAGACAAAAAGGAAATGTAGCTAATCTAAAACTGTATCTCCCCCAAGGTGTTACCACCAGCGCAGGAACTGCTGTTTTAGTGTTAAAAATATTTCCTCAAAAAATGTTTGGCATGACTAACCTGGAGTAACCCAATAACACAGTTAGTTGGGTTTACCCTTAGAACATGACAATAAATCTAAAAAAAGGTTCACAGTAGCAGTAAAAGTGGTAGAACAGTAAATTCGAAAGAGAGAAAGAAGATAAAGGGAAAATATTAGAGCAGAAAAGACGAAGCAAGGTAGAGGAAGAGTAGAAGAAGTAAATGTTGTAAGACAAGAAAAAAATCTAAATCCTTCTAGAAGATCTTAAAAGTGTAACATCCCCTCCCTCTTTCACCTTTTCACCACCAACCCAGAAACTAATGTTCTAGTGTCAAAAAAAAATTCCTCAAAAAAGGTTTGGCATCACTAATCCAGAGTAACCCAATTATACAGTTAATTGGGTTAACCTTGGAACATGAAAATGACCAGAAAACCCAACACCAAAGAGAGAACAGAGTCAGGTGGACTAAACACCTCTTTAAAACTAATTGAGAAACTAAGAACACTCAAAGAAGTTCAGAACCTGAAGGTCAACATTCTCATCAACCCAATTACCCGTAGATTTGGTGGGACAGAGACCCGTGGACGACTCGGACAAATCTCGTAAAAGACAAAGTAGCCCACGTGTCACATTTCATCCTCCATTAATTTCTCAAAAACGTGTTTTCTCACTCACTCTTTCCACTCCCGTTAAAAGCACATTAAATTTTTACCGGGAAACTCACTCACCGCGATCACATCAATCACTTTCTTTTCTGTCTCCTTTACCCCCTCCCCCGACCACTCCAAAATCTGGAATCACCTGACGTCAAATCCTCCAATTCCAGGAAGGAATCGCTCCAGGAACCAGGTAAACAGAGGATGGTAAAATGGAAAATAACGAGACACGTTTTAAAAGCACTTTGATCGATCCCCCGATCCTCCTCCTTCTTTTGAATGCTTAATCAAGTTCGAGGAAATATCTCACAGCTGACTGAGCGAATGATCTTACCTGACAGTCTTCTAAAAGAGCGGGAACGCGGAAAATAAATCCTTCCATTTGGGAAAATATGAAAAAGGATCCAAAATAGAAGGAGGAGAAGATGAAAGGAGAAAGAAGAGACAGACGAGATGATGAAAGGAAAAATTCTCGACGACTTCCGGTTTGAAATTTTAGGTTCGCGCCCCCCCTACCCCTCATCACCGCCATCTTCTACTCTCGACAACCTGGCAAAAGCTCATTAAAACACAATTTTCCGTCTCGCTACCTCGTTTTAATTATTTTCCTTATCGACGAATTTTATTTTCTAATTTAAATTTTTTTCCCTCCGGTTCGAGATAATTTTAGGCGCGACTCAATCACCCAAGCAGCTTAAATCGTGCGAGAACCTAAATCAAATCGAGAGTAAAACGATCCACACCCCCGATTTATACAAATTCTACTTTTGTTATCACATCAAAAGGTATTTATCAATCAAAACCCATCTCTACTTCCGGTTTTAAAAGCTTCCTAAATGAAAATTTTGACTCGAGAGCCAAATTTCCTAAACTCACAACGATTAAGCATCATTTCAGCTTAACACACACACGACAGCTTTCTTTTTATAAACAGAATAGAAGACCGCAGATGGCTTTGATAGATGAACGAGATATATCTTAATGAATAACGACTCTCCGAGAGCAGCAAAGAGCTTTTTTCATCGGTTTCCCGTTTATCTGGGAGAGGGTGTTCCAAAAGATTTTCTAAAAGCTCTGTAACGTTTTAACCTTTTAATTAATGTTTCCCGCCTTCGTTTCCTCTCTCGCACGCCTTCTTCCGTACATCTCCTCCTTTCGCCGCCTTTTTTGTTAATTACAATTAATTATCTTCCGATGGACTGAAAGCTCCGGCCTAGTTTTTCCAAATAAATTTCCGACTAGACAACAAAATAATTAATGTTCCCCCGAAACGCTTTTCCCGGTTTCCCGCTTTAAATTTTCCCTCAGAAGCTAGTTTGAATAAGTTGTCACCCGTCAATTAGACGGACAGTGTGAAAGCGATCAGCTATTCAAACTTTTCTCGAGAGAACTTTCCCACCAAAATAAAATTGTGACGCGGAACAGACCAGTCTGGAAGCGAAAAGGAAAAGAAATCGATAAGTCCAATACAGAAACCGGAAATTTGTCGACAACAGCAAACACACAAGTTCTTTTTCCTCTAAAGCAAACAACAACAACAAACAGGAAGTCAAGAACCCAAAGCTCTAGGCAAAAGCTCACGATAACCCATAAAAGGAGAGATGTGTCAAAGGACAAAAGAAAAACTGGAGCTTTTACAAAAGGATATTGCAAATTCGGTGAGGAAATCACGCAAAACACCAAAAGCTCAGAGCAGAAAGCTTAAAATAATTAAAAAACCAAAATCAAAGTTTCGAAACCCCGAAATCCAGTCCACAAAAGCGAGATTTTAGTTTGAGCTTTCAACGAAAACCTTTTTCCTCATCCAAGGTTTTGACTCGTTAAAATTCGTCCTCTCGACACCATAATCCATTTAAACAAGATGGTAGAAAGTAGTTTCCACCCGGAAAAACTTTCACAAGGTCAACTGACCATAAAACCTCAACACAGTCACGTCAACCGGTTTCTCTTGGCGGAACCATAGACCTTGGATATGATAACCATAAACAAGATTGAACATGACGAGGGTAAGAAGACAACACCAAGAAAGCTCGACTTATGAAAGAGACTCAAGAAATCTTCTCATGAATGCCCAAATTTTTTCTATTCCACTTCCGGTTGCCGATGTCAAGCTCCAAAATCCCCGCAACCCAGAAAGCTTTCAGGTTTCTCAAATCTCCTGAGTCTAACTAAACCTCCCCAACTGTTAGCGTCAAGCTAACGTCACCCAGGACACCAGCTGTCACATACATCCCTCTTTAACCCCCAAAACCCCGGGGTTATGATCCCATTTCAGAAATCTCTGGAAAAATAGTTTTGAGATACTTTAAAAGCCACATGATTCAATATTCTTCAAAACTACCCTCATCCCCATCCCCCTGGAAAACAGAAGACACAAAAGCTAGTCATCAAAGAATCTGCTCCCCCGTAACCTCTAGGAATATCGTTATGGTAATGTTATGACCGATTTTCGGCGTCTTCTTTCTTTTATTTTGTCTACTCTCTTCTTTTCGATTCTTTTAAAAGCCATCTTTTCCACTTTCATCCCCTCTGCTCCACCTTTCACCCCCTCGGCTATCCTCTTTTATTTCTCTTACAAATTTAACCGAACATAAACAACCGAGTTACGCAATATTCCTTCTTCGATAGAAAATTACGATCTACTTTTTCCTCTCTTTCCTTTTTCTTCTTCCCTTACATCTTCTGGTTTTTCTCTTCCTGTCGGGGAGAAGATATAAAAACACATGACTGCAAGCTTTTCTTACAATTTTTAATAGAGAGGAGAGGGGCGAGAAAAAAGCTGAAAAGGGTTTCAAAGAAGAAAATTAAAAACATTTTGAAGGATTAAGTGGCTTTTAAAGTTTATTTTCTCACTCTCTTCCCAAACCCACCCCCTTCATCCCTCCAACCCCTAGAAAAGAAAATTACTCGACGGTATTCGTTATTTGTTTTGTTTTTCTGATTTCGGAGAGAAAATATTTGAAAAGGTAGAAAGCTCCGAATTTCTGGGTTTAAGAAACCGACGAGATAGTCACGTGACAACACTACAAACCACCCACCAAGAGATCACTTCGAGATCATTATAGTAAAGATCACAGCAGTGAAGGTACAATTTTTTCAGGATGGATTTAATGTAACAACTTCTAACGAAAATGGAGTTGGCCCAGCTAGTTTTATAGATTTATGGGCCCTAAAAAATTTCTACTCAGGCTCAACCCCTACCTGTACTACTATTTACTGATACTAGGGAGAGGGGTCACTCATTGTGGCAAATTCAAGGACAAAACACCACGTTTCAAGAGCTGATTCTCTGATAGAACATCGTCTCAGGTCAAGAGAAACAAACAGGATGGCTAACAAAGGGAACGTGTGACTCGCACAAAAAGCTGAGAAGAGGATTTTGGATTCACCAAGAACAGACGAGGAAGATTCCATCACGGCACCAAAACCCTGGATTTGGTAAAGAAGCAACCCTGAAAGCCGCCATATTGAAGGGATTCAAATTAGAGCCAACGAAGAAGCGAAGGAAATCCTGAATGTAGAGAGAGAATAAGGGACTACTATTTACCAGGACTCTTAGACAACAGGGGGGTGGGGTATCTCTCCCTCTCTAGTATCAGTAGGTAGTAGTAGAGGAACAGGTTGATCTCGAAGATCATTGAGTCCAGGAGAGAGAGATCACTTCCGGTAGGAATCGACTGAAGCACGTAAATAAATCCCATGTTAGTATATAAGTTTCGACTCTTCACCAGTATAGTTCATTCCCTTTCTCTTCTTTCCGTCCTTCCTGGTCCTTTAAATGCGAAAGAAGACGTCTGAGAAAGGTAATAGAAAACTAAACGCAGCGTAACAACAGCCGCTAAAATCTTAAAACTCCAAAAAATCCCAGCTTAAATCCTAAAATTTAACCAGCACTTTAAAAATTATTACCAACACTAATTACACAACGGATCTCACCACTCACTCACTCACTCACTACCCCACCTACAAGATACAACCTCCTCCTCCTCTCTCAGTTCCAATACAAAGCTTCAAAACCCAATTTCAAAATCCGCACATCTCACCACCAAACTGAAAACAGCGAAATCCCACTCAGTGTGCGAACTGTTCCCATCTGTAGACAATGTTAACGGATTCATAAGCTCATTAGTGGGACGAGACGCCTTGGATCCGCGTCTTGTCTCTCGCTTCGCCATCTTTAAGCACTCGATACCTTTTCTCCTTCTTTCCACCATTCAAAAAGTGAATTCTAATAATTACTTCTTCGCTCTTAAGGGTTGAAGGGGTGGAAGAGAAAAGGTAATAAATTTTAGAATAATTAACCCATTAAACCCATTTTATGCTCTTTTATTTTATGCGTCTTATTTAAAAATGCTAATAAAAAATCTTTAAACTCTCCTCCTCCTAAAAGAAAGCGATTCGAGAGATTATCCGAATGAAAGATTTTCAAATTATTCGCAAAGAAAAAGAAAAGGAGCTCGTTCCCCCCTCCCCCACTCACCAAACCTCTTAAGAGGAACACTTATCCAAGGAAGAAAAGAATTTATGATCGGCCAAACCCTCAGCAGTTTCTATAGACAATGAGATTACTATAAGTAAATGAAACTCAGCTAAAGGCTTTAGGGTCTATACCGACAGCGATAATAACGTCAACATGCCTCGTTCTATATACTCCAACGTTCCTTCCTCTACCATTCAAACTGTTATTGTCTTTTCACCAAAGTGCTTCCACTGAAATGTACTTTCTTAAGTCTTCCGCGAATCATTTTGTATGAGTCTGCACAAAGTACAGTGGAACCTCTCAGAACGAGCAATTTATGGCGTAATGATCGACACGTACGTGAGGAATCCTCCGACAGTTTTTGTTCGGCCTGGAACGCATTATCCTATATTTACATTAATTTGTACGGAATAAATTGTTTCGCATAACGAGTAAAACTCCGGAACGAATTAAACTCGTTATGAGAGGTTCCACTGTATATAAATGGATCCATGACCAACGACAGTGCATTAACACGAATCAGTAACTCAAGTGGCTGTCAAAACTAATTTATAGAGTTGAATTGTAAACATCAACAGCATTATTTCAGTGGTACCAACATAACTATTCTACTTCTATTCTAGTAAACGATGGAATTTTTTTTAGATCCAAATTGTCACGAACGATTATATTATAACTTTTATACTGTTGACAGATACCGACTGAATACTTTAAATACAAATCAAAACTGGTGGCCGAGACGTATCGGACTCGACTGCCAATCCAAAGTTCGTGGGTTGGATCCCCATCTGGATAAGAAATTATCTACCCTGTGTTCTCCTGTGCTTTATCTAACTGTTAAAATTTCCTTCAACTCTTTCACAACTATCTTACCCAAAAACCTTCCTCCAAGGCTCACAACTTCAGCAGTATTTTTGCTCGGTCAGTTTAGGAAACTAAAAACAAGTCGATGGTGACCAACCCCCAAAACAAGATTTCACTCAACCAAAACTCAACAGCATAATGGAAAAATTAGGCTAATTACTACCTCAGGAGTTAATCAATCCTAAAACCACTCTCAAAGCGACCATTAATGCCATCTTCCTCTGGTAAGAACACAGCCAAAAATTAAACAGCAAACACCAGAGGAGTGGTTGAAACTAACGTAGTCACTTGGTCCGAAGATGACCTGATCAAAAAAAATTGGCATAAAAACAATTTTGACACCGTGTAATCCCTTGGTACTCAAACTGCGGCCCACCAAGCTCTGTTGAGTGGTCCATTGGTCCAGTGAAAATTTGTGAAAGGTCGATTGCTCATTGTTAAGTCTGAACTATAGTGCCTGACCAGTACGAAATGTTCGTGCTGTGCTCAGAAACTGCTAACATTGTTTGCCTCAATATATCTTTATGAGGCAATATACAGAAAATACATACAGAAACAGACTGACAGATGTACATACAGATGATGTCCTGAGGGTGGACTGTATGCGTCGAAAGCCGGACTCGTAAAAGCGTTGTTTTTTGTAGGCCGTAAGGCTCAATCGCAAAGGTCACAATGGAAATTCGGCCCGGAAATGAATACCAAGGGTGTAATTCATAGACTTGAATTATTTCATTGGTACCAACCTAACCCACTATTCAAACCACAAACGTACATAATATCAGAAAGTCAACCGCCCCATTTTTTGTATATATTCTCACAAATATTTTTCAATAAATTTACTTCCGTTTAAGATTTGTGTCCTTTATCTCATCAACACACTTTAAAACCGGAAATGAACTAACCAAACATTCATACTCAATATATACACAGTATCCCAATCCTTCAGAAAACTTTTTAATCGAGCTTCCTCAACTCATTTTCCAAAGCTCTCAGCGAAAAACTGCGAGATACTCTGCGATTACATTCTACTAATAGCAGGCCTGAGTGAGTAAATAAAAAGAAAGAAAGGAAATTTCGCTTCTGAGTAGAAAATAAAAAAAAGATTTCCCTCGTTCTACAGCAAGGGAGGAAAAAGGAAGAAAAGAAGAGAAAAACAGGAAAAGGAGAGGAAGAAGGAAAAGGAAGAAAAAAGCCTTTTAAGTGGAATTAATATTTACTCAACAAATTTCCTCATACGTAATTCATTTGAAAGTTTGCATAAACAAATAATAAATCTTTTAAGTCAGTGCCGTATTACGTAAACAAAGTGATTTTGAGAAAGTGCGACAACAACAACAAAATAAAATAAGGAAAACAGAATTTTCCAAAAATAACCGGAGAAAAAAAAATGCTCGCGAAAATAAAAATTTCTTCTTCCAAGTTTCAGTCCCAAATAGTTTTCCACATAAAAGGGAAAAAAAGTTTTTGTCACGTGGAAAAAGGTTTTCCTTCTCCTCCTCCTCCATCCTCCATACTTCATCCTCACCTCCCTGGAGACCGAGAGAGAAAAGATGAAAACTCGGATTCTGATTTTTGGAATTGGAATGTGACTCCATCCTCAAACTCCAGCCTCCACTTTCTTCTCTTCGTATCAAACCGGCTACATCAATCTTCATCAGGATCACGTGGGGGGTTGAAAGGCCCATGAAAAGTTCACCCGAGACACGAATAACATTATCGACGTCCAAATAAAAAAAAAACAAGAACGCGGCACGACGTCAGCGTGGTACTGAAACAAAAGCGGTGACGACAGAAAAGCATGTCAAAGCAAACGTCAGCAAAACCCACCCCCAACCCCTAAAACCCAAAAAACAAAAGAATACAAATTAAAGAGAGAAAAGGAGAGACATTCACTGATTGATTGAGTGATTCAGCAAAGTGACTTTATCGCTGTTGTGAGTGTGTGCTGCCCTCGAAACTCGCATTTTTTAATCAAGCCTTTCATCCTTGTCCGTTCTTGTAAGCCCTGACCGTCTTTCCTTCTGTCCCAACAATCTTTCTTCAATTATCTACTCACCGAACGTTTATCTACTGGAAGATTTTAATTCGTTCAGAGAATGTAACTGAAAACATTTCCTCCGTTTTTGTTCGCAACTTCATAAATCCAGTCGGTTTTTTATTTATTGTATTTATCTATCATTTATCTACGAAATATCTGAATAAGTGTCACCCTTCCGAATATTAATTGCTGTTGTGTAATTAATGAATTGGTGTCGGGGAAAAACTTTTTCCGATTCGGTGGCGGGGGACTTTTCCTTCCCTCCACCTTCTTCTTTCTCCTTCTTTTGCTAAACACTCAGGTTTTGATAAATTAATCGGTAAAAGTATCTTTCGCTGTTTTTGACCTCTCCTCTCCCCCAACCGCCCCTTTTCTCATTCATTTCCCTTCGGGTTTTTCCTAACCAAAGACAACAGCAAAAAAAAATTTACAGTGATAATAAATTTTAACGGTAACTCTGAACGGAGAGCCAGAGAACCCGACAGAATTATGATAATTAAGCTTGTACAGGCGGTTTTTGCTGAAAAACGTCACTGCTGTCGGACTAACCCCTTGCACTCAAAAGGTGACTCTCGCTCATTACTAGTCATACTCAGATTTGGTGATTGGTTTTGTTTAGCTTTCTTCGAACTTTTCTTGTTTTTGGTTTTTGTTGTTTGGTTCCTGACTCCTTTTCGAATACTTTTATGACTATAATAATCTAAGTATAACTTTATATTTTCGTACCGAAAGGTAAAATACAGTGTCTTATACAAAATCAGTCAGCAACCATGAACCAGACTGCACTTTTGAGATTATTTCAAACTTAAAAGTCGTGGCAGAAGAAATGATTGTTTTTTCATAAATATTGCACACTCCTGCAAGGAATTCATTTCATAAATACTGCACACTTTGACCAGGAACCTATTTCAAAAATAATGCACACACAGGAGGACTCATTTCATAAATAATGCACAACTTTCCGCTGTTAAAATTTACCCCCAAAAGGAATACAACAGGAGCTTAATCACTCTCGGTCGTTTTGGCGATTTCCATATTTTTATAATATTATAAATCTACATTTATACGATATAATTTTGAGTGACTAAGTAAGAAATTCATAAAATGCTGCACAGAGTCTGAATTGAATGGACTGAACCTCCCGTAGGTGATATCTTGAGGCGTTCAAATCAATTTCTTTGGCCTTGATTTCCGGTTCTTAGCTGATCACAAGTTAACAGTTTAAGACAGCTGACTATAAAAATGAAGGGTATATTCAAATAGAAAAAAATTTCAGCAAGACCAGAAATAATGACAAGAAAATGTGGTATTGATAGGTGGTATGGAAGACAATCCTCCTCTTCCCCTCCCAGGAAAAGCCAGGGATCAGATTTCAAAAATGGTTTTCCAAGCCAAGGAAAATTGTTTACTTTCGATCTTATTTATCTTTTTCAGATTTTTGTCTCGAAACCATTTTTTAAAATAAATTCGAAAAAGAAAAATGGTTTTCTGTTGAAAACTGGTCATGGTTTCAGACAGTTGACGAAATATTTGGAAGAGAAGGGGGGAGTGAGGGGAAAAGAAAATTTCCCAGCGTCCTCTAAAAAGCAAAACAAAATTTCCAATTTATAAATGGCTGTCAAAATTTAGCAACAGCCCCCGAATATAGAGACTTTTAAAATCACAAGTCCACATACCTTTCCTCTCTTCTTGGATGAAACGGAGACTGGAAAAATGGCGTCGGTTCCAGATATTCAGGATTCGAAAGTAAAAAAAAATTCAAGGAAAACGGAAGTGAGAAAATAATAAATTTGAAAACGGGAAACGGCCGCCTTTTCTCGGGAGAATTCAATTTTTTTGAGAGAGAGAGTGGGAAGGAGAAAGAGGAGGTGAAGGAAACATTTGAAAACTTTTCCTCGAGTCAGAACAAATTGAGTCTTGTCTTTGATGAGAAAGAGAGAGAGAACTTCCCGCGCCATGATGGATAATTTAGTTTATCTGTTTTCATCGATTTCCGATCATCGGACGGTTGTCGAGCGGTTGGGCGTCCTCAACGTCCTTGAGATGAATGGATTCTGACAAATCGGTTGAGTTAAAGGAAAATGTGGCGTGAAAATCGTCCGGAGTTAGTGTTGCTTGAGTTTTACCGGCTTTTCCTTCCTCCTCCTCCTTCTCATTTAATATTGGTTTCCTTGGAAAGTTCAGTCCGAAACCAACGACGATTCAATAGAGTGGAAAACTTAAGTTGAGGGCAATGGTACACAGCTCCGACGTAAAATAGCCCCAAAGGCGACGTAAATAGGTCTCGAGGGAGGTCGTTCACATGCGACCCCCTTCACACGAACCATAAACTCGAGCAATAAAGACTTGGAGGCAAGGAGTTGGGATGTTAGGAATGGGTTTCCCAGTTAGAAACCGACGGGAAAACACATTCTCTCAACGACATCAAAACAAGTCAAAAGAAAGTTGGAAATCTGTCTCTCCCAGTCCCCCCTCCTCAGTCTGCCATGAGGAGTCTAAATGCATTTCAAAGATTCCAGACAACAGGAAATAAGAGCCAGAAGAACGTCTGTTGAATGAGATTGACACGCGGTGAAACAGTAAATTCCTCAACTGACGCAACCACATTTCTTCAACGACCTGTGACTCTGATTCTGATGTGAATTCCAACTCATGTTACATCCCTCTACGTCAAATAAATCAAGGGAAACGGAAGTAGAAAGTCAGTTTATCATAGGATTCTGTGGAATGAGGACAAATTTGTTCAAGAGTTAAGTGGGTCGGATTGCTGAAGCACCATCTTTTACTGTTGCTGAAGTTAATATTCAGCTTCACAAAGGAACAAACACGTGTCGAAAAAACTTTCGCGTGGGCCCACAGCCTAAAATTCTACAACATCATTCGGCACCCCAATCCTCTCTTTCCGGTTTGTTTCCATGGCGACTCCTTCCTAATTGGTTGACTTATGTCAATTCGGACAATCGACTTCTACGAATCTCCTTCTTCCTCTCTCACATATCACTTCTCTTGTCCGGTCTTTTGACAACACCACTCGAACCATTTTCTTCTTTTAATCCTCAGATTCCAATCTCAAATTTTCTTTGGTTTCAAAGATAGCGTGACTAACATCTTTAAACCCGACACAACCCCTTCCTTTCCTTCATCCCTTTGAGCGATTGATATTACAGTCATTCATTTACCGGAAGTATAGTTTAAAGAAAAAAATGGTTTTCGAGGTTTTTCCCGATACCAATCCATAAATTCGTGTCTGGATATGAGAGAGGTGGAAGAGGGAGAGGCAGGCAATAAACAACCTTTCCTCTTTCTCCTTTCACTCCTCCTCCTACCACATTTATTTGATGGGTTCCCATTACGTCAAACAAAAAACCGCCATTAAAGGTTTCCGATGATTAATGCTCGATGTCGATATATTTATTCTCAGGTTCTGAACATAACGCTAATCCCAACCGGAAGTAAAATATATATAAGCACGTGTTGGGTTGTGATGTGTTAGTTTAGATGCTGAAAGAAGTAGATCTTTTAACCGGAAGTCGTTTTAATCTATCAAAGATGATGTTAGAGGTTGGTAAGCAACGATTCTTCACCTTAACTCTGTTACAGTCGTACATGAATGAGACCTTTGAGGAGTTGTATCAATTTAGATCTTGATGGCTTTCTAAAGAGCTATAATTGTTGAATCTTAAGAACAAACATCTCTTTTTAAATTTTTGACGATTTGGAACAATTCACTGACCTTTTAAAACTGATTCATCAAAGAGGAACAATTCTGGCAGAAGAGAACATAAAAACATAATGTGTGTTTGTTTGTATGTATGTGCTGTAATAACTCCTGAACGCATGCGCCGATTTGAATCAAATTTCGCGAGCATGTTAACTAAACCCAGACCATAAACACTGTCTGTCACTTTCATTTTAAACTGTCTCTAATTAAAGTTAATTGTTTTTAATCCTCAAGTACCTCGACCATTTTCCTAGCTCCCTTGGTGGCCAACTCTTTCATTAGATCTTCACTTCCGGTACTTACCAACAATTTTTATTTTTCTTTGAGCTCAGTTTAAAAGACTGTAACAGAGTAACGGTGACAGTAACAGTTTTCAAAAGGAACTACCGATTCAAACATCCAAAAACATAAAAAGAGCTTCAGGTTCAATCACAACCAAAGGACTGGAAAGACAACGACAACTGGTCTTTTAAACATAGGTTCTGATTGTCTGCAGATAAATAGATAGAGAGAGAGAAACTCGTCTGCAAGATATTCTCTAATAAGCTGTTGAAAATACGATTTCCCGCGCGCCAAAGGTTTATCGGTTTGTAGCTTTCAAAGGGAGAGGAACACTGCTCACTCTCACTCTCTCTCTGAAACGAACCAGCTCAAAGCTTTCCCGCTTATTTTGTCTTCTTCTTTCCTATATTTCATGCAATTTATTAAAAACAAAAAAATCCAATTTATTTTATTTTAAACTCTTTTTCCTCCTCCTACCACCCCCACACCTCCCTCCCGTCTTTCCTTTCCTCTGTTCTCTCTTTATCCAAACAATTCAAACGTTATAAGATTAGCCTGTTTCCTTTCTTTTAAGGTTTTAAACTTTTTCCTTCCTTTGACGAAGAAAAAACGGAGAGAAGAGGAAGGGTAAAAAAGGGCAAAAAGAAAATCATTTTACATGGCAACAAATAAAAATCTGTTTCTGACGTTTTTATTGTAATTCCTGTTGAGAGCTTGGCAGAAGGTTAAAACACATGCTACAGGAGGTGGTTAAACAAAACCCGGAAGTTGTTGGAATAAATTTTTTGACTTTCTTACAAAACTCCAAATAGAGTCTTCACAACACCAATTTACGACAGGAAAAGGTTCAAACAATAAAAAAAGACAGCCGAACAAAGACAAAACACTATTCAAGTCAGAGTTTTGGGAGGGAGAAACAAGCGAAAACTCAAAACAAAGTTAAAGGAAACTTGTCAGGAAAAAAGGAGGAGAAGAATGGAAGTCGATAAAAGGAAAGTCCACCACATAATGGAAAACAAGAGGCGAAGTACACGGTGGAGGAGACAGAGAACAACAGGAGACCACGTGACAATGGAGACTTTCACAAAACAGTTTAAATTCGATTTAATCTCGCGGTTTCTACATTCGCAATTTATGGCGCTTTAACTTACCGCATCGCGACACAATTTATGACTAACTTGAGCCTGGCATGGATTCGGATGTTCTTTATCTTCGGTTAATAGCGATTACGGTGAAGGGGAGGCCGAAGGGGATTCAATTAGTTACCCAAGATTTTCCACAGCTTAAATGAGGGAAAACAAACTTTCTCACAAGCTACCAACTTTCTACAGTAATTAACCGGAGAAAATTCGATTACTATAAAAAGTAATAAGGGGAAACTTTTCTGTTTCTCAAATTTTTAGAGAAAAGCACAAAAACAAAAATCAGAACCGGTTCAACGGACGTCACACTCAAGATGATGAGTTATGAGTAGTCCAAGACAATCTTATCTCGAGAAGAAAGCTCCCATCGTCGGAAGGGAGGATGGAAGGAAGAAGATCTCAACCAAGACACAAAATGGTTCACTCCGGAACTAAAGGAAACGGAAGAACTTTTCCGATAACGGAATCCCGGAAGACACAGCTAATGCTGGGCTAATATTAATGCAGTGATGTAGAAATATGCCAAAACAAAAGACAATTTAGTTGAATGAGATTCTTCCTACATCTTGATCTTCGACATCCTTTCTTCATTAAACAGATACTTAGAAAGGACAGTTGAAGGAGGAAGGAACAAGAAGTCCGGAGGAATGGAAAAGCCGCCTAATTAAATATCAGTTTCCTGTGTGCATTCGTGTCAAAAATTAGGAACCAAGAGGTTGTAAAAGGTTTAGGGCGGTGTCACTACCAAATAAAGATGGTCTCCCGTTAATTTCATAAATACTGCACAACTGAACACAGACTTCATTTCATACTGTCATGAAATTCCCATTAAAAGAAACCTACACTAGTTAGGAAATTCATTTCCCATTTGACCCACACTTCCACTCATTCCATAAATACTGCACACCTTCCTGAATGATTTGTTTCAAAACTAACACAAACGTACTAGAAATAAAATCAAATTTCATAAATAATGCACATCTCCATTATGATGTTAGACTACAACCAGGTTTTCGAAAGCTCTTAAAAACTTCAAAATTTATCAGAAGAGATTTTTTTGAGAAAATGTCCTTCCTCAAGCAACAGAATCTGACAAAAAGGAAGAAGAAGAGGGGGGGGAGAGATTCTTGTTCTTCTCTTCTCAAAAACAAATCGCAAATTTCCATCTTCGGGGCTGATTTTGAAGGAAGGTTTAAGAAGCTGACGTTCGTTTCTGACTCCAGTTCATATTTTACTTTTTGGTTTCCTACAGCATGAAAGTTGAATTATCAGCGAGATAAAAAAATTTATTTTGTTTAACCGGATAAAAACATAAGACAGCCTCAACATTAGAAATTTCCAAATTCATAAGAAAAGCCGTAGACAAACCAAGAAAACGACAGGAAATTTGGGAAACGTCTTCAAAGCTTTCCCGCAGTGACAAACAATCGGTTCGCTCGGATGTGGCGAACTTTCACTCAAAATAAATTTGTCTTCTCGGTCGTCGAGTGACAGTACTCCGGAAATACATAATTCAAAAACAAGGTCTTCAAGTTATTAATTACGTTACCACTCGGAAGTGAAAAGTTTGAAACTGTCAAACTTAGTTTGATCTTAACAACATCTTCGGGAAGAGAAATTGCAAAAAGAAAAAGCTTCCACTTTGACGTCACAACGTGTCCCCTTTGAGTCAGCTAACAAACACAAACCTTTGTTCAGTCCCTAGACAATTTACGGTTCATAATTCGAATTTGAATAATGGAAACGGAAGTACTTGCAAAACCCTCAGACTCATTACAAAACTTCCAAGCGATTTTTCTTCTAAAAAATTAAAGATGAACCCCTTCACTCAAGCACTTCACTTAAGCAAAGCTCAAACTTCTAATTTGGGAGAAAACATTAAAACACGAAATTTAATTTGGCTTTGCGACAGGTTCTTCAGGTACTTCAATTACAGATTTAAGGTAAAGTTTTATCCTTTTACGGGTGAATAACGATGACTTCTGTTTTAGAAAGCTCGTTGAATTAAATAAATCTGAAAACCAGTTTTCGCGGTTTTTTTCCTTTCTGCGACGTGAATACGGAATTCCAAATATTCAGGAAACTGAACAGGGACGGAGAAAGGGGGCGAAGAGGAAGAAACCCGACAATGAACCCATTATGAATCCGTGGAACCCAAAATATTTCAACGGAACCTTTAATTAAGAAAGTCTTTTAATTAAATAGAATTTGAATTTTGGTTAAAAATAGTTTGAACGGTTGCTAGACGGGAGATTGTAGAACGTGTAGAAGAGAGAGAGAGAGAAAGGCAGGAAGGAAGGAAGGAAGGAAAGAAGTTGAAATCGGGTTTCTGTTTATTTCTAAGTGTGGGCGGGCGGAAGTGACAGCTTTTGGCACGCTTTAACTCGGAAGATGGTGAATCGAACACGTGGAATTTACTCTCTCGCGAAATGCCAGATAGAATTCTTAGAATTTTGCACGTGCCGACGTTTTTTAGACATTAATAACTCGAAAGTTTAAATTCAAGCTCTTTTCTCTCCGTTTCTTCCAGACAATCATTGAATCAATCAATCGTTTCTCCAATCAGTGTTACCAATTACAAAATAAATAATTTCGACAACTGTTGGCAACCTAACACTCGGTTTTATTATGCCACCGTAACGTTACTAGTCACTAGTACACAAATCAATGAGCAATTTGGTGACGCGAGGCTTACAAAATTAATCCAGCAGGACCAGGAAAGAGAGAAAGAGTGAGGATTTGATGTATGATTGCTTACCTTGTGTTTGTGTTTGCTTAACCAAATTACGGTTAGCGTGAGCAAACTTCTTCGAGGGGCTAAAAGCGAGAAATCCAAAGTTTTGCATTCGTACATAAAGCCCGCTAATGAAAATTCAAAATTAAAATTAAAGCAGCAGAGAATGTGAACCTCTTCCTTTCATTAAAATTTTAAAAATAGTTCTTGACGTCTCCCCCCTCACTCCAGCTACTGGAACAAAGTCTGGAAATCCATTTTACAACGGCGCCGTCCAACAATTATTGCAAAATACCGCGTTTCAAAGCTTTCAAGAATCCCCCCCAACCACCCACTCCTCACTACTTCCAACAAGAACAGGAATGAAAAATGAACTTTCACACAGAACAAAAACAAAATTACCGGTTGTTCCGATAATGAAAAATGTCAGTCAAGAAGACCGAAAGTAAAAAAAAGCTGATGAAAAAGCGAAGGAGAAAGAACAACAACAACAGCGAAAAGCTCAACCCAGATGAAACCCTCTCCATCTTCAAAGGATGGTGTCGCCGTAAAACCGGAAGTTATGACAAACCACGTGAATACTCCATCCAAAGTAAATCCAAGAGTTCTAGAGCTTTTAAAAGCTTTCGATCTAAACCTATGAGCTTCCGGTTTCATAAAAGCTTTTTTTCAGGTTATAAAAGAGTTTAATAAAACTCAGGTTTCATTCCCGAGAGCGTATTAAGGAAACCACACGTGAGAAAAGCAGGGAGGAAAAAAAAGCTCAGATTTTCATTTTCTCTTTCACTCACCCCTTATCCATCCTGTTTTTCATCCCCCAAAACAAAGAAAAAGCGAATTTACATTGGAGTTGAAACATCGGGAGTATTTCCGGATTAAATTTTTAAAAAAAGGGAAAAGAAAGAGAAAAAGGAAAAAAAAATTTGGGAAAAGAAAACTGAGTCTGACAGTTGAAGGGGAAAAGAAAAAAAATTCAAAATTAATGTCGAACGTCAGATAATTAAACTTAACGGGGGAAGAAGAACAAGAAGAGGAAGAAAGAGAAAGAAAAGGAAGGAAAAGTAAAAAAGAAAAGCTCGGTGCAAGAAAAATCCAACTTCTCCTTCTCCTTGATTTAAAACTTTTTCGAAAGCTTTTTTAAAGAAAGCTTTTCTCTCTCAAGACTTCGATACCAATGGTCGCTAGTTTATTGCTATCAAACCTTTTCCATTTCTTCTCCTTCCTCTCTTTTTTTGGAAAACTCAAAATCACAACCTGAAACTTTTAATGTTACTGATGTTATTCTTTCGGCCATACAAAAAGCCTACAGACTTTCTTAAACTGTAGCCTTAAGACGGATACTAAAATTATTTTGGTCGAAAGTCATAGCCAATGAAGATCTTTGGAAAACAACACAAGAAGAAAGAGTAGATATCCACATCCGGGGGCGGAAGTGGAAATGGATCGGCCACACCTTAAAGAAGGACAGACCTAAGGCATCGTGGAGAAGGTCCGTGGAACAGGAGGCGAATGGGAAGTCCTGAGGACAGCTGATAGCCCTCGCTCAAAATAGGATACGTTGGCGCAATTTCATTGGGGCCCTATACTCTGTGAAAGAGTGACAGGATAGTAAGGCAAAGTAAGGATTAGAGACGTTCTGCTCATGTCGAAAGCTTCAGTCGAGACTAAACTCATTGAATTTATTGAGTCCTCTGGTCGAAGTGTGCATTACTAATGAAATGACCTATTAATTGAAATGTGTGAAACCCATTCAATGAAAATTTAGTACGAGTATGTGATACTTAAGAAACGAATTCTGGATAAAACTGTGCAGTATTTATGAAAGAAACTACTCCAGCACAAGTGTAAGACCCATACCATGTGCATCACTTTGGAACGAGTTCTTAATACAAGTGTGCAATATTTATGAAAGAGACATCTTTCAATGACCTCTTCATGAAAATGAAAATGGTGCAAAACCCATTGAAAGAAAATCTAGTAATTTAATTGTATACTTAGTTCTTAATAGAAGTGTGCAATATTTATGAAAGAGACACCTTTTAATAGTGTGTATTACTTATGAAATGACCTATTAATTGAAATGTGGAAAACTCATCAATGAAAACTTAATAAGAGTGTGTTATACTGAAGAAACTAATTCTGAATAAAACTGTGCAGTATTTATGAAACCAACCATTCCCGCACAAGTGTAACATGGAGTGTAAGCTACACTACATTTGAAAGAACCCATAAGCGTCCATTACAATGGAATGCGGTTGTAATAGAATTTTGCAGTATTTACAAAAAAGGCTCTTTCAATAGTGTGCATTATTAATGAAATGACTTATTTATTGAAATGTGCGAAACCTATTAAAGAAAAATTAGCGACAGTGAGTAATACTTAAGAAACGAACTCTGAATAAAACTGTGCAATATTTATGAAAGAAACTATTCCAGTAAAGTGTAACACAGAATCTGGGCTTCATTACTTTCGAAACAACCCATAAAGGAATTCGTTCCAAATAGAAGCGTGTTATGCAAGAGACATTCTTCAATAGTGTGCATTATTTATGAAATAAACTCTTCATTAAAATGAAGCTTTGAAAATGGGCACCGAGTAAAATTCTTTTATTTGTCCAAAAATTTGACTCGAGAGGTGTAACAGTAAAAAAATCTTAAGACAGTGAGAGGAGTGTTGTCTTTGGTTCTTTGGATTCTTCAGGTGACAACAACTTGCTCATAAATAAAGATTCCAGAACTTTCACAAGTCCTTCCTCTGTTGCCTTTTTGTTTTATTGCCTCTCCATACTAAGACACGTGATCCGCCCACGACCACCTCTTTGTCTTTACAACCACATTCGGCGATGACATAAACAGATAAAAAAAAATCTCCACGATGCAGAGAACTAAGTTATTATCCTCGACCGTTTGGAAAAATTTATTACACGACACTGACATTTTTTCCAGAGAGTTTTCCACTTTCCCTACAGAAAAAAGAAAGAAAAAAACACTCCATTCGACTCTCCAACAACCTCCAGAGGGAGGAACTCGAAACAAAATGGAAAGAAAGCTCCGACTTGTGTCCTCGTTTAATCCTTTTTTTTATTGCTCGTGTAGGAGAAAATTTAGAAACCTGCGGCGTCATTTGACTCGTCATTAACCTCCTTTCACCCCCACTACCCAAAATCCTACAAAATGAACTCGAACAACCAAAAAAAATTTTTTTTATTTCCTCCACTTAAACGATAAAAAGCTCTAAAACCATAAAAGAGGGCCCCGGCTCACTGACACGCCCAACGACCGTCATATATTCCTCTCGAAATTAAATGGCGGAGCAATTTAATTAAATTGAATCAAGAAAAGAACATTTTTTGGAGGAGGCCAACCGTAACGCGAAAAAGGCCTCTTAGGAGGTGAGTTACCCAGGCTGGAGGAAGGGAACAACAGCCCACTGGGCCATTAACTCCAAGAATAATAATTTTCCCGCCAAAAAAGTAATTTAAAAAAAAATTTTAGAGAAGAACCCTCATAGTTTCCTTCATTACATATTAATTAGCTGCGAATACTTAATTTCGTGTCGAGTTAATTAACTAACGAACTAATCATCCCATTTAGATTCTTTTTTGTGATGAAACTTGATCAAAAATCGATTGGGTCATTTTGATCAGATTTGGGGGTGTTTTGTATTCAACCTCTGAAACCTTCAGAAAGGATTTTGTTAAGCTACAAAAATTATTTGGTTTTGGACCACTTTGGACACTTTTACTAATTTTTTCTTGAATAAGTTTCGCACACTTCAATAACTACGTCACTTCATAAATAATAGATACTTCATTGAAGGTTCCATTAAAATTTTCACTCATTTCATAAATATTGCACACTTCTCTTAAGAACTAAGAAGAGAAATTAATTTTTAAATTTTCTTTCAATGGGTTTTGTACATTTTCATGAGGAGATCAAGTCTTAGTCCTGTCTTAGTGTTTGATTTGAAAACCCAACCTTACGAAAAAACAATTTAAGTAACACATACAGTAACAGTTAACCAGTAACAATTCCAAGACAGTGAATTTTGAAATAAAAATCTTATTAACACTAAAACTCACGACAACAGTCAGAATAAATCAAAGCAGGCATCTTTGGGTCAGTTTACTTAATCTCCATACATACCTGAAACAAGAAAAAGGACAAAAATTACCAAAAAAAATCAGGTCTTAATTTACAAACTACAAACACACTACTCAAACTTCCCATTTTTATTTAAAAATAAAATAAAACACTTTGATTTAAAATACAGTATACACAGTTTTAAAAATCACTGGAAACCACACCACTGTGAACATCTTCAGCAGACTGAAGCCTAATGCCACGCAAATTTACTTTTATACCTGACTAGGCATCGTAGATGGAGCCACAATAGTTCGTGGAGTTAGAAATGGTGACAATATTCTTCATATTTGTAAACAAAATTACGTCACTGAAATTCTAAGGGTGTTGTAGTAACTATACAGCCTCCAAACATTTGTAATAGGACACTGAAAGAGTTTATCTTCGGTTATAGTTTGGTTGAACTGTACGTTGTGGTGAAGGCTCAAAGCTAATGTCAACTTATCCAGATGTACTGGACCTCTGGTGTTCACTATTACTTAACACCCACACACCTCGACCATTTACTACACATCCAATCAGTTCAAAGAAAAGTTTTTGGACACTACATTTGATGAAACCCATTTTGTGCGTCACCACTCTTCAATAATAAAGGTCAACAACCCTAAACGCTTCAAACGTTTAATATAAAACCAAATTTGGAAGTGAGTGAAAGCTTTCAGAAGGGATACTACGATTGGAGGTGGTTATTGACACGACGACAAATGAACACGTTCAATATATATGATGTAAAGTCCAAGTGAGGCCCGTCCAACAGCCTAACACATGTTTGTGTGCAGTACAAACCTAAAAATTATCCTGAAGAAATCTGTCGGTAACACATTTCGACAGAATTCAAATGGATGTAGTATTGGAAATGTTTTAAATAACCGGAAATGAATTAACTCAGTCGCAAAAGCTTCCAAACACTAATCACTATCACAAAAATCGAGTGGCTTTAGTAAAGTACCTCTGCTCTGGAACTGGAGACCTCTGTCAAACTCTGTAAAAGATTCAAGTCGAAAATTTTATTCCTTCACTGTCACGTTCCCCGACGACCGTCTTTACTGTCACCTTCCGAACGTCTCTTCAATTTTAAATCAGGCTCCCAATTAATATTAAAAATTAATCTTCCAACTTTAATTAATGGAAACTGAAAGAAGATCGAAAGCAACGTAACGTAGCACAAACTTCGTTAAAAATTTCAACCGAAAACCTCAACGCTTTCGAAGGAAGAAGCTTTCTTTCCTCTTCCTCACTCGAAAATTCTTGAAAACGTTTTACCCACCTCCCTCACCGATCCCTGTGGTCCAAAGCGACTTCGTTCCATCCTCCCAACCACTCTCCTACCTCTCCACCTCCATTTCCTTCTCCGATTCATAATCACAATTAAAAATTCAAGAAACCGAGAAAGAAAACCCCGAAAACAAAATTCGATTCCGAACGCAAATTAAAAGCTTTTGCATGTTCTTCGGGGAAAATGATTCTCTCCCCGTTCGCTCGCTCGTTCGCCTGTTCCTTCGTCTTCCTCCCTCAGAAACCGGGGAAACAATAGCGGTGTGCAACAAGATCCGTTATCTTCCAAAATGAGCTTACTTCCGTTCGTTCGATCGTTGATGCGGAAAACTAGAAAAAGCTTCTCGATGGTTTCCCGTTCGGACGTGATGATTCAAGGCCTATTGGAAAAATATTTCTTTAAGGTAATTAAGGTCGTCGAGGAAAGTACACAAAAACCAAAGAAAACAATTCGCGGAAGGTTGGGAAGAAGGACAGGGGATGATGGGAAGAAGGAAGGAAGAGAGGGAGGAAGGATATAAATTCAATCATCGTGTTAAAGAGGTGATGAGGAAAAGGAGAAAGGAGGAGAAGGTCGAACGCTTTTCCAACGAAGTTAAATCTAATAACCTTTGTTGATTACGGAACTAACGGTTTATTTTGACTTCGAACGTCACCTTTCCTAACTCCAAACTTTTTTTTCCCTCTCTCTCTCTCTCTCTCTCTCTTCTTTCCAATAACTTCGGTCAAATCACCTTCCACCTCTCATTCACTCCCCATCCTTCTCCAGCGTCTCCTTTACTTTCTTTTTTTTGTCATTTATTTCCCGAGGGATATAATTAAGAAACTTGTCACGTCTTGTCTGAAATGAAACGAACGGCCCCAAGTTCAAAGAATATTATTCTTCGGGTTTTGAATACCGGAAATTCTCGACTTTCCCCGTTTAAAAAAAGACTCGGAGGAAGGAAAACCGGTGATGTGGATAGTGCGAAAACCGTTTCCCGGGTGAGAGTTCCCTTTTACGCCCTCACATCAAAGGAAATGAAAAAGCCTTTTTTTAAAATAAAATTTGGGGTTTCGAGATAATTTCAAAAGTTCCTTCACGTTCGCTCGTCACCATCGCCTCTCTGCTGTTGTAATCGTCGTGGTGGTGGCAGCGGCCCTAAAGCGAAACACACGCCCGACGAAATTTGTTTGTCGCAATTTGAATTTTCTACATCAAACAAACGAAGTCGAAACTTTTGTGTGTTAAACACTTTCCAACTCGTGTCGCAGCCTCATGGTATCTCTTTTATCTCCCCACCTTTGTCAGATTTTTTTATTATTCGCCCTCTGTAAGCTTTCGTCATTCCAGAGACTTGAATTTACAGAGAAGCTTGAAGGCGGTATTCGTTTCAAAAGAGAAAAGCTACAAACATAATCTCGTTTCGAAGTTTTACGTTCACAAAATCACAGCACAGCACGTGACATTAAAAACTGCAAAGGGAATCCTCTGCAGCGCCGAGTTTCTCTGTCAATTTCTCTCTTTCAATCCTCTTAGGCTTACAACTTAAACGAGAATGTGAAAGACAACAAACTTTCAACCTAAATTTACTTTCCAAAGTCGAAGGCATTTTTCCCCACATCCCTACAGAAGAAGAAGTAAAAACCAACAGCAATTCTAACCAAATGAAGATTGAAGGTTTCTCAAGGGACAACCCCCACACAAAAGAAACCGACATTCATCCTCCTGGTGTGTAAACCTGTCACCAACCACACAAGTTAAATAAATTCCTCAAGACCACACGGGGATGTTACGACGAACAGTTATCGGGAATAGAGGTTTAAGGGATGGGAAATTTATACAAAACAAAACTACCCCCCCATTGCCATCCCCCACCTCTCCGGGAAACTTCCATGTTGATTTTAGCCTAATTAATGCTAATTATGCTATTTTGTAATATCAACCGAGAAACTCTTACCAACTTCTGGGTATTCGACCTCCAGTCTCCGCCCCTGCTCCCCCGCCACCACTACTTTCAAAACAAACGCACAAATACGAAATTATCCGACGAAGCAAAAAATAAATAAACAAACAAACCTTCCAAACAAACTTGTTCCTTTCCTTTCCTTTCCTTTCCTCTCCTGAACCTCCTTATCTCACCTCTTCTTCCTCCTCCTCCATCTTGGGTTTGTTATCAAACTTTTTCATTTTTCAAAATCAGAAATTGCAAAAGCAGGAAGTTTCAGTACCAATTGGAAAATTTTTTTTTTCTTTCTCCCGGAAAAAGGAAATTTTCCGACACACATCCTTTTTCCCCTAATCAAATATTCTGGGAAGGTTTGTAAAAAGGAGGAGGAAAAGGAAAAACTTTCTACCCACGCAATTTTCCAAGTACTTCTTTTTCACTTTTTCCTCATCCTACCCACCTTCGACCCCCTGCCTCCCATCCCTCCCCCCGGCTCCTCTTTTTTTCTAAATTTTCTTCTTGATTTATAACCAGGAAGTAGGTTTCGATTTTTCCCTCCACCTCTAACTCCATCTTCTTCTTCCTTTTCTCGAATAAAAGCTTTCGATCCTTTCAATTGAAGACCGACAATTCGAAAATAAATTTCTTTTTGATTTCTCTTTGAGCGTGGACTTAAAACAATTTATAAAATTATACTTTGAACTTAATTTTAAGTCTTTCCACACTTAAACGCTTCCTCTATCGCCCAAATTAAATTTAACAACCTTTCAAAAACCTTTAATTAGAAAGTTTGTTACTATAACAATTAGTAAGCTGATACTAAGGTGTCTTTCAGTTGTGTGCTGGGAGATATTTGAAGCTATAACTACTAATTTTAGCATTGCTGTTGTGTTAGCTGTTAATTGGGGAGAGTGGTTCCGCTTTGGTTTTTCTGTTCTCTGTATTTTTGGGGCTTAATAAAAGAGAAGAGGTTTCAGACAACTCTCCTCGATGGACCTGACAGGCAATAATATGTATGATTTGATCTCAAAAGATATTCTTGACAAAAGACGGTCATCGAGGAGGGTTGAATCATTCATTCTGCATTCCCGGAAATCCATTCCACCACTCAAGTCAAAATAGTTTTATTGAAATTTATACAGATCGGTTGTCGTACCTGGAAACTTAATGAAACGATCCCTAACTTGAACATAGAACACAACATACAAGGACTATCAGACTCAGTAGAGAAGTAGTAAATCTTCCAGACCTTCTGCCGACGAGCGCAACAAGAACAAGATTCAAGAAGAGAACAGAACAAGAATGGTCTTCACTGGCGGGTTTTCTGGAACCTAAACAGCAGTATTGGACTAAAGTAAAGAAAAAAGTCTTCGGGAGAAGTCTGTTGTTAACCAGCATACAGATCGGTTGTCGTATCTGTCTAATAGTTTAAGTCCTTGGTACTCAAGCTTTTTCCTTATCGGGCCAAATTTGCATTGTAAACATTGCGACTGGGCCACACGACTTACCAAAAAAGGCTACAAGTCCGGCTTTCGACGCATACAGTCCACCCTCAGGACATCATCTGTATGTATTTCTGTATATTGTCTCATAAAATATATGTTTAAGCAAGCAATGTTAGTAGTTTTGGGCACAAGTCCGAACATTTCCGTACTAGTCAGGCACTATGTTCCGGAATTCAGACTTAACAATGAGCAATCGACCTTTCACAAGTTCTCTACTGAGCCACTGGGTCACTCTGTAGAGCTTGGTGGGCCGCAGTTTGAGTACAGAGGGTTTGAGGTATATGTATTGTTTGTAACATGTTTATAAAAGTAAATCCATATAGTTTATACTATTGTAATAAAGCTACAATTATACAACTGTAGTACTGTGTCAATCTATCCAGTACGTTGTTCAATGCCAGACACTGTTACATATCAGTCGGGACTCCCTTCTCCAGCACTAATCCAGCTTTTAACATATACCAAACCCTCCAACGAGGAAAGACTAACTTTTCCTAAACCAACAACTCGATGCGGAAAACAAACTACAACAATAACAATACAAAGAAAGAATTACAACCACATTTCAAAACCATTTTGAATGTATACTAAACCCCTAAATCCGGTTATTTATTAATACATAACCTCTCGCCCAAACAAAAATTACAAATCATTAAGTTTGCCAAACAAATTCTAGCGACTAACCTACTTTCGTAACAACTTCAACTCGAGTTTTTGTTTTCGAAACGTACAAAGAAATAGAATTACTCCACCCAAACCACATCCCCATTTCTCCAGCATCCCTCCACAACGCCGCCGACAGAACGACAGCAAAAAATTATTAACAAAAATATTTCATTTCCTTTGTTGAAACAATCCGCAATTTAACACAAAAAGAATGGAGGAGGAGAGAAAAAAAGTTTTCCTTAAGCGTTAGATTTACGCCGAAGCTTTTGGCTTCTTCTCTCGATCTCATAGATTTATTAGAATCAGGCAACACGAGTCGACGATGACGACAGCACCAACAGCAAAAAAATTCCATTTTTAACGAATTTTATTCTGTTTTTCCCTTTTAACGAACCTTTATAAATCAAACTATGTGTGTGGAGATGGTTGGGTAAAGGCCCGAGTAGAAGTAGCACGGATGGGAGGAGGGAAGAAACAGAAATTTCTCTTCATTTTCTCGGAAAGTGAAAGTGACGTTTTCTCCTGGAAAATGTTAATCGCGAGAAATATTTAAAAGGCGGAAGTAGATAATTTTCCCCATGAAATTTCAACTCCATTTTCGAAACACTTCTCCTCCTTTCCTGTTCACCACCTCCTGCTGATGGTTTTTTTAAGGTTTTATTAAATCACCGAGGAAGGGAAAGAGAATGAAAAAAATAATTGTGTCGAGAAGGAGGAGGCTGAGAGAAATAAGTCATCTCTCTCTCTCTCTAACCTTCATGTAAGATAGACCTAAATTTAATTACGCATTTTCTGGTTCGTTAAATTTTCTGATAATTCGAGCTGGATGATGGTGGGTAGGTAAAGAAGAGGGGGGATAGGGAAAGAAGGTTGGAAGATGATCATCATCTAGGCCATGCGAAATCGTCTGCCCTGCTTTTTATTTCGAAGTCATTATCTTTCGAGCAATTTCCTTTCTCCGTATTTGTGTGTTGCCTTCGTATTTCTTCCTAGTAAAAAATAATAACATGGACTCTAACTGTAGGCGTTACTCTAAGGTGGGAGGAGTAGTGTAGTGGTTAAAGTTCCTGACTTGGACGTAAATGATCGTGAGTCCTAATCCTCCTTCCGCATCCTGTTATACCCAAAGAAAGGTTGAAAAACAGGACTAAAACCACCATCATAAGTTGCAAGCAACTAGTCGCACCAAGCTCCAGTGAGTATGATGACGTCACCGGATAACTGACAGGTTTGAACAGTGGTAGTCTTGATGATATCAAGTAGTCATTTGCATGAATTTGAAAGAATATATTGTATTTTGTCTAAGTAATCGGTTATAGTTTATCTAAACCACCCCCTAACACTCAATTTCAGCTGTATTAAGCCCGCACGTCGAACAAGAGCTCATATATGGCTATAGTGACCCGATCTACAAAATGCTATCAATCAATTTGTAATGAATATATTAGATTATAGCAGTAACAATAGATAATACTAACAGTGATGGTCAATAACGATCTCACGCCACTGTCAAAAGAAATGAATCACCCGAACTTAGACACAACCTCAACATACCCAGATGCGCGTGCACGTCTCTTAGGTTCATCTTTAGTTGCTATTAACACTATAAGTTCATCACAACAGCCAGCAGACGATTACAGCAATCTATTTTCATAAATTATTTATTAACTGATGAAATTCTGTCAGATTAGCCAGTCAGCACTTTTTGCTACCTAAATGAATAAAATGTACAAATGTAACAAGTGAAGGTTTGGTTGTAGAGGATGTTGTACGTCCTCATTAACGTCTCTTCAATTAATTATGTTAAATTTTTGTCAGTTCCTGTTAAACATAACCCTTTTTTACAGATTTTTATTCACTGACGTTACTTCCGGTCTGTTAAGTTGCGTGCAAGACTTCAAACCAACAAGTTGCTTACCAACAATTTTTCCTTTGAAATCTTTGTCTAAGCGGTGTGATAACTTACAACACCAGAGCTGTTTACGATATGGTAGCTAACGGTAGCGAAGAAGTCTTGAATTTATGGCACCACCTTTTTATTTATTTATTATTTAATAAATTACAGTTTATGTGAAGCAACGCAAATCGACCATAAACTTAACGCCCTCCCCTGAGCTCCGAAACCTTTTCAGTTAACTTTAATCTCACCTTTGGGTCAATCTCCTTTCTCTTTTCTACGACCTGATAATTATTCTTCTCACCTTTTCTCCTCCTCCTGTTTACCTTCTTCTTCTACTTTTCTTTCAAATATTAATATCTTCTTGTTTGTTTCAGGTCTTCTTCCCACGTTTGGTGGATATAGGAAGCGAGAGAACACATAGATTGCATTCTAAACGACTTTCTTACTTTTTTTTTCCTCTTCCTCTCATCTCCTCTCTCCATCTTCCTTTTTTATTTTCTCCTTTTTATAAAATATTCGGAAACCCTTTTTAAAATTAAATAAGTAAAGACGTCTCTTCCTTTTCCTCGTGCTCCTGAAAATTTTATAAATTTAAACGAAGGTAGAGGATGAAGGAGAAGATGGGAAGGACTGGGGAAGAGAAGGAAGAGAGTTTGCGAATTCATCTTTTTCCCATCGGCCATTTTTCAATTTCGGTTTTCAAAATTCCAATCCGACAATAATTAATCGAATTTTTTCCTCCTATCGGTTTAATATTTCAGTATAAATATATCTTCACCAGTGGAACGAGAGTATAGGAGGTTGGCCGGTAGGGATGAAAAGAGAGACATGCTAAAGAGACTGTTGGTTTGTTTATGAAAAGGGCTGTAGGTTAAGTTGCTGATCAATTATCATCAGACAACATGTCGACGAAAATGGTCAAAATATAACCTCAGAATTGAGTCTCCAAGGGTGTTTGCTTACACCTGTTAATCGGCAGGTTTGGAACTTATGGCGACATTCGAATTATTCTCGAAAATCGAGTAGAAGTAGTAGAAAGACTAGTAACAGAGTAATAACTAGAGAATGTAGTAAGGATGTTTTAGTAGTTCCATGATGGTGCGTACACGGATTTTAGTTTTCAGCAATTACATGCACAAACCAAAAATGACTAGAATATAGTTTATCCATGAGTTCAACATCTGAAAAGGTCGTTAGCAGTTTGACAACACTACAACGACTATATGATATATATTATATTATTTATCTGAGGCTGACCATTGCAACCCAAATTGCTCCACAGTTCAAAAGAATTTAAACTAAACCGAATCTCAATGCAAACTAAAATCGAACCCAAACAACCTAAACCTAATGAGAAACTAAACCTAATCCGAAACTAAACGCAAACACGTCTCTACAACAGCACAGAGTCATTTGTCTGAATTTCTATGGACCACACCCGGGCTTGTCCATACGTCATTCAAAATTACTCGGAGAGTTTAAAAAAATTTTTACCAACCGCTCAACCGACTAACTTTAGTGTCTATGTCTTCCAAACATCCACAACTACAACCTCAAATGAATAGTTACGGAAATGCAAGACCCACGTGTTCATATCCTAACAGTAATAACTACATCGATTAATCACTACAATTACAATCACAACCCAACAAAGACTCGTGAATTGAAATTATAAAAACAATAACCCACACGCCTCCATTTTAAATTAAATAAAAAAAGTTACGGCCCGTTTTTCAAAATCCCCCAAACCAAAAATTCTCAAAAGCCCATTTCTCATTCAAAATTATTCATTCACCTTTCTCGGGTTCTTTTTATCCTTGAGAAATTATCTTTCTCTGCTTCTGCTGTACTCGGCCACAAAATAAAATATAAAATTCACGACAGGAAAGTCACTAGTTAAGTCAGTGAGTGAGTTAGTAACTTAACAAAAATTAAATATTCATAACTTCCGGTTTTATGGTCCCGTAATTACTCCGACTCTAATTCTGTTTCGAAATTACGAGAAAATTATCCAGAAATTTGACACACAAGATGAGACACGTTTAATAGTTATTAACTTCATTTAATAATTGTTATTTGTTAATAACTATTATAATAATGACGTCACAGAATTAAACCATAAAAGAGTTATGAGAGTGTCGTCATTGTTACCGACTCGACGTTATGTATAACTCTTGAAGGAAGTTGGAAGAGAAAGCGGATGGTAGGGGGCATTTTCCGCACAAACGGCGAGAGCCAGATTTACAAAGTTTCCAAATCAAAAGACCGGAAATTCAGTTCAATCTGTGATATCCGGTTACGGGTTTCCCAGAAGTCGGTAGCACACGGAATTCGGTCTCACCACGACCGAGGAAAACTTTGTTAACACAAACTCTCTGTTTAACTTTTCCTTTTTCCTTGTAAATTCATATTCATCACTCGGCTGGGGTAGCTAACCGAGTGAAACTTTTCCGGGTTTCGACAGTCGAGGCTGCAAGCTCAGTTCGGGGAAAAGCTTTCTTCTCGGAGTTTCAATTCGCCCGGGAGGGAAAAGCGAAGAGGAAACTTTATCCTCTGCTATTTTCACTTATTTTGTTAGTTTTCTTAACAAGATTATGGCTTCTGATTTGTTCAAAGGGGGAATCATATTCGCGTCAAAGATTTTTTCCAACATCCCTTCCTGTGCAATCTTCATCCCTTACACTCACCCACCCCCAAAAGCTCTGATATGAGAAAACAGTAAAAATAATCGTTGAAAAAAATTTTTTTCTGCCTTTCACAAAAGTCAATTTTTTTTTCTGTCGGTTCGGACGAACATGTCCGGTCATGCGAGTATCTCCCCACCCCCACTCTCCGCCTTTTCCTTCACCAAAACAGCCTTTTCCCGAAATTGAAGCTTTCTTCATGAAAAGTTTCAGAAATTAGTTTTACGCAGCTTGGGGGTTTGTCGGTTGGAGGGGATAAACACGACCGTACGAATGTATATCAGGCGTAAGGAAAGGTCAAGTGGAAGGGATGTATTGGCAGAGGGTAGATTAGGGGATGACGGGGGGGTAGCTACAAGACTTTAAATTTATTCCCCATCAAATTTTGTTCGATAAAGTCACCGACAAATTTTATTTTTATTATTATTATATACGTGTGATGCGGTCTGGAGTGATATTAATATACATAATGAATATGCATGTATGAATAATAATGAACATGTGACACAGGTAAAAGAGCGGTCGCGGCAGCAAAACAACAGCAAACAAAAAAAAACTTCTCCCTTTGTGTGGTAGTCGAGAAGGGATGATGAAACGTTTTAAAGGTTTTGGGGAAAGTTTGTTGGGTTCAACATGGGTCATGTAGGATTTTCTACCTGTTAGGTATAAAACAGAACCTGTCTGACCTGAGTCTGTCGCGGACGCGAATCTAATATGGCCGTATTAAACAATCACATGATCATACGCAGTTCGATTCATATCAGTTTATCGTGTTTTTATACTCTGTCGAAAAATCTGTCAGCGACCAATGAGAGATTACTTACAAAAGTATACATAAATATATTTTTGACACACCCAATGAAAAGGTACTTTGAATATTATATAATATTTCAATGGACCAATCAGAAGCGAGTTAAAAAATACGCTGTGGGATTTTATTTGATTCCACAAATGAGAAGTCATTTAAAGATAAACTGTAGGACTGCTGTTTGAATCGCCCAGTCAGAATCGACTGATAAATACGCTGTAGAGTATTTTTAAATCGACTAATGAGAAGCGAGATTAAAAAATACTGGACAAGAATTTGTTTTCATCGACCAATCAGAAGGCATTTTGGATACTACAGCGTCGAAACTTGTTTTAGTCAATCAATCCAACACTGCTGGAGATGGATAATACAAATTTAGCAACAACACTCATATAAGGGAAAGAAATGTGAAGAAAAGGAACCTCAGCTTTACTGCTTACAAGAAAATTTTATTTCATAAAATTACTTCCGGTTTTTTCAAAATTTTAATTTAGGAAAGTTTCCTACGTACCCCCTCTCTCACTCCGCCGCGCTACCCGAAACTAGAAAGGCAATACCTTTTTCTTAATTTGCTTTAATATTGTAGAAAATTTCTCCCAGAATGCGGAAGCGAAAGGTTCGGATGTCTGCCCTCGGGAAAGGTTTCTTCAATTTCGAGATGTAATGAGCTTAGAGTTACCTTCTGCCCGGTCCACACGTTTTATACTTTCTCTTAAATTCCCTGACGGAACCTTTTTTTCCTCCCTTTTTCAAAGCTGTAGCTTTTCAAAAAGGCTGCAGGAAAAGGATTAAAGGAGGAAGGAAAAGGAGAGATGAGGGACTTTGATTTCGAAAGGAATCCGACTCTGTTCGGTTTTCTAAAAAATTTTCTGCCGGTTAGGTATGTGGTTTAGAATTTTTTGCAAGGTTCTGGTACGACTACTGTAGTCTGTTTCGATTCTAGCATTTGTGTCGGAGTGCTTACATAGGAACACCACAACCATCTTCAAAACGAACTTCAATTGTTCTAACGATAACGGGATCCTAACCCAACAGTCCAAAATCTAAAAATCTTCCATCTCTCCTCCGACTCATAAAAGGACAAAAATACTCTCAATAAGAGCAAAAACCTCTCAAAACACAAAAACAAAACAAAAATTATTTTCAAAAACTTTGGGCCAACTCTCCTAAATTTTCTTTTTATCTTTTCAAACAAGAAAGAAAGGGACAAAAATTTTTTTTTCTAAATCAAAGCAGCGGTGCTAGATAATGTTTAATTGGATTCCTTATCATCCTTCCCTCTCCCTCTCCCGTTCCTTTTATTTATATCTTTTCGGGACATTCTCAACAATGCCCTGCTACAAAAACAAAAATCACAGACACAAGCACTCTCGTTTCACTTCCCAGCTCCTTCCATTCTCCTCTTCATTAATTTCCCGCCAAAATTTGAAAATCTACGACTATAATCTTCCACCGAATCTAGTTTTATTAACTAAACACCAAGACAAAGTTAGTTAGATAAATAAAATTTCTCACATCAGTTGGGTTGTAAGTTTTTTTCTTTTCATTTTCCCGTGGACGAAGAGGGAAGAACTTTCAAATGAATAATCAAAAGAACTGACGGGGAAATTATAAAAATGAAAAATTGAATCTGCGGGGTGCCCACGTGTGCCTCCATTTTTCTTAATTTATATTTTCCGCTCTTCGTGTCAGGAATTTTTCTTTAGAAAATGGAAATCCTTCTTTCTTTGTTTGAAACGAGACTTTCTCCCATTTTCACTTTTGGAGTTTCTTGGAGTTTACCGATTTCAATACAAGTAAGCAATTTCCTTCATAGACTAAAATATAGAGAATTCTGCATCCTTTCGCAAGACTGTGGCTCTGGGAGGTGGGATTCCACTTCCTCAAAAGCGTTCGTATGTAACCTACTGCTGTATGTCTGCATGAGCACAACCCAGCGGGCTAAAACAAACTAATAAATAGGTTAAAACCAGTACATCAGTGATTTCAAAAGTGGTCTATATAGCCCCCCAGAGGTCTATGACAACCTGCAAGGGGTCTACCTCAACCAAAAAAAATTTTTTAGGGTCAATGAAATGAAAATGGGGGGGTCCACGATAGTGGATCTCAACATACACTGATAGAACCTATTTACTTACATTATACTATTGTATAATACAAAGACATATACTTTATGTATACAAGTACCTATCAAGTAAAAAATTTACTTCACTACAGTGAGAAATTTACAAAAATCAGGTAATTGGGGGTCTACCTGAAACCGAAAAACATGGCTGGGGATCTACGACATAAAAAAGTTTGGGAACCTCTGCAGTAAATTTTTCTATAATAAAGTACCGTGGTTGAGAGTTCGAACCTCCTCCTCTGTTACACTAAAGGCTACAAAATTCCACTGAAAATACTGACCCTCAACCAAAAGTAACCTCAAAACATCCTGACCGCAGCAAAAAACCTCTTCAAGCAAGAATTGCTACTTCCAATAAACTACCCATGTTGGCTATGAGGCACATTTTTGCTTTTAAGACAAAGTAGCAGTTATACAAGTAGAAGGATTCAATAAATGCGCAGCACCGGATTTAAAGATGAAGAATTTACTCGAAACTTTCCAAATTTTCTTAAGAGAAAACGCGTCCCTTAAAAATGGAAACCACCCAAACCCCAAATTTCTACTTTTTATGATAGATCACCGAGGCTCAAATTTTTTTTTGAAAATTTCATTCTACAAACAAAACAATCTATTTCCCAGACAGAAAACAAAAAAAAAGAATTTTCCAAACGAGTGTGTCGTCGTGTACTGCAGTCATTTTTCAAAATCAGGAAATCTCGGAGCCGTGATTTATCCACCCTTCTCCATCTTGACCCCCTCTCTCATTGCCAAAAGAAAAGTCGACAGCGCCATTTATTATCCGGACCGTTCGCTAGCGACACTTGTTACGAACGCTTCCTCACGTTTCAACAACCTTTTCATTTTTCATGACACTTTAAAACGGTTCATTGATCTCATTTAATAATTTCTCTATTCACCTCCCTTCCTCCCTTCCTCCTCCCCGGGTTCAATAACTTCTGTCATGTCTTCTGGGAAGAGAATCCCATCCTCGTTCTGTTTGACAGCGTTTCTCACGAACTGTTTTTAAAAAAGAAAAAGGGATTCCTCTCTAACGACACTTTCATCACTTTCTAATTTCTTATTTCCGGTTGTCTGATTTGATTTCCCGCCACCCCACCCCCTCCCAGCAACGAATTCAAACGCAGAAATCATTTCTGTAAAATTGATTCCCACAAAAACGGAAATCATCGAACCGTTGAGATAGAAGAAGAGACAAAGAATTCAATAATCGCGAAACCGGAAACGAAATTCCTTTCACCGCTTTCCTTACAAGGTAACAGAGTCCTTTCTTCGTGATTCCCTTCCAACGAAAGAAAAAAAAAATTTTCAATCTGTCGCTAATTATCTGTCGTCCTCTTTCTCCTGCCGTCAAAAAACAAAATTTAATTATTTCAGTCGAGAAAAATTCTAAGACTTTAAAGCTTCCCCGGAACAGGAAATCGTTTCCCCGTTTCACATTTCCTACCACCACCACCTTTGAGAATTTTCCCAACCCCGCATCATGAAAAAGGAATCGTTATCTGTTGGGGAGGAAAAATTTTTGTTTTCCTCTTTGAAAAAGCTCTTGAACGCTGAACTGTTTAACAAACATCAAAGGAAGCGATACAAAAGCGAGGTTCCGGCGATGGAAAATGGAGAAAAGTTTGTGGGGGTGGATGAGAGACGGGGTTAACTCTTTCTCCAGACCAAATCCAAAGCGAAATAGCTCTTCACATATTCACAACCATATAAACTTCTTCCCAGCCTCCCACCACCACCCTCCTTCGTCTTTTTCTCCAGTCCTCACGTTCGAATATATTGAATTTCCCCGGAAACGGAATCCCGATTCATTCAACTGTATCATATACACTTTACACTCGTGATAACTTTAGCCCCGCTCCACCCTTTCATCCCCTTTACAGCCGTTTATCCTCCGAATCTCTTATCCCTCCATTTTGATCAATATCTTTCTAAAATAATACTATAAAAAAAACTTGAATTATTGATTGATTGATTGACTGAATCAATCATCTCAGTTTTCAAGAAACTGAAAAGCTCAAAACATGTTTTCACTAGTCCAGTTTGTAGAAACCTCCCCAGGAAACCATTTTCAGGTGATTTGGAGTAGACTTTGAACCTAATCGCGAGCTTTCACGAGACTGTTCTCTTCCTCACAACGCAGACAATTAACCTTCGGCTCGATTTCTATTTGTCTGATGAGCATTCATTTCATTCCATCTCTCCAATCTATTTCCTTTCCTCCATCATCCTTCGGTAATGTCGTTACCGTGGATACTTCAAAAAGTCAGAGGGAAATTAATTTTTTGGGAAAACCATCGTTCCAAATTAGAAAAATTTTCCTCCTTTTCCACGGTTTTGGTTGTAATGAAAACCTTTTTGACGTTTTTCGAATTCCCAGTTTTAATCAAACGGAAATAAGGAAAAAGAAATTAAAAATCACCTCACTCAAAGAAATGAGCTGAAAATTGCTTAAAAAAAGAGTCGAGAGGTTATTTAGCCATAAATCAGGGTCGGAACTAAGATGAGAAACATTCCCAAACATATCTGTTTAGATTTTGGAAACCTACAAAACCCTAATTTGGCGGTTTAATACGGTATAATTCAAACGCTAAGCTGTAGTTGGTTTATCCCCGTCGTTTCCGGTTATAGCGAGAACGTTGATTTTCAGTATAAACAGATGAGCGGAAACTTGGTGCATCTCCTCACTGTTGTTGTTTACGACCAAGCTTCCAAACCCTCCAACTCAGCTAATGAGAACTGACCGCACCCACCATATAACATGAATTTTGAATACGTACCTGAAAAAATTAGAGAAAACAAAAATTAGTTGTGTTCCTATTGTTACAGGTCAATGAACAGTTATGAGTACTAAATTTATACTTATTTGGAAGGCCTATGGTGTGGTGGTCAAAGCGCTTGACTAGAGAAGTCATTCTGATACAATCCTGTTTATATTATTGTAAATATTCTTATCGTCTGTATCAATTAGCAAAGCTTTAATGTTATGATTCTTGCGCTGTGAAATATTTTGTTGGTGTTACCAATGTCGATATTAGGTGGTGAATTTGTTGGAAGACATGACATTTGAGACATATATCTAATAAATGAATATATCGAGAAAAACTTTGGAATGTGGTAGCATCAGTCAGTGTTGGGTCTGACGGCATCAGTGGGGAGCGATTATAGTGTTAGGATTAGGAGGTAAATAAATATTTCAAAAATTTCGATATACAAGTCGAATTGAGTGCACGACTTATGAGTGGACATTTGTGTGTTTACGTTTTAGAATCATTATTAGAGCGTGACATTTATTTGAGGATTCATAATTATTACTTTTAAATACTGGATCTGCCTCTTATTTGAGAAAAACTTCAAAGTTATGCGACTGTTCAAATTTTAACTCCACGCCAATTTCTATTTCAACTATCGTCTATCGCCGGAAATACATAAATGTTTGCCTGATCTTATACCCCAAACGAATATAATTACTTCTTATCACATAATATTACTTTATCTCCTTAGTATTTTCTCTCTCCTACTCAATTTAACACTATGACGTCTAAAGTAAATTTTTTCGTGTCGGTGCCGGTGGAACTGATTCTCATGCAGCCTGAGCACCAATATTTTAAATTCACAACATATGAACTTTAATGGTAATCGTCTACATATATAAATATGTATAAAATCGCCAGCGACGCATGCAATTATTTTGAATGTGACGTCACCAGCACTCAGTCAGTAGTGTTGGTGAAATTTTGCATGGCACCACCGTGGGGCCAGCGGAGGTTATAGCGTTAAGTAAGGAATGGGAGGAGGTAAATAAATATGAAGCACAGCAAAAAAATTTCTATATACAAATCAAAATAGAGAGTAAATGTGCACTACTTATGAAATGAGGTATTTGTGAAATGTTACATTACTTACGAATGAAAGTCATTATTAAAGTGTGCATTATTTATGAAAAATGAGAGATTCATAACAGTGTGCATTACTTTTGAAATAAGTTCTTCATCGTAGTCTGCATTATTTATGAAACGAATTCTTGACGAATGTGACGCATCCAATTATTCCGAATGTGACGTCACAGGCACTCAGTCAATAGTGTTTGTGAATATTTCACGGCACTATCGTGGGGTCACCAGACGTTATGGTGTTAATATCTTTCTTCTACCCCAAACGAACTACCCCACAATACCATCTCTAATCATGAAGCTAAGACACAAGTCTGTTCTCCAGACAAACCTCTCAATACAAGCCTACCAACTACATGCTATCTTTCACTTGGAGGCGACAGCAGGAGAATTAAAAATTGGGCAAGAGGACCTGATGTGACAACAACTTCCAAAATGTGAAAAATATTAAAAACCACCCCCCCAGTCTCTACCCCTCCCTTATTTTCCATCAATTTGTCCCGAAACTTTGAAACACTCTTTCTCAATTATAACATAATTAAAAGTTTTGTGTTTTTAATAATGGCATTCCCTTAACTTTGTACTTAATTAAACTAAAGTAAATATAAATCGTAATATTAACAAAAGAAGAAGGCAGAGGAGGAGGAGGAGGAGGAGGGAGGAGGAAGGAGGATTAAGAGAATTAAAAATAATAAACAACATTATTTTTAAGCATCTTAAACAAATGAATGAACAAAAACAAAATTTTTTTTTCCCTGAAACTTTTCCTCCGGCAGATGTTTTTAAAAATTTCACGAAAAAGCGGTAGAACGTGAGCTAATCAAACTGTAACCAAGTTTCGAATAGGTTTCTTCTCCTCTCATCTCGACAACTTTTTTCCTTCTTATTTTTAATTACATCTCGCCTACAAAAATTATTAATTTCCTAATCCTCTCACAAAGTATAAAGAAAGGAGAAGGAAAAACTTTTCATTAAAAACTTTCTACCGGCTGTAGACGAGATTAAAGTTCTTCTTCTTCCGACACCCACATCGTTTCGACTTTTTGATTTTTGAACTTTGGGAATTTATTATACGATACCAGCCCCTCGAAAAATAGACCTATTTTAGAGACGGGTGCTTTAATGATAGGTTTCAACTGAATATAAGTCAAGATTTTAAGTTTTTTATTATCAACAACTAATGCTGTTGGTTTTAGTCAAATTAAATTTTTGGCTATACAATTTGTAATAAAGAAGTTTACTGTGAGATGAGATGATTAGAAACTTTATCTTCACTAGAAATACGTTTATTGATAAATACTGATTGTTTACATGAAAGCGTTTAACTCCGACACTGAATTACTGCCAACCGAATAACTGCAAAACTCAAACTGCAACTCTATACCCGGCGATGAGTGACCTGTTTATATATCTTCACCGAAGCTAAGAATAGTCTCGAAGTACTCAGAAACCCGTACTCGAACTCTCTCGAACTTTACAGAAGCTTTTCTTCCTATAAGCTTAATATGGGAAAGAGTTCTCGGTGATTCGAGGCCATTCTAAGCTTTTCCTTTTGTCCTGTCGCTGCCTGCGCCGCATTTTGTTTTTGTTTTTATTCGAAATATTTTCGTTTAGCGGCTTAGGTCGCGACACTTTTTTTATTTGGTCGCCACATTTACCATTGAAGATGTCTACAGCTTTGGCGATGAACGAACGTGTAGGTGGGATAAGCGAAAACCTAAATTCTCTTCTTTAACCAAAAAATTGATTCGGCGCACAACCCAAAGATCTAATTTGACTAAAACTAATAATAACTAAGTGTGAACACTTAATTTTGAAAATAGGCGCCGGAAGGTGGAGCCAAGTAAATACGCGAAAACGTTCGCCATGCGAGCGGAAGGCTGACAGGTTCGCGGCTGTCAAGCAGTCTCATACCGTCTGATTCTCAGTTTTCGCAGTGACAGTCTTTCTCAGTCGTTTTCAGTCTCAAATAGTCATTGTAATTCTCTCGCCGTATTTCACAGTCTCTCGTAGCTTTTTCTCGAAGTTCAGTGATAGTACAGCATCACGATCATCCCTACGGAGTTCTGTTAAGGGTAAGCTGCTCAGGGGATCCTTTCCCACTTTCAGCTACCAGACAATACAAGACGCAGGTATTATTTTTCGTATCATCTCTCAGAACTATAAACCGCACTGTTGCGCCCTCCCGCAACAGTAACTGTTCTGTTTTAGAAAAGACGTCATCCTCTGGAATTTTTGAAAATCGAGCTATTTCCAATCAACCAATCTCTTTTCACCTGTCTATTGGACTACCAAATTAGCTTTAAGTTGGTCCTACTAAAAAGAAATACACAAACAGCAACGTCTTTAAGTGAATATATAGCAACCGGAACCAGTGATATTCAAAAGCACAAATTTCCTGAGAACTTTCCATTTCAACAGGATCATAGCATAAACTAATCCTCTTCCAGCTAACATTAAAAAACAAAAAAATGGATGACACACAACACCCAGATCCGTTTCCTCGACGAAAGCACAATAAATACGAAAATACCCGAAAATTAAAAAGCGTTCGCTTAGAAAATGATTATTGAGGGGATTATGGCAACTCTCTGCTGTTGAAAAAAAATTTCATTTTTGTATTCATTCAACTTCCACCCCCTACCCTTCGAATTCTCTTTTTACTCATGATCCGCGTATGAAAAATGAAAGATTAAAAGTTAACGCCCGGTGAGTTTATCCAGCCCCCTCACAAAAATGAATTTTTTTCTGGGACACCCCTTCTCCCCAAAAAAGCTCAAATCCTCTCTCTCTTACCCCCAACTTATGTCAAAAGCACTTCGTAGAAACTACACAAAGCACTAGACCACGATCTTTAACAACAAAAGCTCCCAGCCAAAGGAAGAAGGAAAATTCGAGGAAAAATTTCTGAGGGAAAATGATCTGACACCAGAAAACAGAAGTACACGAGTAGAAAAAACCCCGACAGCAAAATGGATGAGATGTAAATTAAAAACACTGTTTCTTAATTAAAATCCAACGTTAATAATTTTAAGTAACAAAAAAAATTTAATATCAAAATGGCTGACTGACATCCACCATTCAAAACGAGCTTTCCCCCAAAACAAATATTATTCTAACCCATTACTCCAAATGAGAATGGAAAGCCAAAGCTCGTAAAAATGAAAAAAGGAAAAACAACTGGTTGGCGGTTACCCATAAACAAGGAAAAGACATCCGAGAAGAAACGATCCACCAGAGAAACCTAAAACAGCGCTCGTCGCCACACTCGTACACCGGTTATAGCGTGCTATAAAAATTTCAAAAGTCAAAAGCTCTCAATTCGAGTCTTTACAACTGACTGCTGGAAAATAGTTTTTTCCCTCAGCAATTTCCCAGAGCACGATTTAAAGAAATTTCCTAAATACCGACAGTCGTATGAATCAACACTCTTCACAATGTATAAGAGCTTTCTCATGGAATAAAAAAGCTTCGCCAGAGAAAAATTAATTGTTTCTTATATTTTCCCGTGTTGAAATGTTTTATTGCCTGTCATGGTGGGATGAAAGCGTTAAATGATTTGCGCAGACGCAGAAAGAAGCAGAAGGAAGAGGAAAATCGCTTTATACGGATTTGTGTATGCACTTGGCGGGCCAAACAACAGGATGTGTATCTACTTAATCAATGAGGAAACAAAAAGTGGATTTAGAACGGAATCAGAGGAAAACGAAAATTATTAGAGGAATAGATAAGTGTGAGTCATTAAAAAAAGTTACCTCGAAGTTCTATGAAAAAAAAAGCAAAAGAGGAAAGAAAGAAGGTAGATAAATACAAATAGAGCAGACGAAAAGCAGAGGATAACAAAAAACGGGAAAACCAAAACAGCAGAACAAAATCAAGGCTAAAAGGAACCAAAAGCAAAGCTAATCGAGTTATATTATCTACTAGTTATCTACCTAGACGTCTCCATAACTTTCTTATCCCACTTCTTTACCTCTACCACTAATGTTCACACCCAACATTACTTTTAGCTTCTATATCCTATCCCTGGGGTTGAGACACTGGTCTACTCTAACCCAGACCAACTACAAAATGTCTCGCTTAGAGACAGATGGCAGTTGACGTGAGGAAAATATCACTCCTGGGACCAAGACGCTGGTCTGTTGCCTAGTCTACACCTCACAACTATACCACCTACATGGTATCTCGTACTTGGAGACAGGTGGTAGTTAGCATGGGTTAAAAAATTTTAGTTGACTGCTACCTTCAACATGGTCGGTTCATACTTCTACGACCTTTAACGAGCTCTTATTTAGGGAAGAAACTAGGGCCTTGACTCCGATGCCGAATAAAAGGAAAAGTTCATCAAAAATACAAATCGGAGGAGAGAATAAAGTAAAACAAAGCATTTGGAAGAGAGAACAAGAGGATAGTGGTTTGAAAAAGAGAGAGAGAAAGAACAGGAAAGAGAAAAACGGTTAGCAGATGCGAGGGAAGAAACGCAAAAAGAAAGAATAAAGAATTAGAATGAAGCTGGGTGTTAAAAGAGAAGAAAGAAACCAAAACAAAGAAAAAACGGTAGAGAAGTATAACCAGAAGAAATATACAAACGAAGAAGAGTACAGGGAAACAGAAAATTAACACAAACAGATGAAATAACAGGAAATGAGAAGACGAAGAAGTAAACCAGTAATAAAGAACAAAGGTAGAGGAGTAGACGAGTTAGACTTAAGACAAGTCTAGCAGTTTACGTCTTGGGATAACCTTAGTTCGTTGAGAAACCTAACCGGAAGTAGTACAAACAAGGCTTAGGCAAAATCAAAGGGAACAACCAATATCACTGAAGGAAAATGTCGAGAGTACCACCAAAAACCAAGCCGTCAGCAGACTTTCAAAAATCCTCAGAGAGCTTTTCTCGAATTGGATCATTATGACAGATACAAAACAAATCAATTTCAACAATTTATACCCCCAAACCCCCGCAACTCCACCCCTTAAAAATGATTTAAAGAATCATCCAAGGGGACCAAAAACCTCCGAGGAATTTCTTTTTCGATAGCAACCAAAAAACTCAAAACCTCTATCAAATCCACCTTTTCCGGGTAATCTGTTTGTGAGGCTTCCTTTTAAGACGAACCAACTTTTGAGTGACGTCATAACAGAAACATCTTTCCCACAGCAAAAAAAGGAAGAAATTGGGTTAGGATTTGTCGACACTCTCCCCTCCACCTCACCTCCGAGAAAAACCACTTCTTTAAACTTTCCTCCTCATCGTCGAAAACTTCTTTGAAACTTCTTGTTCCGGTTTCCTCTCAAACACTTTTCCCTCTTCCCATTTTATTTTTAAAACTCATTTCCTTTTTCCCCTGTGTCCCTTAGTCATTCCTTTCATGACGTCATTAAACCTATTTTTTCCCTTCCTATCCTTCTTCCTTACAATTGTTTTTTTATTTTTCTTCTGCTTTCTTCTTCTTCTTCTGCCACTTTCTTCCAAGTCCATTCCATTGTTATTCCCAAAAGGATTTCCTTTTTGAATGTCTCCAATCTCCGTTTCCCGAACTTTTTAATTCGCGTTTATTTTTAATGATCTCCGACTTTTCATTTCATTGTTTCCGCCATCTTTGAATCAAAGTTGTTTTCCAAACGTTGAAACTCTCAAAATATCCTTTGAGGTGTTCTTAAAAGTGCTGAAAAGATTTCGATATTCTCCCGGCTCAGTTTTAGCTTATGAAAGTGCTGACGGATCAGAAAAATTTGTTATTTCGTCAAGTCAGAATTTTGACGACAACCGAAAATGGTTAAGAGAACTACAATTCAAACCTTGATTAATTTGTTAATAACTAAAAAGATTAAATTGTAGTTATATTTTCTAATTATAATAATATAATATATTGACGTGCCACAGGGCTAATCATTTAACAAAATAAGCTGTAAAATGCTGCTTTAATGTTACCACCGTTGCGACCTTCCTAGTAGACTCCACAATCTTCTTGTATTTCTCTGCTGTAGCTATCTGTCTTACTGTCTCTTGTGATCTTTGTTTCCTTTCATTCTCCCGGCTATTCTACTAAAAATGTTAGCTGTAAGGTACATGTATCCATGATAACCAGGAACAAATTAGAAAATGGAGTTAGACCACTTTCAAAAACGTCTCAAATGTGCATTATTTATGAAATAAAACCTATTTCCGTTTTCCCCAGCCTTGAAAGTGCTGAAAAAGTTTTGAAATTTTCTTGGCTGTTAGTATCAATATCAGTTTCTTAGTTTTTACGTCACGAAGTCAAATTTCGGGGGTAGTTAGAAAATTTTCTTCTACCCCTTTCAGGCTACAAAGCTGTCTACCTTTAAAATAACTTTAGGTTCATAATTTATGTAGACTACAGAGAAGTGTTTCTTTCATAAATAATGCACAGTTTTATCAAGTCTATTTATGAAATAGTTATTAGCAATTCATTCTCAATGTCGTGGTGTTTAAGATTTTTGGTTCTAACGGTGGAAATGGTAACCCACGTGTCCACGTGCAAAATTTAAACCCATCCCTCCACATAACACAAAAGCAGTATTACGAGTGGTTTTAAATGATAAACGACTTCCACCAAATTGCTTAAACTTTTGAGCTAAACTTGTTTCGTGTACACTTCCCTCCACCCAACAAATCGCTGACTAAAATCCGGAAACCCTTCCACCAAACGCTATAAAAAATTCAAAATTTCTTCAAACTCTCAATTACAAACAATCAATCAAGTCGCAAGGACCTAACAAAACAATTCAGACGATTACAAACTGTCCAGATTTATCTACGCATCCATCCATCTATCAGACAACTTAATAAATCAATTAAGAACGAGCCACTCATTCCATCTTTCGTTCTCCTCCTCCGATGGTAAACGAGGAGGAGATTCCGAACAAACAATTGCAAAAGAAGAAGAAGCAAACAAAGAAAAGAAAATACCACAATTCATTTGCCCTCATCCTCCCTAGCGAACCCAAAATTTCAACTTTCAAACTTATTTAATTAATTTTCTCCTTTCTTATCAATAATCCACGGGCAACCTTTCTCCTCCTCCCACCCTTCCTCCACCTCCTCTTCACCTTTAATACTCTCTCCAATAAAACCCTCAAAAACCTAAACAAAGAAAAACGAAAGAAAACTCGAAGCGAAAAGGAAAAATTTTTGGTTCTTCGAGAGAATAATTTGTTGAAGAGACTTATTTCCCTTTCAACCCCCTTCCCTTCCCCCAATCAACCCTCCAAAAATATAATAATATCGTAATTTAATGATATTAATAAAAATCATTATTGTTTCATCGAGAGAGATGAAGAAGTGGAAGAAAGGAGAGAGTGGAAAAATCACAACGAGTTTCCGGTTTCTGGCGTCCGCCATTAAAATTCCGAGAGCGTGATCCGAGGGCTTCGCGCCCCATTAGTGCCAACAGAAGAAATATTCCAAACTTCGCATTTTCAAAACGGATTATTAACATGGAATCGTGATTTAATTTCGGGTGCGGGAAGGAAGAGAGAGGAGAAGGAGAAGAGAGAGAGAGATGAAAGTCAGAATGATAGAGAAAGGAAAGAATCTTCGGTTTTTCTTTCTCTAGCTCTTGTATCTTTCTTTTCTTTTTCTTTTTATCTTTCATGCAACCAAAAGAAATCTATCTCTAAGACAAAGCTTGAATTTAACAAAAGAATTCGAAAGAGAGAGAGAGAGAGAGAGAGAGAGAAGAGCTTTTTTAATTCCTAAAGCTTTGAGATAAATTCTTTGGAAGTTGAGTTTCAAATTATTTCAGATATTTAGGCTTCGAAAATTAAAGGAAACCCAATTTTGCTCTTCTTAATTTTGTTCATACGCCTTCCTCTCTTCAACCTCCTCCCTTCATCCCTTTCTTTCACTCAACCTGAAGAAAAATGTCTATACTCAGGCGAAAGAAAAATTCTTTTCTCCCTCCACGGCTTTCTCAAAGAATTTTCTAGAAAACAATGAAGAAAACATTTTCACTTTTTTAAAAAATTTTTTTCATTCATTTAAGCTCAGGTATTTCATATTTGAGAAAAATTTCAAAAATGGCGACTAATGAAACTAAAGCTGTAACTGTTTTCTTTTGAACAATTTGAAAAGCTCACATACAGTACATAAATAAATAATTAATTAAGACAGATACCATTTCAACAAAAGAAAAATGCGGCTCCTATTTATGGAATGTTTATTAAATAAAATGTTCACTAAAGTGTGCACGAATTATGAAATGAATTTTACATTAAATTGTACGAAACTTATGACATGAATCCTCACTATTAGTCTTACGAACTACCCTTGCAATGAATTCTTGGTGAACTATGGAGTCACTTATTTTGAAAATGGCCTAAGTTCATTTATCCTCAAATCGAGATATTTAAAGGTTTGCGTTTCAATGAATTGTAAAATATGTGTTCAAAATTTATTGCTTAAGTCAGGGATGTCTAACTCGCGGCCCGAGACGAACATTTTTGCGGCCCACTTAAAGTTAAACATTTGGCCCAAGTTAGCTGTTGAGTTTGATACCCCTGTCTAAGCGTAATAAATTTGTAGTTACTATTAAATTAGTGACGATTATTAGGTCATTAACATGCGTTTTCTCATCAAGAATGGAGTTAGACCACCTTCAAAATCAACAACCAGATTCATTATGAAATTCGAAGACTCTCAAGTTCATTCAACATAATTTAAGATTCTTCAAATTGAGAGAAACAATACTGAATTGATTTTTCATACCTTTAAAACACTTTGGAAACATAATTTAAGTATAAATGGAGTTAGACCACTTTCAAATTACATTACAACCCATCTTCTTAGCCACAAATCCTTTAATTACATTATTCAACTAACTCTGAAAACTTGATTGGAATATAAGCAACCTGAAATGTTTTGTTAATAAACAACATGAAGTTGTACCTGTAAAAGGCCATTTTCAAAATAAACAGTCCAAGTGTGTATTATTTATGAAAAAGATTCCATTTCGTTTCTTTTTAATTTTTGAATTGGTGAAAAGAGTTGAAGATTTTCGTCTGTGCACTGTTTATAAAATGAGACCTTGCAAAAAGTGTGCACGTTACAAAAGAAGATAGAAGTGACTGTACATCGACAACAACAGTTTGTACAGTTTTAAAGTTACAGTTTTTAATCATTTAAAAAGGAAGAAGAACCATTTTCAGGTTCGAATAACATCAGACAGTCAACCAAATCGAGCCTAATTTCAAGTAAACTACTGACCATGAGTTGATTAACAGCTTTCAGTTTCAGTAGTTTAGTTCTTAGTTCAGTTTAATTCTTACTAATGTACAGTATCTTCTCCTGAGCTAATACAATCCTCTGTTTCCTAGACACAACCCTTTAGCTGAACCAACAACCTGTAGTCTCTAGCTTGAGGACAGGTGAAAGTGAATCAAAAATTTCTAAGACAGTGTTTCAGTATTTAAGAAACAGAAACCATTTCGCTGATTCATTCTCAGCAGAAAGCTGAGCTTTCCTCCCAAAATCCAAACTTTCTTTTTAATACTAATTCTTTCACTGTAAAAAATTTCATTTATCAAAACTTTAAAAAGAGAAAGAAAGAAAGCTCTCTTCAACCCCTTACCACCACTTCTTCCTCCAAGTCTCTGTTCCAAGTCTTGGCCACTTACCCCGAAAAGATGAAAATAAGTAAACACTTTCAGAACCTTTTACCCCCACTAACCCTCCTCTTCCTTTCTTCCATTTTCCAAAACAAAAAAAAAGGGAAAAGAAGGCGAAAGAGGGTTGCATAATATATGTTCCGGGTTATGGAAATACACTTTTATGGTTTACAATTTTGAGCTTTTTTGGTTTTTCAAAGACGCTTTCAGGCACGAAAGGAAACGTTTCCTGTTTCAATTTTTGTTTCCACCCCAACCCCCTCCCCTTTTTCAAAAAGAAAATAACAATAAAGAAGAAACGCCTTTTGCGAGAGAGAAACGCACAACAACAACAAAACTTTTCCTCTTCCGAATGGCGGATTTTCCAGGGTTTCCGAAGGCGATTTTCGCCATTGTGTCTAAGCATCGCTCGGAGGGTCTCGATTGCATTCGAAACATTTACTAAATTGAATTTTTGGAAACGAATAATTTCGAGGAAAACTTTTTTTCTTCTTTACTAACCCATTTTGGAGCTTTTTTTTTAAACAAAGCTAAGTATAATTGAATGAAAACGAAAGCTTTAGAAATGAAAGATCGGGGAGGGTAAAGAGAGAAAGAACTTTGTTGATTTAATTTTCTTCTTTGAATTTTGTTTTTCTTTATAAAAAATTCAAAAACCTTCCTCAGGCTAAACATTTCACGCCTCATTACGGCCTACAGTCTAGACTTTAGACCATTTCCTCGACCAACAGCCCGGTTTCCCCCAATTTCCTCTTCTAATTAACAATTCTCTATTTTCAATAATTAATAAATTAAAACCGGTCGTGTTCAGATAATTATTAATTCAATTATTTCGAGTGTTCTTTAAAATGTTTAATTAATGACTTCTGGTTCTGGTCGGCTATCATCCCAAGGGTTTTACGTTCTAATCCCACCACGCTAAAGATTAACCTGACGTGCAATGTTTTCCCTAAATCGATCCAGTGTCCATTTACCAAATAAATTTCCTCGAGTTTGTTGGTAGGATTAGTTCGACGTTCAGTGAATACAATAATGGAGAGTACCACTTCGGAGGATAAAATATTCCTCTACTCAATAACAACAACCGAGACATCAACCTGATTCTTCAAGTAGAATTCAGCAAAACGCTTGTTCAGAACTGCAATGTTGATTAGGTGAACGTATCAAATCCATCACAGAGCACAATTTGTATGAGAACGTGTTTGAGCCTTGTGGTTGGTCGGATGGGTGCAGAATTTATGGAATGAATACTAACAGAAAGCGTGCAGTACTTATGAAATGAATTCCCGAAGTTGGTGTGCAATATTTATGAAATAAATACCCCAAAAGAGTGTACAGTATTTATGAAACGAATACTCAAAGAAAGTGTGCAACATTTATGAAATGAATTCCCTGGAAAATTGTGCAGAATTTTTTAAATAAATTCTCTGGAAAAATGCGCAGTACTTATGAAACGAACTCCCGAAGCTAGTGTGCAATATTTATGGAATGAATACCCAAAGAAATTGTGCAGCATTTGTGGAACGTATACTCAACGAAGTCTGAAATATTTTTAAATAACTTCTTCGCTGAAGTGTGCAATACTTTTGAAACCAACAGAAGTGCTTATTCGACTTGATGTCAAGACCAAACACATCAAGCACTAAAAACATCCAAACCTTTCACTGTGAATAAAAATTTGAACCTGTCGGATGAGTGACCCAACAAAGTCCCTCATTGTCAGGTGTCAGATTGATTCCATTCACCCATCCTCTCACTACCTGAACTAATTTACACCCAACAAAGAAAAGTCAACAAGACCTCACCACTCCACCATCGAGCAAATTCACTGTTCTTGATACCAATAAATACCATTCAGCACGATTTCTACCACACTCTAAGGCCTTACTACTCAAACCAGCCCACCAAGCTCAGTGGTTCAGTGGAAACCGATTCAGTGAAAATTTGTGAAAGGTCGATGGCTCATTGTTAAGTCTGAACTATAGTGCCTGACCAGTACGAAAATGTTCGGGCCTGTGCTCAGAAACTGCTAACACTGTTTACCTCAACATATCTTTATGAGGCCCTGAGGGTGGACTGTATATGTGTGGCCCAGTCAAATGGAAATTTGGCCCAAGAAGGAAAAGCTTGAATACCAAGGCTCACAAAATCATCTCGACCCAACAACCAATCTCCACGACAAAAGACGAAAAATTTTAATATACAATTATACAATATAATATAAAGACTCATAAACAACTAAATGAAAGTATATATCTACATTAAAAAAAAGTTTCTCTTTTGAATTCTTCTTAAAAATCGAAACAAACTTTTTGAACGACTCAATAAACAAAAAAATTTTTTTTGAAAATTTCGAAAAACTTCTTCAATGAATTGGATAAAAACTCTGAGATAGGATTTATCAAAGCTTTAATATTTAATAACTCTTTACAGAAAAAAATAAATAAAAATCGAAACTGTGTTCCATCCACTAATAAAATTTAAAGAAAAGGAGAAGAAGAAGAAGAGGGATGAGAAGAGAGAGAGAAAAGGTTGGCAAAGGTTTTTAATAAATTTTAAAATAAAAACAATTCCCGGAGTTTTCAACTTGTAACTCAATCTCGTAATCCATTTTTGAGCTTTTAAATAAATCCGGTTTTAAATCCCTTTTCAACATGTCAGAATGAGGAACATCTTCTAATCTCGAGAGCTCGCGTTTACCACCACCAACTTGGGGGATTTAAAAACTGATGAGAATTTGAAGAGAAGTAGGAGGAGGAGGAGGCACAAGGAAATCCTCAACCAATATCCGCGAAAGTTTTGAAGGAACACTATCAGTGACTCTGATAACACGGTTATTAACACGTCGACGAAACTTAGGAAGCCAAATTCGTTTTAATCACACGAGATAACTCGTAGTTGAGACTCAACGTGTCTGGTCAGCAAAGTCTGAGTGTAGAAAAATTTCCCCGTTTCAAGCTGTTTCAATCGCTCTTTCTTCTTCCTTTTTGATTATATTATCGCTTTATTCGCTCATCTTGTGTCTACTTCCTCTCTCCTGCAGAAATTGCTGTTTGATTTAAGATCCTATCCGATCTTCTTCTACCTACGTTACGCTAGTTTCCTGGTTTAGGAGGTAATTGAATTTTTGGTACCACACACTGTCTTGACCCATCTTGCCAATTATTATGACTTCTGTGTTGGTAGGAGGGATAGGATAATAGCTGAACCATTTAGAAACCGTTTGACTAAACTTACAATCTTCTAAGAATCTGGAGAAGGAACATAAGAATCAGCAGACCAGAAAGAAAGATGAAACAGTCTATGAATGAGTACAAAACCATGAACAACAAAAAATGGGCCTCCAAAAGACTCTGTCTTTAACAGTCGATCACAACCTTTAACATTCTTCTTCCCAGATTCTCTTAGGCCTTCAACAAACCTTCTGTTATGACCCATTCGATCACTACCACCTCTTGACCATTAAAAACCGAAAGCAGAAGATTCAACTCGAAACACCGAACCTAAGCCAAAAGGAAAACGATTTTTTGCAAAGAGCTTCGACCTACTTCTTGTCTTCTCTCCCATCTGCCTCCTTCCTCATATCTTTCTCTAATTTATGAGTTAGTTTTGAGCAAAACCGTCGCAAAAGCTCACCTTTTTTTTATTTATTCCTTCTCCATCCCCTCATCCAGACCAACTACTCCCCTGGGCCCTCCCAACAGAGATAAAATTAGAGGATTTCGAAATGTTTTTGCGGGCGAGAGGCAAGGGGGTGGAAAAAGCCTTTTGCATTTGACAAAAACCACTTAAAATCTGCTTTATTAGTCCGAATTGGCAAAATTTAATTTGGCCCATATTTCACTTCTAAATTACCAAATTTCGGAAAAGAAGGAGGAGGGGGAGAGAAACCTTTACGAGAACTAACAAAACCCAAATGAAAGCGAACGTCATTCCCCAACAGGATTCTAAGTCGTTTCTTCACAAAGTCAAAACCTTTTCTCGCACACAAACAGTCTGCAGACTTTAAAAATCAAAAACTTTTAACCGGAAACGGAAGCCGGGACATCGACTTTTATTAACGATTGGCGGAGGGAAGTTCAAAAAGTCTCATCTAACAGTTCTCTTTCGTGGTTGCGAAACTCCGGAACCGATTTAAAGACTAACAATTATCCTCTTCTCACTGAACCATTCATTTTCTTGATCTGTCTTTCACTACTACGAACTTCTCTCATTCATTCTTTGAGTAAAATTCTCTGAGAAACAACCCGACCACCTTGGTCACTAAAGACTCGATTGGTTTACAAACCTCATCAAAGAAGTTTCTTAAGTTTTCTCAATCGTCAGCTGATTTCCCACCTGTTCATGTCTTTCAAACTTTCTTCATTCATCTTAATCTTGTGATCTTGTTTTCTTAACCTAATCCTGAATGCATCCACGCCCATTTCGTGACTTTGGCTAACTATCTTGGCGTTTTAAGTCTAAAATAATTAAATAAATGAGCGGAAGGGATCTAAATTTAACAAAATTTGTTGTTGGAATAATGATCAAGGTTCTAACAGTCTGACAAAGAGGGTTGTTGTTGGTGGTTCATCCACTTTTGGTGTTCAATTCTGGAACAACTGTCTTTTGGTTGTTGGTTGTTTGCCTTCCTACCTGCTTTCCAGAATACTTCAACCCTGTTCTTCGTTATCAAAATAGATGTGAGTTCTCGTTCTAAAAAGATTGTTGTTGTGGCATAACTTTGAAGAAAAATTTTTAAATTTGGTTTCGCAAAACGGAAGTAAATCTATTTCCAAAAAACCGCAAAAAAAATTTTAAGCCTCTTGCATGGCAATCTCTTCCTTCTATCCCTTTTAAAAAGGTAAAAGCTGGCAGGAGGGAGGAGGTGGGAAAGAAGAAAAAAAGACAAAAAAAAAGACTCAACAACTCTAAACCGATTAATTTCCACTTTTGTTACAATGAAAGAATTTAACGTTCGCTGCCACTGAGATCCATCGGGACGAATAACGCAATCGGCTTAAGTTCGGTGATGAATTCCTTTCGAGAACGGCTGAAGTCGAATTTTCGGTTGAGGGAAGCCATAAATACAACCCCCTGCCTCCTCTCCTTTTTCTTCTACAGCCTCCCACCACCGATCGTTTCTTCGACAATACATCCTTTCCCAACGACATCTCTCAACGTGATTTATAATTATCAATCCTTTTATTACTTCCCATTCTTTCTATTTGATTCAGTGGCGGTGACTCAGCTGTGTTTGGAGACAAAAGAAACTCGTCAGCAGTTTCCAGTTGATATCGGGTTAAGGTTTCCGAGCCTAACTCAAAACGAAACTGCAACTAGAGATTTCAAACTACCCTTACCAAGGTTAAAACGAGAAAGGGAAACCATAAGAAGAAGTTTCCAATTAACAGGAACAACAGCAAAACAAATATGACAGGGTTTTGATATAGCTTTCGGGAAACAAAAACTTTTAAGAAATAACTAATCACGAGAGAGAAAACCTTGAAGGGGAAAACAAACTGAAAAAGAAAGGTACGACCGTTTTGAAAGAAAAATAAGTTGTGCAGGGTCGAGCCTAGCCGGCGAAGAGAAAAACCGGAACGAAAACATCTCATAAATTAAAGAAACTTTGCTGGAGGAAGTCTGGAGAAGAAGTCCCGAGTCGTAAGTCTTAGGTTCCTGTCGCAAACTTCCGTCATTAAAATAAGCTTTCGCGTTTTATCTATCTTCTACCTCCTCCAACCATCCCCGTTCCTTTCTCCCAGGAAGGAATCGGCGAGTCTGGATGCCGATGACGACGACCAATCGCGCAAGAAGTTTTCATTTCCACCGGAACATCCTCACCCAACTTTGCGTCTGTTAACGAATGTTGGAGGAAGTGCTGACATTTTGCTGCGAGTCGAATCCGACTCTGTTGTCTTTTCCTAGAGTGTTTCATTAGTTATTTAGGACGTTCTCACTGATATTTGCTTAGGTTTATTGTGTCACATCATCAAACCAAAACCAATTTTTGTGTTTGTTCTTGCCAACTTATCAAACTTCCCTCTCCGAAGACTAAGAGCGAGGTAACCCAACTAACCCAAAAACGACTGCTGACGAACAAAATTTAAACCCACAAAAGAGACCCAAACAACCCATCAGTAGACAGAAAGCGTCCTCAATTGGCCGGTTAAACCATCACCAGCCAAAAATCAAGAAACCAAAACGTCGAATCGATATCGCAATAAAATTTATCGGGACAGAAATAAAAAATTTTGGAAACGTAGCGCCGATTTTCTTTTTGATTATTACATCTCGGAAGAAAAAACTTCCAAAATTGAAAATACGTTTCGAGTGAGAAGAAAGAGAAGGAGGAGGAGGTGGAGGAGGAGGAGGATGAGCACGATAAATAAAAAGAGATTTCATTTTTCCATTTTAATACCGCCTGTGACGCACTTATACATTTATAAATCTGCGTATGCGTGTGTAGCCTGAGGCTTCAATTTCGCGGAAAAGGATTTCAAAATTGATTTGATTTCTCGAGATGAAAGATTTCCCTTCGCAATTCTCAAAATTCGAGACGAGATATTTTGATCGTCAAATTTTGAAGAAGAAATGAGGTTTTCAACTTCGTTTTGCCCCCAAACCCTCACCTCACCTCCGAACACCTCCCAACCAACCAATACCACCATCACCACCTCCTCTTCCTTCTTCTTGTTCTCTCTCTCTCTCGAGTTATGACGCTAACTCTTATAAGGGAGAAGGCTTTTTGAAGCTCTTCCGCTTCTTGAGATTCTGGTTCCGTGTTTTGAAAATTATGTCAACTAGATGGAGAAAACTTTGGAAATTATCTAGCTCGAGAGGAATCCTATCTTCATTTCGTTCCTACAGGAATTAAAAAAATTATTATACACTCGTATACATGAATCTCGTTTAGAGTTTTGGCGTAGCTATTCAGCCACTTAAATGAAAATATTAGGTATCGATATCTAAACCTGTTACTGTATAGTTTAGTTGAGTTTTAATCCCGACCTTCAGCCTTGGGTATACCAAAATGTGGGATAGGCCTCGAACTCTCAACGATTACTTCTTAATCAGGCGCTTTGATCATTTCACCGCAGTCCTTCCAACGATTGTTTAGTGCATCCTGTATACATACCTGAAATAAAAGAAAAAAACAAGAATCAGACCAAGATGTCGAGACAAATTTTATGAGATTTGAACACACTATAATATGTCCCAATAATCAGCTGTCAGGGTGAAGTTTAGTATCATAAAGAGTTTCAGAGTGGTGCTCTTAGTCTTTTAACACGACAAAATAGAATCAAACCAAGAATCACTTCGAGAGAAGTGTTATATCAAGCTTTCCATGATACTTCGAGTAATTACCAAAGCGACTTTCACTAATCCACAACTCAATTCCTATCAAAAATCAAAATGCACTCGAAATTCTCTTTAAAAACTTTTCTCTCTCTCTCTCCTGTCAAACTTTTTCAAAACAAAACCAAAAATGGATTTCACTAACCGCACATCACACAAACAAAACTGAAAACAAATTTTTATGTGGATTTAATGACAGGAAAGAAGAACGATACAAAGAGGGAATAAAAAGAGAACAAAAGAAACATACAGAGAGAGGGAGAATGAGAACGAAATGAAAGAGAGAAAGGAAAAAGAAAGGAAGAAAGAGCAGAAGAGGAAATATATTTTGGAGAAAGAACAAAAAGAGAGAGAAAGAGGAGACCCAGATTCTGACAGGACATGGGTGTTTTAATACCTTCCTCCACAAATAAAAAACGGGACACCAGCGAGTGCGACCAGCGGCAACGAAGACATGTGGGAACACACGCTGAATCACTGCGACAAATGGAGCCAACAAAGGAGCACACTCAAGAGGAGACTAAAACAACTACGTCTCCCAAATATAGTGGGGAATAGAAGACCCCGACAGCATTCTCCGATTTCTGCAAGAAAGTCATGAAAAGAAAAGAATACGACGAGCGACAGCGTCAAGGCTAACCTCGCAAGAAACCTGGCCGACAGTAAAACACTAACGGAAACTTCAACTGAGGCAGAAGAAGCCGGAAAGTAATGCCTCAAAGATGCAGGTCAAATGGGGTGCAGGTCAACCCTCAAGGGGAGTCCGACACTACCTAGACGTACGACAGTCATCAGGTGTACATAAAGCATTTCCCCTCCTGCAGGCAAAAAGAGAGAGAGAGAGCAGAGGAGAAAGAACAAAAAACGACAGAGACAAAGAGGAGAGAGAGCAGAAGAAGAGATATATTCCAGAGAAGTATGACATAAATTTGACGTACCACCAAACCCCATCCTCCACTTCTAAAAATAAATAAAAAACAATAAATAAATCTTTCCGCTGTTTCGAATAAAAATTTTGATTTCGTGGAAAATTTAATGAAAAATTGTTTTTCTTCGCTGAAAAATCTCCGGCGCACACAACCCAATAACCAAAAAAAATCAAAATCAGAAAGGATATAAAATAACGAAGCGAACACTTTATTGAATTTAATTTGAAAAATTCTCTCATGAAAAACACCCAACCCACTCCAGCCCCCATTCCCTTTATCCCCGTTCCCGAAACTTCTCCACAGCATCCTTCCACCCATTTCCCTACTTTAATTCAAATTTATATCGAAATTTACGGACTAATTAACCCAATTATTATTATTTCCATTATCTCAAGTAAAAATAATAATGATGATGATGATAATAATTTTTTCTCATCTTAATTACCATTCCTCCCTCACTCCCACCACCCCCAAGCTCCTACCTGTAGTAATAACGAGGCCACTTTTATTACGGCAAGAAAATCTTTTTATTATTTCCGGTGCGTTAAAGGTGAGTGAACAAGGAAAGGTGAAAAGAAAATAAAAACAAAAACGCGGAGAAAGAGGAAAATTTATTTTTCCCCAAAAAATTTTCTTTTTCCTTTTTTCTTTCCTAATCTTCCTTTGAGAGAAGATTAAAATTCAATTTTTTTTTTCTTATTCCCTTCTCCCACTACTACTACCACCACTCTTCACCACCATGCTACCGCCTTTCCGTCTTCTTCTACTTCCTCTTCTTCTTCTTTTTCTGTCGGAGTGAAAGATATCTTTTCTTTTCTTTTTTTGGAAAATGAAAATCCCTTAATTAAAATTTGATTTCAAAACGTTCCTAATGTTTCTGATTAATGAGACTTGAAAATAAAAATAAAATAAAAAGTTTTTCTGGGTTTGTTTGGCTGCTGATGACGTAATTTGTCTTTTACTATGGTAATATGATCTTACTCCGTTTAATCTTCACACAAAAACTGATTAATTTTGCTGATGGTTCGAAATGTTTATAAATAAATAAACAGTCGCGCCACAAAGTTGCTCATTGCCTACACAGCTTTGATATCTTTGCTAGAAAAGTAATGAACCGCAAGCATAGACACAATACTATACCTCCTTGACTACAGATATGAACTTAGTATGTGTAGTAGTGCATTATTGTATTAAAGTCTTATTGTGAGACAAAATGTGTATGTTAACTATATCATGATTGACACCCAAGTACTCAACAAGAAGACAAATTCCAAAAGTAGAATCACCCGCAGTGAGAGCTATAAAATAGACCCTCAAGCTTTTAACCTCAATACTCATCTACTTTCAGAGCTGTGCCTTCCCAAAATTGCTCTGCGACTGCCAGATTTGGAGTACGACCAGAAAACAGAAGGCATAATAAGATGCATGAAGAGGAGTACCAGTGCCGGGTAAGACGTTTTAGAAACAATATACAACAACAAAACCACAAAAATGCTCACAAAGGTATAGAAAGTAACGAAACTCAAAACCAGACAAACAAATAAAGGAAAAAGAAGTTAAATAGTCAACTCTGTGGACAGTCAAACAACACCGAACAGTGAGTTGATGCCAAAGAAAAAAAAATCATTTAATACGAGAAAAGAAAGGATTTCAAGAGAAATTAAGGAAAAAGCTCAAAACAAAAAAACAGGAATCCCAGGAGGGATAGCAGACCGCTGGTCCCTTTTCCTGTCCGTCTACCAAGTTGACCTACTAACTCTGTGGCTTTAGAGAGTCCCCAAAGTCCATACCCACAATAACACAGCTTACTCCTCTGCACCTTCTTTTCCATGCGCTTCCTGTTGGTGTTCTTTCTGTTTTGGGTATTCGGTGGTCTGCATCCAAGTTAACATAACATGGAATCAAGTTCAAAATTTGGTCGAGTATCTTTCAGACAAGAAATCTTTTTAATCGAAACCGATGGAAGAATTTAGAGAAAGTCTGACACGAAAGCGGGGCGCTTTGACTTCCTCAAGTGGAAAATCGGTTTCCATCAAAATGATTACGCGCTACTATAAAACTCATATATACTCTAACACACCACGTGAGATTCCCACGCAAGACAAACATAATTAAACGATGTAAAACTATCTATAAGTAATTTAATTTTCTCGAATTACCAATTTGACTTTATCGTTCCGTGCGACAGAAGTGACTCTTGGAGCGTGCGCTTCTTCCTCCACCCCCTCACACCCCCCACCTCGCCTGCTCCATTTAACTCAGGCAAACTTCGAGATTCGACTTCATTCCATCTCTCTCTACGCCTCCATCTCCTCCTCTTTTCCTACTAATTAATGTCGTCCTCCTCATTATTATCTCGTTCGAGCAATTGTTTCCCTAAAATCCTTACAAACACTAACCATCTCTAAGTGTTATACGACCATCCTCCTTTTCCACCCTCACACTGAGTCACCAAAACACCATCGGATCCATTTCTGATCATATTATCTCTCAACATGAAGCCTTAGCTATGACCTTGACAACAGAATGATGAACTATTATTATTCTATAAACATAAATAATTCATGGTAGTAGTTATGCGAGCGCGTAACTTTAAAACCTACGAACTAGGATTCTGTCCTTAAATTCCTCCCTCACCCCAGTGATTGTATCAATAAGAATACGCAGAACATCAAAACACAATCAACTCAGCACACACCCAAGTGAAACAACTCCCAGTTATCTGTCATTAATAATTAAACACTTATTAACCAATTAATTAATTAATCAACCAATAATCATGTCAATAAAAATTAAAATTTAGGTAACAAACCTAAAACACGATTAGTTCTGGAACTAACCCATCAGAAGGTGTCTAAAACATCTCAAACAAACTGATCCTAAACCGATCAATGAGAAGACAGTTTATCATAAATTCTGAAAAGGGATTCATCCTCAGAACAACCAATCAGAAAAGAACTTAAATTCTCAACTGAACAATCACTGAAGTTATTTTGCAGAAAGAGAAACCATAATTCGACAATCAATCAAGTTTGGGTTTATACAGTAAGGCGAGTTCTGATTGGTCGATTGAGAACTGATCAGATATTAAACATGTTTGCAGATTGATTGATATGATAACCAATCATATTTTCGAGTATATTAGAAACCTTCTGATTAGTTAATTTGTAAATTAAATAAGAAGAGTTCTTGTTGGTCACGTGACTCTTAATAAGATTTTACAAAACTGTTAGGTACTGAAACTTTATCGAGAGATTAAGAAGGAAGAAAAGGAGGAAGATTTTGCCAGTTAGGAGTTATAGAATGCTATAGTACAAACAACAATGGCGTTAGAGAGCTTGCTGCTGGTACGAACTCCTCCCCAAAACTCAATTAAGCTTTTTAGTTTCTTTCGATGTAACTTTTTTCACTTTCTCTTCCGCTTCCTCAGCCTCCCACCAGCCCAACCTCCCATTCGTCACCGATGTAATGAGAAATAATCAATTTCCCGTGTGAACGAGGGAAATCGTCAGTCATTAGATCCTGACATTTTCAAATTCCGAGCCACCAAACCTCTTTCTTTGAAATGAATGAGCCTGAAAACGAAATTAATCGACAGACATCTCAAGATTAATCAGCAGGGTTTTGCCCCAAAGGCCCAGAAATTTAGGTTTTGTCCGTCCACTTCTTTCTTCTATCTCTTTTCGTCTTATCAAGCCATTGTGGTTTTGGTGGGTGTAGGAAGAGACCGGAACTTCAGCACTGCCCACCATTTTTCACTTTCAGAATTTTTTTAAGCGCCTTTCCAAACCTTTTTACTCATACAAATTAGTCAGAATACTAATCTAATTAAGAGCGAAAAGGAACAAAAGAGACAGAGAGAATCAGCTTGCCTACAGCCAGGGAAAGTATATTTTGAATCCTGTCATCAATGATACCACAAAAGATATAAAAGAAACAAAACATGAATAGCAAGCCGAATGAGGGGGCGGGGGGTAAGAGCCCAACAAAATGCAAAATCAAAAACGCTCCTCTTTTTATTACAACAGATTTAATCTGGGGAGCTTATTGAGCTTTCTGATTTGTGTCTCCGACTTTTCATTTCCCCTGTCTCTTTTACCCCTTTTTCGAAAGGAAGAGAGTAATCCTCTTAGCCAGGAGCACACCGCACCATACTTCTCCCAGCTTCCGTTTCCGTGTCCTATCTTCCACCCCTCCCCCGTCCACCTTCTCCTCATCTTCAAATCATTTGTTATTTAACTTGTTTCGACTTTTTATTAATATTAAGTCATAATTTGGGTAGGGACGTTTTCCCAAAAATTTGACTTCATTTTGATTGTTAAAAAAGGACGAGGAAAAGCTCCTTTGAAACCGGAGAAAGAGGAACAGAAGAAAACAGGATTTTCCGTAAGTGAAGGATGGGTTCTAGTCGAAATCGAATCGACATATAACAATTTTCCGGGATTCCTTTTGAACAAATTCGCAGAATTCTTTTGTTGAAGCCTTTTTATGTGTTCTAAATAGAGGACTTGGAGGGAGGCGTGTAAAATATATATTTCCGTCCGTTAGTATCCATTTTTCGTCCAGGAGAACACCAAATCGAACTGGACTTAGTACAACCGAACCCCAAATTCTTCTTCGACCTCGACTATCTCTAAAAATTTTTAGTAATAATTTTATCTTCAAAATCCGGACGACTTCATCAACCAACCTCCTCACTTGTCCTTCAACTCCATTATCACCATTCTGCTTCATTCTCCCTTCCCCGTCCCACCCCCCAAATTCTCGAAATCAAATTGGAATTTCGCAATCAAACCACTCACAAAGACCGTGCGAAGAGCCCATCGGCTTTTCCCTTTTGTTGTCGACCGTCTACCGGAACGATTTCAAAAGAAAATCCACCACCGAACCGGATTCCATTTCCCATTTCAAAAACTTGCGAGCCCAACTCGAAAGAGATTTCCCCCCCGACTTAACCCCGGAGAATTCTCAACAGCTTTTCATTGTCCTTTACCCGTTCGTGAAATGTCTGTTACCTTTCGCAAAGATTATCCTCATCCTCGTCGTCGTAGGAGGAGGAAGTGACAATAAAAATACAACAACGAAAAAGAAAGATTTGAGAAAATTTGAAAAGAAAACAGGAAACGGAAAAACCAACTTTTTGGCAAAAATATTCGCCAACAGAGAAGAAAATCCGTGACAGGAAGACAAATTCAAATAGAGGATTTCGTTCTCGTCCCGACAGGAGCTTTATTTTAAAACGTTTCTCACTTCAAATTTGGCTTTGCATTTATTTCAAATACGTAATCCATTATATTATTATAGTATCATAATTGATAAAGTATGTTTTGGGCAAGTAACGACGTATAATGGATAAAAAGACAAAACATACCGTCGGTGTTCAGAAACGTTGAGTGAACACCGAATTCCCTTAGAAATCGTCAGCAAAATGAAAATTCCAACCACGTAACTTCAATTTTATACTGAACTGATATAATCAAGTGATTAGGTTAGTTTCTAACCGTGTTCGCTTTAACTAATACCAACTGTAGTAAGTCACCTCATCAAAGAGTAAGAATTTTCTCCCATATTCTGTTGTACTTCAGCCTGAATAACGAAAACCAAATATATAATATTACACCAAATCAGAAGATACTGAAACGTGCTTATAAATATTTATATAAAAAAGACGAAATACTCCTCCAGCGAGATAATTAAAAGGTGATGGCAGCCTGGTAAGAAACTTAAAGGAAACATTGGTCGAGCTAAAAGAACTATACAGGATTTTATACTTGAAGGAAGTAAAAATGAAGAGCTGGTCGAGGTTTTTAGAACTCAGAAGCTCCAACAGGAAGGAGCAGCCTACGTTAGGGAAAGTTAACAAAAAGGAAAAAGCAGCAGGGACTTTTCCTGGTAAGCTCTGAAAAGAAGCGACGAAATGAGAGTAGGCGTTCTTTGTGAAGAGACAGAGAATGCATAGATCACGAGTCAGCAACCTATGACCCGTGGGTCACCGAATGACCCATTTGGTGATTTCAAGTGACCCACTTTAGTTCCGAAAATAAAGTATAAGATATACAGACATTTTTTTCCTCAAAAAATTTTTTTCGCAAAGTTGTGAACGTACCAAATTTGAATCCAGTATATCATATAAAAATATCAGTTAAAGCTCCGCCTGACTGGATATGGAGTCGGCCGATAGTATGCGGAATACAGCGACATTTTCCTGTCGCTGTTTTAATACGAAAATATCTCTGACCTAAACGTCTCTTTAATACTCGCAATTTGGTTGATTTTGACCCGCGGCCAACATAGATACCGCAGAGTTCTCTATGAGTAAAGCTAACACCTACAGCCTTGCCTGGGCGTAGAAGTAAAGTGGCCTAAAACACACTGGAAAACTTCGTCCAAACTACAGGAATTCTGGAAAAGCAAACGCGGGGATGACCAAACTCAGTATATTGTATTAATGTTGTCGTTAGTATAATTTGTAAGTTTTTGTTACAATTTTGTTAACCAACCAGCCTTTGGGCACATCAAAAAAGATCCAATATATAATAATAATATAATTATTTATAGTATTACTTAAAATACAGAACCATTTATTAATATTACGTAAAACAAAATGGAGGTAAAAGAAAAACATAAATCGTTCCAACCGCCTTTCTTTTACGTGAACAATATCTGTCGATGTCAGCTCCGACAACCCCAAATCATGTTTTCGACGTTTGGAATTCTCTTCCAAACATACCCCCATCCACCCTTACCACCCCGTTTGGAATCACTTCAAACACACAAAGGAACAAGGAAAAAAGAAGAAAACAATTTCTGAGGTAAAATTGATATCGTTAGACAGCTACAGCTAGATTTCATTTTTTTTTATCAATTTTCGTAAAAACTTTTCAGACAGTCAAACATTCCCGACAACACACTTGTACCAAAGATAAAGGAAAGAGGAGGAGCAGAATTTTATATATTTTTCTCGAACAACAGAAAAAAAAATTATCAAAGTCACATTTGACATTATTGAGTTGTCTCAACCAATAGGAAAGACGAAAGTATGAGAAGACAACAGCAACAAAAAATTCAAACTGCTTACGAAAGCAAAAAAACTTTTCAGGGATCGAAGAAACAGCTTCCCAAAACATCGCACTAACCCCAGATGGAGAGTAAGAGAGAGAGAACTCGTCCTGTTGGGTTTCCTGTTGAAGAATTCATCACCGAGGTGTGGAAAAGGACCACAGACTAACATTCTTCGATATCCATTTTTCAAGTTTCAAATGGTAAAAGGAAAAAGGTGAAATCGTTATCGGGTCTTTACAGTCATTTCCTTTTAAGAATTACGAATTCCGTTTCGTTTAGACGGCAACAGCAGCAGGAATAGAGGTGTCGACATTTTCCCCTGCTCCCTCCACTCCCCCATCTGCGTTCTTTTAAAAGGTATTCTCTGTATTAATAAATTTCGTTAGAAGAAGAAGACGAAGAAAAAGTTTTTATTTCTTCGGAATTGAGATTTATGATAATTTAAATTTTTTCGCTGCTGAGATTTTTTTCCTTTTAGAAAGTTTGGAAAAAACGGAAACTTTGCTCCTCAGGCAGTAAGTTTCGCAAGTAACTTGGGTTTCTAACATCCATGAGTGGTTAGCTGGAAGCGATTTAAGGGTTTAGAACCTCAATACAGATACAAAACACCTTCGAACATTTTTCACACCGCCTCCATGGAGAGAACAAAAGTTGTACTGTACAGACTATAAAATTTCACAGTAATTTATCTAATTTTATACTGGTAACTGTGCATTATTTATGAAATGACCCACAAGCAATTAGTTTTAAATCAAAACTAAATCAGAACAAAACGTACGTTACAAAGATAATAAAAAAGGTCGCAAGCCAGTTCACTTACAATAAATTTATACTGAAAGTTTATATAAATTCTAACAATTATAATATTCATCATCACCATCACAGAAGTATATCCCACACTAAAACCACGTCAGCTAAAGTACACAGTACCACACAACCATAACACAAACAAACTCACTCAAACCTAGCGCTAGTCGCATTCTCAAAAACACTCATCTGCGGGCGCATTTCTTAAAGCTTCATCTTTAGTTCCTTTTAACATTAATACGACTCATTACAAAATCACCAGAGACCGTCTGTGCATTATTTATGAAACGATACACGACGTTTATCAATGACAAAGCGGATTTACCCCCAAAACTGTACGCAACTTTAAAACTTTAAATCGTCTTAAAAAGGATCACAGAGAACTGAAAAGTTAGCGAAACGATGGCCACAACGCTCAGCAATCTTATTATCTCGAATCTTGTTAAGTAGTTAGCTTCCGCAAGTTAGGATTAATAACAGTTCTAACTGTCGGCGAAAGTATTAAACTCGTCATCGGACCGAATTTGTGTAAAACTTTTTAAACAGATTACTAAATTGCTTAATAATCACACCGTTTCGATAACAAATTTGTTTGTGAGATGGATAACGTAAAAATAACTTCTCTAAAGTCTTGTCTATCCCATAAAGCCTTCTTCTCCAATTTCTTGTCTAAACTTTTCTTCCATCTACTTTCGCTTCGGTTCTACTCATACCAGTGACTCGTTTTTAGAATTTTACGTGTCACAGCCGTAAATACAAAATTTTCTTAGATTTCCCAATCAGAATTGTAGTAGTATACACGTTCGCTCCAGAGCTTGACCATTAATCTCCGATATATACACACGTCCGACATCCGAAGAATGGCCTCAAAATCCTTTGTTTACACGTTTCTAACACGTTCAAATACCACGCCCAGACCAACCGCTTTTTTTATATATTGAAATTCAATTAGAAAATCTATTAAGCCTATTTCTATTCCCCTACCTCCTCCGTCCCTCATCTCACGCTGCAGACTCTTCACACATGCAAAATATGGTTGGCGACACCACGAGCACACATGCTGTCGTGTGTTATACACAGATTGCAGTTATTTCAAAACGTAATCAATTCATATCTTGTTCCTACATTATAATACGCTCATATTATATTATATATAGTATGCCCATGTTATACTTTCCCAATATTATGCATCCTAATTGTTATTTTCTTTCTATCCCATCAAAACATCTCACTAACTTGATAATTTAAACCAAAAGATCTGCTTCCGGTCTTCTAGACGATAGTAATTCTATTAACGTAACTCCTGACACTTTTATTGGTATAATGACTAGTGTGACTCTGCATTAAATAGTTATAGTTATAGTCACAGTAGAGCTTTAAACCTGTTTTTCACTTTTTGGGGTACCATAGGATACAAGAGGAGGATTTGAACTCGCAACTTCTTAGTCTAGAATTTGACCACTACATCACAGACTTCCGGCGAGAATGCATTATATAAAAGAGATAATAATTTAATTTATACCCAAACTATATTCACTCATGACGTCATAATTTGAGATAAACACATCTACCAACAACACAAGTCTGAATTTTTGAATAATCAGCAAATACAAATAACCTCTCAACATTTAGCAGTGTTACGTGGATTCATTTCCGGTTTTTAAACTCTTTTTCGTTTTCCACACCCCCATCTTAAAATTGAATCATCAAAACAGCTTAAAGTTTTGGGAGAGAAAGTTTAAAACTAGACAAAGGTAAGGTTTCTAGTTTGGCTATAACCAACACGTTGCTGCGGTTAAATTTTTGCAGCAGTCAAAATTTCTTGAGAAAATTGCTGCAGAGGCACTAGAGAAGATTTGCGATACGCTCAACTCATTTCCGGTTTCATAATAATTTTCATCACGGATTCTCAGCAACACTGCATCCACTAACAATCCACCAACGCATACAAACTTGTTCCAAGCTCGAAACCTATTTTCATACTTTTAACACCCTCTCTCATCCTAGTCCTCCAGTTTAAGCTGACACAAATGCGAATCTCTTTATATCGATCCAACTGGTCCATTTATATCTCCTCCATTGTCTCCCACCAGCCTCCTCCTCTTCTCCCTGCCTTTCCTTTATTTACAACTCTCAAACAGTTTCTAACTAAATCGTCGAAATATTTAAAGCGTTCGATTCTTAGTTCTTCACTTCTCTCTCTCTCTCTTCCTTCTTCCTCCTCCTTTTTCCAGCCACCATCTTATAAAACACAAATGCATTCTTTCCCCCAAACGATTTCACACTCGATCAAAGACTCCTTTCCAGCGGATTTGAATAACAAATCAAAAATTTAAGAGCAACCCGGAAAACTGAGGTTTTTCTCTCTCCATTCTTTTTTCGTCTTCACATCTAATTTCGCGTGAAAGTCCTCCTCCTCCTCCTTCTTCCACTCCTTTTTTCTTTTCTCGCTCTCTCGTGGGAAACTAATAAAGAAGAAACGAGAGGAGAGGAAAATTCCGTTTTCTTTCTAATTTTAAAACCGTTAAAAAGAAGCAAAGATAAGCGAGACAAAGAGAGAGAGAGAAGAAGAAGAAAGGAAGTAGGAGAGTAAGAGAGCGAGGAGGGAAACATTCTCGGGAGTAATTGATGAGAAAAAGAAAAGTGCTGACGTGAACCTTATTCCAGTATCATTTGTTTTCTATGACTGATATCGATAAGCTGGAAGCATGAAGGACGGCTGTCAATTTCCTTTCTCGATTAATAATCCTTCGTTATCGAAAATTATGGTTTTTCTTTTTATTTGAGAGAGAAGAAATATGGAAGGAGAATCTGGAGTAGAGGAAGACGAAGGCAAAGAGGACAAAAACAGGAAAAAACCGCTCGAGAATCAAGCTAAAAGGAAAATTCTCATTTAATTGGCTTATTATATTTCCAAACTACCCCCTTCCGATCCGCCTATACCCCACACAACCACTTTCTTCCTCTATAATCAAAGATCCTTATCCTTTCTCTCTCTATCCCCCCGTCGAGAGTTTTGAATCTTCAAGGCCATCAATTTTCTCTCTCATTCTGGAACAAAATAAAGAAGCCCAGGTAGACTCGTTTTCCTTGAAAAGGAAATTTTCTTCAGAGCGGTGGTTGAAGAAAGACGAAGAGGATTAAAGCTTTCCACCCTTTCAATGACTATAAAGGGGAAGGAAAGAAATTCGACACAACCCGATTATCCCGTGGGATAGATCCAACAATTACCTAAGCCAATTGAAAACTTTGTCTATATGGCAGCTGATAGCACAATGTGTACAATCCTTCAACAGTGTTTACATGGACATGTTTTACTTCTGGCAATGTGGACACCAATTGAAAATGAGAGAAGATAAGGAAACAGGAAGAAGAGGAGAAAGAGAACGAAGCCAAACCAAAAATAGATAAACTAAACTAAACTAAACTAAAACATTTAAAAAATTTCCCTCCGAGATTGATCCCGCATTCATAACGGTGATTTATCCATCCAGAGAAACATTTGCATCTTTATATGTGGAGACATGGAAAAGCTCCGGCTTTGCCAAAACTAATATTTTGGATTTGCATAAAAGTATGGGAAAACTTTGCTTTTTTTCAACCCCCATCCCCTTACCGGTTTCTTTTTCGGAGGAGAAATCCGTGGGCGGAAAATTTAAAGAAAAATGCACATTCATAGTTAAACATATTTCATGTCGTTGAAAATTTACCGTTATTTATCTTTCACTGTTTTTCCTTCTTTCTTCCTCCCTTTTCCCTTTATGTCTTCCTTTTCCTCTCTCCAGAGAGACAAGAATTGCTTCCTAACAGTCTCACCAAAGCTAATAGGCTGTATTTTCAGTATGAATTGCTTATAAATTGATGCTACGTCTCATAAATCTTCCTTTTTTATGTTGCGGTTTTTTTATTGTCGTTCCCCTCTCTCCTTTACTTGTTTATTAAAAAATGTCTTTCGAAACAAATAAGAAAATAAAATCAATTATGGATAGTAGTCAAGACAAACGACAGAAAAGTCTATCAAAAACAAAAGCTAAAAGTATACTCTCATTAAATATGTATAAAGTAAAAGAGCTTTATATACAAATCCTAGACTGAGGATTTACAGTAAAATCCTGAGATGAGAGGCCAACAGCAGCATGTAGTGTTCACGAAAAGAGGTCCTGAGGAAAACTAGACTTGACTTTTGTTGAATTGTAAATCTGTCTCTCTGTCTTGGGTTTGACAGAATGTGAAAGGACGTTCGAACTCTCAATCGATTCTAGATAGGTTTTTGACTACTCAACCACAGGTCTTCCACCAAGTGTTCAGTACACTCTGCATACATACCTGAAAAGAAAGAAAAACAAAAATTAGTCAAAGACACTAAGATAAATGAAGACAGTGTCTGAACTATGGGCAACCAAAGGCCTCCCAAAATATTGGAACAAGAGGAACGAAAAATATCAAAAAGATTCTAAGACGAATACAAGAAACAAACATAGGACAAGACATAACAAAGAACTATTTAAGCATACACTCTGGGAGGACTGGTGTAATGGTTTAAGTGCCAGACTAAGAAGTTATAGTCGCGAGTTCAAATTCTGCACCCCGTATCCTTTCACACACAAAAAGGTAAAAACGGGATTGAAACTTAACTATAACTTAACTATACATTTAAGCACACACTGGAAATCATCCAGAATGTAAGAGACCCCACAAATATCCAGCTCCACAAACCCAGGTGGCCTCTCGAACCTGACATTCAAATATTTTTTGAACGAAAACAACACAGTCGAGAAAGATCAATAAAGACTCAAGAGAATTAGCCATTACACATCAGGATCAACAGAAGAACGACAACCCAAAAACAAAACTCCGAGCTTTGGAGAAACACCAAAGCAACGAACGAATGGGAGGTAGACAAGAGAGAGGAAAAACGAACCGATCACGCGATTGAACAGATTCAGAGCCAAAAATAAGGCGGAAAAGAATAAAACAAAAACCCAAAAGAATTGAAACAACGTAGTCCAACGATTAACAAAAAAAAACTATGACAAATGACTTAGCTCACACTCGGCAAAATTACGCGAAATTTTTGGCAACGGAAGACGGAAAAAATTCGCAAAAACCAGTAAAACCCACAAACAGCAAAAAAAGAATGAAATGAGAGAGAGAGAGAGAGATGGAAAGACCGAGACGAAGACTCGTAAAATTTCAGAAAAAATATTTGTAGAACGAGGGTATATAGGCGAGAGTAATGGAAAACGAGAGAAACTCGTTCAAGTGGTCGATAAAACAAGGAATGCAAAATAAATTTATTGTCGTAAAATGTCGGAGTCGCAAAACTAGAACGAATCATTCCCAAACCAGGCGACACATTTTTTGACGCAAAAACAGTTTTCAAAGCAAAACGCTCTCTTCCTCCACTTCACAGTCCATTTCTTCCTTTTCTTTTCTCCCCTTTTCCACTTTTTATTTATTTTATTTGCTCAAATTTTCCGGTAAATTATTTTAAAAATTACGACTTCTACCACGTACCACCTTCACGGACGAGTGGTTGCCGTAAAAGTGTCACCACATGCTACACGAAAACCTGGTTTACCCCCAAAACCCACATTTTCAATTTTTTCTTCTTTAGTTTACACCACCGCCAGTCAGCAATTAACAGAGTCTAATAAACAGCATCAACGACAGGGGGCGACAGATACTGTAGTAGTGGACCTTTGAAACGTCTAAAAGCACTCAGTTCCAAATGTTGCGCCTACACACGTGACAAGAAGAGTTCGACAAGTATGAAGAAGAGAGAGGAGCTGGTTAGAGGAACCAAAAGCACCCGTCTTTTTTTTCTAAGTCGGATCTGGAATTTTAATTTGATTATTTTGAAAACTTTTAATTAATCTCTGCCGTTCTTTAAAAGAGATGGAGGAGGAAATCAAGTTGTCGTCTTGATTTAATTTGACGAGGGTTCTGCTCTTTTGAAAATATAGCGCGTTCTTATAGTCTTAAATCATTATGTAGAAACGTCCACAAAGGAGAAGGCATATTTCATGTTCTCATAGAAGAGCTTAGGACGAATCACAGCTTAAACCTCTACTGTCTTTTATGATATCATCATAAAATTTGATTATGATGATGATGTTTTAATTTATCAACGAAAAAAGTGAGTCTGAACCTAATATGTCTCTAGAAAGACATAAGACTATCCTTATTCCTCTCCTGGTTTCCTTTTCCTCTTTTCCACCTCTTCTCATACACCTCCAGCTTTCTCGGGCTTCTTCCAAACCGCTTCTGGGGCTAAGACGCTGATCTGTTTCCCATGCAGACTAGTATATAAATTTTATAAGCAATCCACGAAGTTATGGTGCGTTTTCAAAATGGCCACCACAAAATTTGGGTCAGCTATATAAATAAAAACTTATATTCCAAGGAACAGACTTTCCGGTCAACTGTGACGTTCAAAAACAAAAGATTCAAAATCTCAGACACCGAAACGACGCCCAATTCCTTGCCATCTTTCATTCTCGAAGACGGTTTTATAAGCCTCCAAGACAAACGAAAAATTAAAAATCGGGACCAGAACGGCTCCAGAGATTTCCGTTCGACTAAATCACTCGGGATGAATTAATTCCTAATTGCTTCGATGCCACGACGGTTTTTTATTATTAAAAACTACAGCTCGGGAAAACCAGAAAGTCATTTATTTAAAAAATGGGCAACCCAACTGCGGCGACGAAGGCAGCCCACTTCCCCCAGCGCATCCAAAAGGCTAGAAAAACAGACAAAAATCCAATACGATCGTGGCCCAGTGGATTAAAGTAAATTGAAATAAATGACTGCAGATTGCAGGACATTTCATTTAATTAAAAAAGGATTATCATTAGATTTCCAGAGCTTTTTCCTCTCTCTCTCTCTCTCTCCTTTCATTTCTCCCTTCTCTCTTCTCCTCTTCCAAAAATCTTTTTGCCTAAATTGTTTTTAATTAGTTGTTTTTTTTTTCAAGTCCACACGCCTGTTCCACTTCCTCTTTTCTCCTCTCCTACCCCCGTTAACCCCTTTCCAACCCCCAATTGCATCCAAAAAAAAGAAAAAAAAATTTTTCCCCGGGGGCTCAATTCATTTAATAAAAATAAATATCATGTTATGATATCTTGATTTATTTTTCACTCCTCTTCCTAATATCCCTTCGTTCCAGCTTACCCTCTCCTCGTACCACTTTCAAAGAACGCGAACGAACGCTTTGAACGCTCAAAAACCCGGGGGAGAAAACGGCTTTGGAAAATTTTCAAAAAACGTTTAAAATGTAAACGTGGGCGTTGGAGTGAGCGTAGATTGGAGAAAAGAGAGAGAAATTGGATGACTTTATTAAGGTATATTCCTCCTTTTGATGTTTAACCATTTTTTCTTTTTAATACGGAGTGTTATAAAAAATTTTAGTATAACTCTAATATTAAACCTACGGATGAATTGACTCGTCTCTTTGATTTGTATTAGATTGTATGAATGAAATAATCTCGAAAAGTCAACTCTGGAATTTAAAAATAGTCAGGATTTACATATTTTGAGCATTTTCATTGACACATCCACTCTGACGTCACATAACCAGAAGCTGAACATGATTCATAGCCGTCAAACTTTAGTATAGTCTAAAAACTCGGTTTGGGGGAGGGTCACAGCCGTGTAATTTATGTAGAACCGAACCTATTGTCAGTACAAAGAGGTTTTTAAAGTAATGAAATATTTTTAATTTGATTTTGGTATAAATTTAAAACCATAGCCCCCATAGAATTCATAAACAAGAAATACAGCGCGACCTGGAGAAAATGTAAGAGAAGGCCGAACCTAGGTAAACTGGGAATCGGGAAGAAAAAGAAAAAGAAGACGATCGTTATAAATTTCAAACGCGTTCCTCAGGGTACTATTCAAATTTTTTACAACACCAGACGAAGACTAAAAAATTGAGTCAAAATTGGTATTGCTAGAAATAATCTATTGTCATCAGTTGTTCCTGAAAAGACGAGAAAGAGCAATTCATACAAATACAATGATGACTAGTCAAAATATCTCAGAACAGTGATGTGCAAAGTAAGGCCCCGCGGGCCAACTCCGCTCTGGGAAAGCATTTAACGGCCTGCCGAGGGCTTATCGACATACATACTATTGATACATGGCCCGCTATAATTAACTTTTGACAGTCGAGAAGTTTAAAGTGGATTTTACTAAGTATATGCTTAGTCTACAGAAGAAGCTAAACTAGTCGCGTAGTTCATGTGTTGCAACTCTGTGCGGCCCTCTTACTTTAGTTCCTATTTTATGTGCGGCCCGCCAAAAAATTTTTAAATTTAAATTGATAAAGGAGATTGCCCACCCTTGACCTAGAAGAGATCATAAAAGGCACCAGAGAAATGATCAGACATTAAGGCAAAACCAGAACACATGGTACAACCCATAAATAAGTAATTTAGTTCGGAAACGACTATGACACTGCTAGTGACCAAGAAAAAGTTTTATAAACACGTAGTAACAAATCCAAAAAACAAGTCAGTTAAGACATTATAAAAGACAACAAGACAAGAACGGTCTTCCTAAAATATAAAAAACAAGTCTGAGGGTTTTCTAAAAATGCAATAATCAAAAATCCCATGCAGGTGGGTTTAGTATCAATCTGTTCGTTATCGTCGAGCAATCATATTTTAGCAGAAACCCCACTTCTAAGTTTCCAACTGACAAAAACTTCATCAAGAAGCGGTATTGAAAGTAGTCAAAACTGCGGAACCTCCCTCAAAACCGACAAAACTATTCAACTCAAATTGGAAGAAAGTTTCGAATCAGATGAAACCATCGAAGACCGAACAAAACCGAATCCTGCCACGTCTGACTGACTATTTCAACGTCTAAACACCGACTTCCGACTAAACTTCGGCTTCTAATGTGAGTTAATACCAATCAAACTCTCGGAGTTGTGACAAAGCTTAAGAGAAAAGTTTTTCTTGCTGAAGACTCTTGATTATTTTTCTTCTTTTTTGGTACAAAAACTTCTAGAAATATCTAAACTCTTCAAATTCCAGTTGAGAAAAACGAGTCAAAATGACGTGAAATTTCAATTTAGACTACAAGAGGTTAAAATTAAATTCGAAGCGCTTATCAAAGATGCCCCAGGGACGGGGCTGAATTTCTGTCGACACAGAAAAAGAATTAAAAAAAAGTAATTCAGTCTCAAAATTTTTTTTCTCCTTTCTTTCTTTCCTAATTCCATCCCCCTTTCACCCCCACCACCCTCCCTTACAAGAGAACTTTCCTTCAAAAAAAAAGTATTTTTCCAACAACTTCTCACTGGAAAAGCGAGTTTCCTCGTTTCACACAGCCTTAGGCTGTTGCAACTTTAAAATTTTTATGCTTTGCCACGTTCTATTTTTCCTTTCCATCTAAACCCGGCCCCACTCACCCCCTACACTGATTGTCGGTTTTTTTATTCCCAGAAAAATATTATAAAAATTTATACTTACCGCAAACGCTTTGAGAAACACCAGACACTGTACGATACCCTCCATGGTGTCTCCTTTCATGCAAAATTTCATGCAGTGTTTTCCTTTTGGGCCCAACGCACACGGTATTGATGGGGTTATATTAGCTGACACGATTGCCGCATTTTGCGAGGGCCTTGAATCCGTCGTCGCTGACAGAGATGGGGGCAACACTAATTCGTTGTTCGAAATTGATTCCGTCAATCCGTGTAATTTGTTTTCTACCGTTTTGTAACTCACATTTTCGGAGTTGGAATTTTTATTTTTGTACACTTCAACCCCTACCATTTCGTGATTATATACAAGTTTATGTATTTACACTTTCACTGTTCTAGTTTAAACTTTTAACGACAGCAAAACAATTAAATATTGAAGAAATCAAAAAGCTCAAAAGACAAAAGCTGATGCGCATTTATATAACCAAACCTAAAACCAAATTCCTTTGACCCCAGCTTTCCACTTCAGCAACAAACCATCCGGAAGAGTTCCAAGTACTCATTTCGACTCCCAGACACATAAAACAAACAAGACAGACATCACTGTTTTTCAAGAAAGCGATCATTCAAATTCGACTTCTTCTGAGGAAATGTTTTAACGGAAATGACCATCAACAATGAGCCATAAAAAAGAAACCGAAAAGTTCTTCCTGAGGCTTTAAAAGCAAAAGGAAAAGAAATAAAAAAAAAATTACGAAACAAATTCAGACAAAAGCTCTCAAGAGAGTCGAATAGCAGAAGAGAGGTAATCAAACCGGGCTATTCCACCGCCATTTTTAGTTGTGTTATTACTTTCCGACCTGTTACGTCAACCAAAATCAAACTGGTTGGATTTGAGGAATCACTGTCTTCTGATAAGTGATAAAATTACAGTCGTGGTAATGGAACTCCAAGGGGAATAAAACTGTCTGGTATCTTTTTATGCGAATTATTTTCCCTAACGATTTTTAAACTTGTACGATTCGTGTTTTGTACAAAATTTGTTTTGTGCGAAATATAATCTTACAATACCTAACTTAATAACATTTATGAGTACTGACGTCATCAAAAAAGTATTACAGAGAATATCGTTTAGCTCCCAGTTTCACTTTCTTCAGATTAGAAACTCAAAATTTCGATAAATTTGTAATTTTACAGTAGATAATATTTATCATCACCAACTAAACTTGATAAATGTGACAAATTACTGAATATTTATCACATTTACCGGCTAGTTTATAAAATATCTAACTCGCAAAGGGGAATTTAATAAAAGTTTGCTCAAATTACGAGTTGAATATTTTATAAACTAACCGGTGAATGTGATAAATATTCAGTAATTTGCCACATTAACTAGGTACAGTTGTTGATTAGGAGTAATCAAAAATTTTTATATATTCGCCCGATTTATCGCTTTAACCGTAACAAATATGTGATACTAAGTGTAACGCACAGATTATTTCCACTTACTAAAATAAATACTAAAGATGAGAATTTAACAAAATATGAGAAAATAGTTTAAAAGTAGGGTACAGTTGTGTTTTTCATACTTTTTGGGTATAATAGAATACGGAAGAAGGATTCAACTCGCGACTACAGCATTTTAGTCTGGCAATTACATCACTCCACGACAGACCTCCCATTTGCTCAGAATATAAGCAGCTTGAAATGCTTTACTGATAGATGGCATGAAGTTCTACATGTAACCATGATAATCCAAAAAATTGAAAAATGAAGTTAAGCCACTTTCAAAATAAACGTCTCGGATACCAATTAAATTGTAAGTCTATAGATCAATATTTCACGTATTCTGATTAAAGTTAAAGTCTTACCAGAAGCACTGATGAGAAAAAAAATGTCGTAAATAACTTTATCGCATACAAATTTCAATTCATCGAGCTTTAATAGCAGCCACCGCCTTCTAATGAAAACTAAAAAGACTGTAACCTAATTCTTTCAAAAACAAATTCCCCACCAACCTATAGGTTAGAATTATGAGAATTATGTCTTTAAATCATTCTTAGCAATATTTAAAGAAGATAGTAGCTAAGTTTACATAAACATCTAAATTTTTATAAATTTTACTTATACCCCAGTCAACAGTTACCTGTCACCAAATTCGAGGCAGCAAGCAGTTGATTTAGCTTTAAAAAGTTTTTATTCAGAGAGAGTAAAGTAGTATTTCAGTCCAAAACTGGATAAAGTAATAAATCGGTCAGAAAACTTTAAAAATTTAAAGATAAAAAAACTAACAAAAGAAAATATTTCTTTCAAAGCTCCCACGAGACCCAAAAAGGCCAGATGAACATTCAAAACGTGCTTCCATCCATTCATTCAACCATCCCACACATGAGTAACTTCACCACCAACCCTTTCCACCCCTTACCAAAAAGGAAATCATTCACACAACCCCGAAAATTCCTCCAGTTGCGATTTATCGCTTTTTTGTGCTTTCTTCTACCCCTGCCCAAAAAAAATTTTTTGCCTCACCACGAATCCAATGAAACCCGTAAAAACGTCATTTACGTCAGGAAATTTAGCCCCTTCAGCAAAATCCTTACGAGCACACTTCAACCGTCAAAACCAGTTTCGAAACCAAAGCACCAAAAATAATAAAAACCAAACATCACACATTTCAATGTCAAAATAAAAATTGATCCCGAGGATTCTCATCATCCCTGTCCCGGTCGTTACCTACAAACGTGATTAAATTTAATTTTAGTACTTCAAAGCACCGCATACACGGACCCACGCACGTACACGCGGACGACAGAAAAAAAAACTGCACACGTCCAATCATGCGTGTAGAACGAAAAACGATTCTCATCCGAAAACGACTCCATTTCATCAATCCTCCCATCTCTTTGTCTCTCTCTCTCATGTCAAGTGTTTGTCAAACAAAACAAAACCAAAAACGTCAAACCAATACCGAACGTATACGTTAATTATTTAGTGATGCGAGAGATGGATACGAAGACAAAGACAGAGAAGAATGACTGAATGAATGAATGAATTAGCATAATCAAACGATGGGAGCTCCAACTTTTTGAGCCAATAAACAGAAAAACTTTTCTACTTGATATCGATTCTTAACTTAACGATAACTCGAACGACGGTCTCCGTTCTCCTCCATCTCCGCTTTTCCAACTTATTCAGAAAAGAAATCTTACGCAGGAAAACTTTCGTCCAGGGAAACAGGCCTACGGGAAGAAAGTCAAACGTACTCATTGAAAGAAGCTTTTCATTCGCATTCTTTCCATTTTACTGATTCTATGTGAAAGAAAACAAAAAATAAAGAAAACTAAAAGGAGAGAGAGAGAGAAATGAAGTAACAAATGAGGTTCTTGAAAAAGTGAGAGAGAGAGAAGAAAGCAAAAACTTTTTCCAACTGACAAATCGCTTTTTATCTTAAGTTTCAAAAAGAGAAAGATGGATGTTAAGACACAAAAGATGACTTACAGTAAACTCAAAAAGGGGCAAATAAAAGGAAGGGAATCTTTTTAAGTGCAGCAAAGCACAATGAGCTTAATCGAGGCTTAAACGTCGCTTGATTCTACCCCCACTCCCACCCTTAAATTTTTGATTCAAATATAACTTCCAAACTATTCGGTAAGAACGAAACTCTTTCAATCATAATTTTTGTAAATTTTTAAAAAATAACTTCCCTCCCCTCCCCCCAAAAAAATTTTGGCAATGACCCACTACAACCTTCTTCCTATTTGATCAACTTCTCTAAACACTATAAATGCTTATCTCCAAATTAGGTGGATTTGTGAGACAAAACACACAATTCCGAACTAAAATGTTCTCAAAAAATCGGTCCCTCTAATAGCCGTTCGAGTTACTTCGCTAAGTAGTTGTTATACTGACCCTTTTCAGCCAGACATGATCGCGTGTTCTATTTATATACTTCATGCAGACTCTCTTTTCCACAAGTCGAAGCGTGTTTCATCCTACTCGTTTCTGGATTTCTTTATTACATATTTGTCACAAGTCTGATCGTGTCTCAACATGTCGTACCGATCGCCACTGTTTATATAAAATGTATAACGACCGCAAAAGTTTAAATAATAGTATAAATAATAAGTAGAAACCAATATATTATACAAAAATTCGACTGGAATAAGGGTTAATATTACAACCCAATAAATATTAGAACGGTTGAGTGCACTGAGAATTCAGAAGCAAACTTAAACAAGTGTTCCCAAAGTGGTCTATATCGACCCCCAGAGGTCTATGACAATCTGCAAAGGGTCTACGTCAGCGAAAAAAATTTAGGAGTCCACGAAATGAAAATGGGGGTCCACGATAATGGATCTCAATATACACAGATAGAACCTTTTTACTTACATTATACTATCTTATAATATAAAGACATACACATTAGGTATAAAAATACCTATAAAGCAAAAAAATTTACTTCACTACAGTGAGAAATGTGCAAAAATCAATATCAGCTAAGTAGGGGGTCTACCCAAAACCGAAAAACATGGCAACGGGTCTACAAAACTATAATTCAAAACCAGCAAAGAATTTGAAACAAGGCAGAGTGAACCAAGACGCAACGTCCACAACCGGCAACCGGGACACTCAACAAAACGACATAAAACAAATACAACAGAATATATAGTCAGACAATGAAATGGGTTAACCGCAAGCTATAAAACCATAAATGAGATGCAGCAAAAAAACCTGTTTCCCAACACCCTCACCACCGACAGCAGCAGTAGCAACAACAGCACATGTGAACTTTTACTACTGTAATTAAATTATACCAAGTCGTTCTATGTTTATTGAAACAATAAATGTCTTCCCAACACAAGTAAATAAATAAATAAAAGTAATTTTTAATGGTTATTAAGTTTTATTTACTTAGACTAAATAAATTATTTTAAAGGACTTAATGTCCTCCGAGGGACAGTAAGTCACTTCAGTTCTGCGTACGATGCACTTGGCTGTATTCGCGGGGTTCTTGGTCTCCTGTTTTAGGTTTAAATCCTTAGAGTGCCGTGATTGAGTAACACAGAAATCAAATAACTAATGTTAATAATGTTATTGTTTCCGGTTATTAAGTATAATAAGTTGAGATTAATATTAAGACGAGCTAAAGAAGCGCACACGCATTTTAGGATGTGACTAGCGCTAGGTCTGTGTGTCTGTTAATGTTATTTGTTATTACTGCTATTGCTATAATAATTTACACACTTAATATAGATTGACTATAAGTATTTGATATACTACAATAATGTATCAGTATCCCACTGTCATCACAATAAAAGCCCAAAAATCAAAAACTACCAAAGCAAATAACAACAAACGAGAGTAAGGTAGACTATAAACGGTTGTTATACATGATTTTCGTATTATTAAGCTGTTAGGTCCAAAATTTTGAAGAATATAGTTGGCTCTTCTTACTAATCCCTAGTTCTGCCACCTTCCTATGCATACAATATACAATAAGACAAACCCTGACCCAATTAGCTTCAGAAATATACCCTAACCCACACCATGAATCTTAACAAATTGCTTTTCAATCACTAAAGAAATGAAGCTCATTACGTGAGACAATCAAAAAGCTTAAAATTATCTCTCAATCATCCCCTCTCGCCCACTCCCACCTCCCCAAACAAAATCCAGTCAGAATTCTCCCGAACGCGAATCTCGCACAGCATACTTCTCTTCTTTCCGCCATTTCCCCACAATCCTTATTCGCCCGATAATTTGATTTATCGAGAAATGTGACAAGTTAATCATAAGAGTCAAAGATATTCGAAACAAGAGTGACGGAGGTAGATGAGAGCGGAGAGAATGACGGGAGAGGCTGAGAAGAGACGAAGAGAGACAGAAAAGCAGGGATTCGTAAGTAAACCGTCACATTAAAATGATGAAGTGCCTGTTACCCCCAAAACCAACCCCCACCAACCCACCCTCATCCCTTCACATTCTGATTTGAAATGAATATTTGCTTTGCTTCACAAAACACTGTTTCCCTCTTGTGTATGTGTGTGTTAGAAACTGAAAAGCTCACATCTCCCGCCGCCCCACCTCCCCGGAGAATGTCAATTCATTTAGGGTACTCAGCCTCAACTTTGCGAACATGATTTTTTTGAGAGAGAGAAAGCGGTCCAGGTGAGAGGAGAGGGAAGAGTTAAAAGGTTTCAAAGACGTGCCATTTCAAAACTAAATTATCTAAAGTCTTCTAAAAAGTTCTGAACCTTTGACAAAAAAAACCCGGGAGGAGAGAAAAAAAAAGCTCTATTGAAATTATTCTGAGCTTTTAACCTTTTGAATTTCTTTTCTTTTCGTTCTGTCTCCCTGAACGCTTCTCTTTCCTTGCCTTATTTCTCTCCTCACAGTTACCTCTTCATCCTTTTCTTCTTCTTCTTTTTTTCAAACCCAATAATACTGAAGTAAAAGAAACGAAAAGAAACTTTTTTATTTCCAGCCTTTAGGTACTTATCGTAAAGCAAATCTCTCGTCAAGCTTTAAACAGGAACAAAAGCATTAAAACGGTTTTTGTAAATTTTATGCCCTTTTTTCAAAAGTAAGAAAAGCCAGTTAGGATTCTGACACAAAAAGGTTTAGAATCTGTTGAGCGAAGACTCAACATGTCAAACTCCACCAAAAACTTATGCTAAGCCATCAGAAACAAAAATTCCCAAACTGCTCGCGGGATAGTTTCCTTCATCACCATCGCGAACAAAATTCATTTCTGTTAGAGACGTGAAAAACTCGAGAAAAAGCTTTCGCCTCATCCCCCAAACCCGCCTTCTACATCCCCTTGAGCATTTTGACTAAATTCCTGAAATAAAAAATCCACCAAACGGTCATCCCGCTAATGAGGGTAAATCATTCCGTGAAATTGGAGAGAGAGAAGCGGATACAGATGCAAATGGAGAAAATCCCGGGATGAGAGGAGGGCAGGAGAAGTCAGACGGGAAAGCAGTAGAGGCTAATTAAAGCGAATTTTCATTTTATTCAAGAATAGACATAACGCGCAGTCGAGGCTTTCTGCTTCAAATAAATGACGCCTGACAATGGTTGACGAGAGAAAGATGGAGGAGGAAGATATGCGAGGAAATGAAAGACAACTTTCTGGTTGTTTTGTCGCTCGACATCCTCTCAAATTTATTTGTCGTGCCGCGTAAAAGAAAAACCGAACGAACGCACATCAAAAGAACTGAGAACTTTGACCGAAACCCTCAGAAGACACATAAACCCAGGTCAAGTGACCCCAAACAATAAAAATCCAAATAACAGTCACCGACATACAAACGACAAGGAGGAGGACAAGAAAAAGGAATCACAACGAAAAAAATAAAGAAATCAGCTTTCGCGTGACATTTGACGTTCTGAATATTTCATACGTCTCAAAGCTCGCTACAAAAGCTCTCTCCTCCCTTCCGCTGTGAATTCATGCGCTTTTTTCCCTCATAAAAATCAAAAACCCGGTCTTTTTAAACGGAACGAGAAAAAAGGAAAATTTTTCAGTTTTCCACCAGTCTTTTAACTTCAAAAAGTTGAATGACGTCAGCGATCCCCAATTAAATTATTAACCTAAATTCAATTTTAATAGCAAGACTGGAAAAGCTCTTCCTCTTCTCTGGTGTGAGACGAAGATTGCGAGAAAAAAGAACTATAGCTGACAGATTTTCCGGAAAATTTTTCAACAAAAAAACGAATATTATAAAAAGGAATCAAATTGTGAGGCCCCTCCCCGTCCCTTTCCGACGAAATCTACAAATCTGAATTTGGCGGTTTTGCGGCCCTTCTTTCCCAAGCTTCTTATCATGATTGAAGCTTAAATTTCAATCACGATAAGAAGACGAAACCCGGCGAAGCATTAAATTTAATACTATAAAATTAAAAAAAAAATACTTTTTGCTCGTAGCCTCCTCTCCTATACCCACAACCCCCGCCGAACCAACTTTGCTAAAAACCAATAAAATTTATTCTCCACTAAAACCCGATACGGAAATCGTTTACCTTTCCTGGGAAAAAGGGATGATTAATTTCCAATTTGGAAATCTCGATCCGCCAATTTGAAATGTTTCCGTGACCGAGATCGTCATCCCGCGGGTTTCTTCCTTTTCATCCCCCTTTCCCGCCTCACCACCCCCTATCCTATCACCTCGACTATCCTCTCGTAAATACTCGTGACATTTGAATTGGGATTTCAACATAACATCCCCCACTCCGATCCAGTTTCGAGTGATGTTTAACAAATTTTGAAAAAGGAGTTTTCCACTTTGTACCTGGAATAGTTTTTCCTACAGTTTGCTTACTTCTAATTCTGTAAACATTTCATATTTGCCCACGTCAAATTTACGTTTGCTTAGGTATTAGAGTCTAGTTTTCATTAAACTGGTCAGAGAGATTAGAGTAGTAACTACAGAAATTTCTTTGATCGTGGTCAAGAGGAAATTTCACAGTCCCTGTTTCCAAATGTTTCCTACATCTCGACATTTTCACGTGTCAGTCACGTACCTACAGCGAACTTGTAATTCGATACTCACACTGATGCTCTAGGTCAGGTACAGCTTTACTTCTTCAAAAAAAATTTTTTTACGTCTTCCTACAATTGTAGCTGCGTGAAAGTAAATGCAGGACAAGTGTGATTCACGTGCAACCCATCTCCAAAACAAGACTGAATGTGCAACCCACGTGGAAGACACATGTGATTCTCAAATGACCCATAACCAAGGACAGTATGACCCGTGTATGGATTTGCATCATACGTGCAAATAACCTGACTCACATTTGTATAAGAGAGTGCAAGACGGTGCAAGCTGGTCTAATAATGTGATTCGCGTGTGCATGTTCCATAGACATGCGGCCCTCATTCAAGGCATTATCCACCTGTGGTCTACGTGTTGTTTACATATTAAAGACATAGTTCACACGTTCATTAGGTAGTAAAAGTAAATTTAGAGGAACTCGATTCTAATTAATCCAATAACATCTAAACCGGTTTAAACCAATTTTAAACCATAGACCCGGGATAGAAAGAAAAAAAAATCTCAAAATTGACCGTTGCCGCAAAAATAAAACAGGAGAACAGAAAAGGTTGTTCAACCTTCAATTAAAGCATAACGATGATCATAACAAAGCTCTCGCTAGAGGGCATCAATTAAAATTATAAAACAAAAATTATCGAAAGCTTGCCTTCAAGCACGAAAGCGATTGATTAACTCTTTGTTCAACATTATTAAAACGAATTATTAACATTTTTATTGGTTGAACAAAAATACAAAATTGCTTTTACTCATCTTCAGCCCCGATAGATTTTGTTTTATGTAAACTGCCCACCGGCAACTTTATTATTACTTCATTTTCTCTCAAAAAATAAATAAATAAATAAAGCTGAGGGTCCTGCTTAATTAAAATCAAAACACTGCTTACTCAAAAAAATGTACATACAACCTAGTCGAACGTTGTTAACTATTTTAGCAGTATGTCTTTGTTACAATAACTGTCACACGACGATTTTGATTGGGGTCATCCAAGGTTAATCATAAATTTGAACTTTCTAAAGTTAATTTTTGATTTTAAGGAGAAAATTTCTTTCTCTAAGCAGTGACTGGATAACACACTAATTTACGTGAAATAATTTTTGCTGAGGTTAACGTTTTATTCCGTACTTCTCGAAAAATATGAATACTGGGCTTGGGTCCTGATGTTTGACGACTATGATTCATGTCCACCTATTGAGTAACTTAGGTGGTCAGAATACACGTGTCGATGAGCAAGTTGTAACAATTTTTAAACCCCAAATCAGATTTTAGACACTACAAACAACCGGTTTAGTGTTAATGAACATCCAAAATGGGAAGATCGGTTTTTGGCATTTTGACAGGACCCCCAAACCCCATCTTCCAACTCTATTAAGCGTTTTAATTACAAATATTCTCCCCCCCTCCCGGAAACAATTTAAAGATCCGTAGGTCAATGTTGGTAGCACCGTAGGAGGATTTCAATGCCCGGTTCCCTAAGCCGCTTACTCGGAAATCCCGGAAGATGTTTACCGCACTCACCTTTGTCTGGGCCCAGCTTTTTGACGGCTTCCTAATTCGACCGCAATATCCGGTGGGTAAACAACGCTTCCAAAATATTTTGGACCGAGTCGGGTGTAATAACCGAGAAATTACAGCGAGATTAGGGTTGCTCCTCCAGGTTTCCCGCCAAATTGAGGAAAATTATTGTAGGTCGACGGTTTTGGCTTTTGCTAAACAGTCCCGGAAAGAGAAGGGGGATTCATTTCGAAAATGAAAAATATAAATCAAGTGTTTCCACTCTCTCTCTCTCTCCGCCATTTCCCTTGTTAGTCTCATGCTTTCCTCCTCAACTTCGAAAGCGATTAAAGAAAATTAAAAATTACAAGACCCCCCCCCACTCTCTCTCTTTCTTTCTTTTCCGTTTCGATTAAAAATTCAAATTCAATCACATGACCAACTCTCAAGCGGGTTCACTTTTCCAAGTCAAGTCAAAACCCCAGGAAAAAAAAAATCAAAAGCTCACCGTAATGAAAATTTCCACGAGAGAACTTTATGAAATTAAAAAACCAACAGAAAAAAAGCCGGAAAATTCATTTTTTCAAAAACCAACTTCATTAAAAACGAACTAATTAATTAATTCACCAAAAGGCTAATGAAACACTAGTTTCATTCCATCCAGAAAATCCAGTTCATGTTTTTTCCATCTCTTCACCAACACTGTCCTCTTTTGATCTCGTTTCAGACCCCGGAACCACAATTAACATTCACAACCTCAGACTGTTCTGTTCCGAAAGGTCTGCATCGCTGACCCAACTTGGAAATAGCGAACGAAACCGCAGAATAAAAAATTTAAAGTGAGATTTACAACCAAAGCGAACGCCAACATGGCGGAAAACCATTTACCTAAGAACCATTGCCTTCTACAAACATCTAACTTGACTAAAACCTATACAGACAGTGGTAGCGGATTTTTAGCTACTTCCGGTATAAAAAGACTAAAGGAAACAAACAATGGAATCGAAGGAAATCAAAGACGGCGTATAAAACTCTTATTTCATAATTAATGCACACTATTTGAATTAAATTCTATACAAATGACAGAAACACGATAATGTTAAGACCTAGATAGTATGATAATCAAAAGACAAAACCAAAACCCTGGATTTTATATAAAAATCAAACCCGAAAAATTATAGAAGGTGACGTGATACCACAACCCGCACAAAAGAAGACTTTAACATCAGAATCGCGTAAGACTAACAACCCGCATTTTAAGAAATTAAAAAATAAAAACCTGACAGAGCTTACAACAAAACCAATTTGTTATGTTAATTATAAAAACAACAAATAATTCATGACAACTTTCGAAGAGAGTGAATTAGGAGCGGCAAACACGTGCCAAACAAAAACAGCCAAGAAAGAGGGAAACTTTTCAAAAAATTTTCAAAATTAAAAAAAATTACAACAAAACAAAAAACAATAATTTCATAAAAGAGAAAAACTTTGTCCATAACTTCTCGTTCAGATTTAGGACTTCGTCGATCCTTTGGCGTATCCCATTCTTGTACAAACCAATCGAACCAACGACAGGACAACGTTCGTTGGGAGTGGGTTTTGATTGGACGGATGAGTGAGTCAGCAAACAAACTATGCACTGAGTGTCATTTGAGATGTCGACGCATCAAATTTATTCAGGCATCAAGGATCTTAAATAAAGTGTCAAATCACAGTAAAAGACCCATTTGACCAATCACAGAGCACCATTTGTTGGATTTTTTAGTTCTGCACTGTTTGAGAAATCAATTCGTGCTAAAAGTGTGCACTATTTATGAAACGACTTCTTTACAAAAGTGTGCAGTATTTATGAAATGAACTCCCTTGAAAAGTGTGGAGATTTATGAAATAATTTCCCTGGAAAAGTGCGCAGTATTCATGAAATGATTTTTGTGCAGTATTTATGAAATGATTTGAAAGTGTGCAGTATATGAAATGATTTGAAAAGTGATTTATGAAATGACTTGAAAAGTGCAGTATTTATGAAATGATTTCCCTGAAAAGTGTGCAGTATTTATGAAATGATTTCCTGGAAAAGTGTGCAGTATTTATGAAATGATTTGGAAAAGTGCAGTATTTATGAAATGACTTTGGAAAAGTGTGCAGTAATTATGAAATGACTTCCTTGAAAAGTGTGCAGTAATTATGAAATGATTCCTGAAAAGTGTGCAGTATTTATGAAATGAATTCCAGTATTTATGAAATGAGTAAGCAGTATTAATGAAAAGTCAAAATTTTATTTTCCCAGTTTACAGTCATGCTAAAACTGCACACCACGTACAAAATGAATTCACATAATTGCTGACCTGTTTAATATACCTATACTATACACGAATGAGTGCAACTCTCTCATAAAAGCGCCGTTTGTTTTATAAGACTTGTGACTGGCTCCAAAGAAAGTATAATATACAGTAACTGACGACAGATGTATGATATAATCAGACGAACCTTTTGACAAACAAATCATTCTCCTCTTGTTATAATCAAGTACCGGACTGGCTCATTTCAACCCACTGAAAGAGCAGGGAAGGCTTGAACAAGAATCATAGTATAACGCAATAAATAAAAATCATAGACTCCGATATTTTTATTACGACACTCAATCCATCAGCCAAAGTCAAAAATGACTTCCTTCCTCTGCTTTTCCCACTCCTCCCACCCAAAAAAAATTGAAAACTTAAATGGACCGTAAAAGGTTAAACACCACTAATCCTCCCAAACGGTGAATTTCCCATACCACGCACCGGTTTCATGAAAATTTTATTTTATTTCAGAGAAGATGAAAAGACAGGAGAAGAAGAAAAAAAAGAAAATCGAGCCTGAAAATTGAAGTCTATCCGTTTTTCTCTAACCACTTTTCCTTCTCCTCCTATTACTCTCTCTCATTTCTTCTTTAACCACTTTTCCTAAATTGAAAATGCTTCAACTTTTAATTCGACGAATTTTCTTTCCCATTAACCTGATTTTCCTTTTTTAGAGATTTTAGAGATGAAATAAAGACAGCATTCATCGAATCATGAATAACATCTTCAAGAGATAATGAACACAAGATATAAAAATTAAGAAATGAACGATGTTATCTAAACCCTTCCGATCGTTATCCACCGTGTGTAAACAATTCAGATTATTCGGGTTTATCAAAAACCGCGTAAAAAAAGTCCAGGAAATTTAAACTGAACATGACAACAGCTGTACGTTGATGAAACATTTAATTTCGGTTTTTGGACTGTTTGCTATGAATTACAATCAGTTTTTGGTTTAAACATTTCGTAAAATTGTGCATTATTTATGAAATGAATACTTGCTAACACCGCGTATCAGTTGATATAGGTGTGTATTATTTTTGAAATGAGTTCATTTTTAAAAGGAAACTACTTTTACGCGGTTTGATATAAAGTAAAAAGCTAAAAGTTCTGTCCTGTTTTCCATATACGTAATACACGCTTTTAGCGAGTATTCATTTCAAAAATAATGCACACTTTTCACAGGAATTAATTTCAAATGTAATGCACACTTTTGACAATAAGCTTCTTCATAAATAATGCACAATTCCAAGGAATATTGTAAACAAAACATTCCAGAAACCGAAACCGAAAGTTTCGTTAACGTACCGATGTTGTCATCTTCAGTACTGAAGTTAGACTTTTTTTACGCGGTTTGTAATAAACCCAAGTCAATCGCGACGGTTAATCAGAACCAACAAAACCAAGACGATATTACCACAAGAGTACAAGTCGTGACACAACAGAAACACTGTCAATATTAGGACACATCAAGCCTCAAGGAAAGCACAGAACCCGATAAAAGAAAAGGAAATTCGGAGAAAGAGAAACGTGACCTGAATGAACCGCACTAATCACGTGACACTCCCGCGTCTTTCTGAATCTGAGCGTCGTGAATACTCTCAGACATTCAATTCAAACATGCCGCAATACCTGAACTTATCATCGTGAAAAGTTTTCCCACGGTTTCGAGCTCTTCAAAATGACAAGAAAAGTTTTCATCAGAGTCACGTGGTGTTACTATCAGTGGTATATAGCTATCGTGGCTTTATAAAATTATAGCTCTACGCTCTCCTGTTACCCTAACTATTTTATAAAGTCGTAGACCCGATTGTGAAGTTCTTTTTGTCACCAACATATGCTTCTGACAACCTTTTTTACAATCTTTGACCTTTTTCCTCGAAACAAAAAACTAAATCGATCTCTACTGGCATATGACTAATACAGACAGGTCTCGTTTCATACAAATTATATTATCACGTAGTGCGAAATAACTTAAATAGCCTGTCATCCCAAATTCCGCAAATAACTGTGCATTATTTATGAAATAAGGTCTTTATTAAAATGTTCAAGTGTTATTTATGTACCTCGTCACAACGAAACAAGTAATTAAAACGTGACTAAGTCCATTGCGTGTATTAACCTGTATTACTGAGACTAACGGTTAGTTTTAGTATCCTATCTTTCACTTTAATAGCCTAAAAAACATTTTGTTTTGCTTATTGCTGTCAACAACAGCGTGATGTAAACCAAAACCTGATTGTAACAAACCATTAGAGACATCTCGATAATTTTGACCTCAGCACCTAGTTATTGTAATCAATTAGGGAAGTTAAGGCTTTGTACTTTGTGTGAGGACACAATGGCATATGATTGGGATGTGAAGGGACAAGGTTTCTAAGGGTAAAGTTGGAAAGAAGGCTGAGACCCTCTAACTGGAGGCATGTGTTCGAACTTCCAAACGGAGAAAACGTTCTTGCTTCAGGATTGATTCTTCTTGGAATCACCTGTGGCGGTCGGTGAGGTGTTTGAGGATAGGTTGTTAATGAACAACTCCTCTGATGCTCTTCAATCACTCTTAATGGTGGTAAGGTTGTAACAAACCAACTGATTCCTGATTTCAGAATGTTTTATTAATTCATTCGTGTCAGTATTTATATTCCCAAAAGGGTTTGACAACAATTTCTTCTCAGGACCCTTAAAATTCCTAAGCCAGTGGATCACTTTACAATTAACATAATAATTTCGGGTACAGCATTCATTCAATGATTCATCCGGCCGATAAAGCATGGGACTAACCTGGGAGAACTGGGAAAGTATTTGAACTAAAGTGGTACTAAGTGTTCATTATTGTTAAGCGTATGTCATGAACGAGACTGTACTACATAGGTTCATTCCTATAGTCGAGTATATTTGTCTTTATAAATATAATATTCGTTTGCTGTTCACTCAAAATATATGTTATAGTACTGGAAATATGAACATGTCAAACTCTTACTTTAAGGTAATAGTAACGACAGAAAATCTTACCCCTTCTAAGCAATAATTTCTAAAATTCACCCATCTGCTAACAATTTGAGAATAAAATCCTCCATTTCGCCTTAATATTTGTTGAAATATAAATTATAAATGCAAAATTTAATTGAGGCAAAAAATCCGATCTAAGAATGACACGAAAAGATAATTTATCACAGTGTGAAATTAAACTAGTCAAAACGAAAATCCTTGTCATAAATAAAAGCAGAAATTTCGAAAAATTTCCTCTCCAACTCTAAACATCGCACAAAAATTTTTCTTTCTTATTTCTTCTCAAAGATTTTAATTTGATGACTCTAATCGAAATTTAATTAAATCCGGTAACATAATACAATCTGGAGGATTAAATTTACAAGCCTTAATATTCCCGAAAACAAACGGAAGGAAGGAGCCCCCTCCTCCCCCAAAACCCTCATCCGTTCCTTTGTAAAACATCAACAAAATTTTGCATCCTCACCACCACCACCATACTCTCGCCCTTTTCTCCTCGAGAAATTTTCCCTTCCGGAAAACTTTTCCGATGACTTCCAACTTTTCAACTTTCAATCCCAGAGGTTTTAGACAGTTTGATGTAAAATAAATAAATAAAATGGAGGAAAAAAAAGGCACATTAACAAAAAATAAATAACTGACACGTCGACGTTTAACAAAAAAGAAAAACAGCCGGAAAAGCTCACGAGATGGAAAAGGAGGTAAAAGGTGGGTGGGAAAATTAAAAATTAGAAACAATATAATCTTAAACGAAGATGAAAAGCTTCAAGTATGATTGAGAGGTGCCCCGCCTGCCCGCCAACCCCCGCGAGGAAGAAAAATTTCATTTTGACAAGAAATAATATTAATAATAAATAAGTTTCCTCGAGCTTTTGGAAATCATTTCCGCGGAAAAAAAGTAACGCGACTCAAAAATGGCGTTCGCTTTGAGAAAGCCTTTGACCAAACTCCCGGTTATAATTCGAAAATAAACGCCAAAAACAAAAGCAAAAATTTGAAGCAGAGAGAGATTTTTCCCACGACCAATTACACACACCTTCACCCGGGAAATGTTTTACAACCCGGAACATACTTTTTATACCGGGAAGTAAAAGCCCCCGGCCAGGGGTGGTAGAGAAAGAGAAAGCTAAATGCAAACACCAGCTATTTATTCACTGCGAAAATTTGCTAAAGCTCAAAATAATAAACAGTATGCATCTGAAAGCACCCAAAAATACCAAAAAGCAATTTGTTAAGTGATCCAAAACGAAACGACAGAGATTTATTATTGGAAAGCAGGAACGAGCGGTAAATGTTAAAAACAACAACGACGACAAAAATTTGTTTAGGTGTCCAGCAGAGTGGTTAATTAATGATGCGATCATGTCGCGAACAATGTCCTCCACCGCTTTCTAACCGTCGAATCTCCCGCAAACATGCAACCACGTACGCCAACAACAACAAAAACAGAAATCATGAAAGAGATGAAAAATTGAGAATCTTCCCAAAGAATAGCACGCAACACGCATTTCAATAGCTCAACAAAATACGACCATCCAAACTGACTAGGAAACAAAGAAAGAACTGCGAAAGAGATCTAAAAGTATAAACAAGAAGAGAAGCAAGTAGAGATAGGAAGCAGGTAAGCAACCTGGAATCCAGCACCAACTAATTATATTAAGTACTTCTATTTATGTATTTTATGTTAATTAGGTTTTTATTTCTCCTAATTACCACCTCACACTCTAAGCTGAAGGTGTTTATCATTTCAAGCTCTTTTGGGCTTTTAATAAATTTTTTCATTTATAACTTGAAATGTCGAATTTTTAGATCCGTTTTGAATGAGTGGAATTTTTGACGAAGTCTTAGAAAGGATTTGCTATTAAAATTGAGTTCGTTTCCTTTATAGAAGAAAGGAGGAAGGAAAGGATTCAGAGTTCCGGTTCATGATTATAATGACGGTTTTAATTTGGGAAAACGGAAAAAGAATGGAAACGAACGTAAAACCTGGCCATATTTCCGTTCAAGAGAACCAAAGGGTCATTGGCCCAGAGCTGCTGTCATTTAATTACAAGACTCAACAGTTTGTAACCACAATCATGACTCTCGCCATCTTTTCGTGTCCCATCTTGGCTCTACCCAAATCGATTTATTCGAGCACGATATTATAATCAACCTTTTCCCGTCATTTACATTTTGAGATTTTTTATCTTATATGATATCATTTCGCTTACAAAAAGGAAATTTCCTCACATCGAAAGGGTGAGAAACTAATTCGTAAGCTTTCGAAAAATCGTGATTCAGTACCTGAAGGAGTTTAAAAATTAGGTTGTGCGATTTGTTTTTAATGGGTGTGTGAAAATATTTTTTTCGTGATTAGGTGTGATACTCTCAAAACCGAAATTCACATCCCGTATACGGTGTCCGAAAATTAACGATCTGCCGTTTTTGTAGCACATTTTTGGCAACCCTGAAGAAAAGAAAATTTGGCTGAGAGATTAGGTTAGTATAAATGAAGGCAAAGTTTAAATTAAAAGAAAACATAGATTAGTCTTTAGGATAGGTTAGTTTTTCAGTGAATCATACTTATATATAGATTGCAAATTTGTCGCCAAACTTTAAATATTGTTCGCTACTGAAATCATGTTATATGGTACAAACCCTTGGTACTCAAACTGGCCCAGTATTGCAACCAATTGAGTGAAAATTTGTGAAAGGTTGATTGCTCACTGTTAAGTCTGACTCCTGAAACATAGTGCCTGACCAGTAGGAAAATACTCGGGCCTGTGCCCAGAAATGGCTAACATAACAACAGATCTTTGTGAGGCAATACATACAGAAACATACTGATAGATGCACATATAGATGATTTCTGAGGGTGGCCTGTACGTGTCAAAAGCAGGAGTAAAATCTTTTTGGTAAGTCGTGTGGCCCAGTCACAATGGTCACAATGAAAATTTGGCTCGGGAGGGAAACATTTTGAGTACCAAGGGTATAAACCCTCAATTCACTAACCCTAAACTCTCAACTACAATTTAATATAAAATTGGCGGCAAATTCAAACCCTGCCTTAATTTTAGAACATCCTATATTAACTAATTTTATAAAATTTATTGAATGAGAGGAAGAAATATAAAAATAGCGACAAAAAAGAGCAAACGATGTAGAGAAAAAGAGAGAAGAGGGAAGAAGACAACAGCATTTTTATCAAAGAAATTTTAAATACAACTCAACTGTCCTACTCTCATCTAACAACAAAAAACATTAAAAAGACCACAGCAACACAATAATCTCAACAACTACAACATGTTAATTATATAGTATAGTGGTTTTAACCCCTGTTTTTCACTTTTTGGGTATAACAGGATGTGAAGAAGAATTCGAACTCACGACCATAACGTCCAAATCAGGAACTAAAACCATTAACCACTACACTAGGCCACCCGCACAACATTTACTCAAAAACTGGAAGGAAATTTTAGCTAGACAACAAATAAAAAGTTAAAAATAGAAAACACAACCATGATCGATTCAAGAGGTCACGTACATAAACCCACATATTTAAAAATTTTCAGCTCTCCTCTATCAATATTCTACCATCCATAACTATAAATAAACAAACAAATCTAAAAAGATGGATGAAAACTCATTCCGATCATTGAAAGACTCATCATCGGCTACCTTAGCTTAGTTTTGAGTTCTTTCACTCCCCAAAAAGAAAATTTTCCCCAAAAGCCCATACG